>CM053608.1:43376019-43417457 GCA_028646535.1 Procyon lotor | reverse complement strand
AAGGTGCAGTCTCTGGGTTTTTCCTCTGTTGGGTGTTCCTCCTCCTAGTCATTTTGATGAGAAGTGGATGAGAGGATGTATAGCTGGATATATAGCCCATGATCCAGGCAGGGTGCACCCTGGAAGGTTTTGGAACAATTGAGATTCACCACCAAAAAGAAAGAATAAGGATAAAAAAAGATAGAAAGAGAAAAAGAAGAAATCCCAGCCAGAATGGGCCTCCAAAAAATAAGATTTATAAGGTATGTAAACAAACATGAACAAACATATAGATCAACAAAAGTAAATGACAGGAAATAAAAGAACCTAGTCAGACCCCAAGAATAAGATTTATATATTACCAGAACAAAAGCAAATACAAAGAAACACTGACAGAAGGATAAATGGGAGGGTGGTTATAATTCCTCATGGGCGAGGAAGGTTATTTCAGGTCTTCCTGGATTTATCATTGTATTAAGCCTCTAGTTGTATTGTTAAGTAGTTTAAAAAAAATTTTTTTAAAAACCAAGAACTGTGAAAATGGGTGAATAAAAAAATAGAAAGACAATAAGAAAGAAAAACAACTTATCTATGAAATATACAGGTTTGAGGGTATTATCAGGTACTTAATATATTGATTTCCCCTGATGTTGGGGATTTAAAATTATATGGGCACCCTGTGGTTATTGTCCTTTTGTTTTTTGACTTGTCTTCTGGGGGAGGGGTCTGCTGCATTGTTTTCCAGTCAATCTTGCTTGGGTTGCATGTGGAGTAAGGAATATATGAGAAATCTCTAGACTTTCTACTCAATTTTACTGTAGACTTAAAACCGCTCTAAAAAATAAAGTCTATTAAAAGAAACATATAGTAATTTTGGAGTTGAAAAGTACAACTAAAATGAAAATTTCAGCAGCATATCTGAGTTGGCAGAACAAAGAATCAGCAAACTTGAAGGTAGGCAATTGAAAATATCCTGTCTGCAACAAATAGAAAAATAATAATAATAAATTGGGAAAAATAAGCAGAGCATCTGAGCACCAACAAGCCTATAAATATGTGCATGATGGGAGTATCAGGAGGAAAGGAAAGAAAGGGGCAGAAACAATATCTAAAGAAATGATGGCTGAACATTTTCCAAATTTGATGAAAAACATTAATCTATACATCCAAGAATACAACAAATTCCAAATAGGATCCACACTTACACATATACAAACTGTCAAAAGTGGAAAAAAAAAAAAAAAAAAGAATCTTGAAACTAGCAAGAAAAAACCTCCTTGTGTACAAGGAATTCTCATAAATTTACCAACTGACTTCCCATTAGAAACCAGGGAGGCCCAGAAGGCAATGGATTAATATAGTCAAAGTGATAAAAAAAAAAAAAAAACACTGTCAAATAATTCTGTATCCAGCAAAACTATCCTGCAAAATCAAAGGAGAACCAGGTGAGGAAAGAAAAAAGAAGCAAGTAAGACATTCCCAAATATAAAAACTGAAACAATACATCACTAGCAGATCTGTTTTATAAAAATATACTAAAGGGAGACCTTCTGTTAAAATGAAAGGACTATAGACAGTAATTTATCTACACAAAAAATAAACGGCATTGGTAAAGGTAAAAATATGGGTTTAAAAAAAAACATAAATGTATTTCTGCTTGTAACTTTTTTTCTTGTATATCTAAAAAAACAACTACATAAAGTAATAATTATAAAACGGGGTTAGCAGGCTTATAAGGTACCAAGAAGTATGTATGCACTTAGCCACTACATAATAACATCCATGCTCAACTTACAACAAAATTACTATCACATTGGGGTTAGGTCATTCAGGTAGTGATAAAATACTATTCAATCTAGAAACTGCATACTTTCTGAAGATCTATTAAGCAAATTCTCAATAAAAATATGAAGACTGTGAATGGGTCATGCTTTTCCAGCTTCTGCACAGCAAAATAAACAATCAACAAAATGAAAAGACAACTTAACAGAATGGAAGAAAATATTTGCAAACCATATATCTGATAAAAGGTTAACATCCAAAATGTAGGGGAGCCTAAGTGGGTCAGTGAGTTAAGCATCTTCCCTTGGCTCAGGTCATGATCCCAGGGTCCTGGAATCAAGCCCCGCATTGGGCTCTCTGCTCAACAGGGAATCTGATTCTCCCTCTGCCCCTCCCACTCCCTCCACTCATGCTTGCTCGCTCTCTCAAATAAATAAATATTTTAAAAGAAAAAAAAAAAAGAATATCCAAATATATCAGAAATTCATATAACTCAATATTTAAAAAAAAAAAATAATCCAATGAGAAAATAGGCAGAGGAACTAAATAGACACTTTTCCAAAGACAACAAACAGCCAACAGGCAGGTACATAAAAGGAACTCAAAACATTACTAATGATCAAAGAAATGCAAACAAAACCACAATAAGCTATCACTTCACACCTATATAATGACTGTCATTAAAAAGACAAGAGATAGCAAATGCCAGTGAGGATGTAGAGAAAAGGGAACCCATGGATTCCTCATCATAGAGAAGTCTCTGTTTCAAAAGCAACATCTACAACTGGGCTTTCATTTCCTATTAATTAATACCTCACATATCATCTTTTTTCCCAATTAACTCTTAGAAAGTGAATTACTGCTATACTCAGCGATGGTACTCTAAAATAGTAAAATTGCACACCATATTCATATTGGTTGAGATAATATGTTTAAGAATTTTAGGGAATTAAAAATCACTTACCAAATGCTTCTTCTGGAAAGACAATACAAATACCACTTCATAATTAATAGAAAACTGCCAAACTGGAGCTTTTTAAACAATATATTTATATTCTAAAGCAAACTTAGGATCATGGACTGCTAGCAGAATCTTTTTTTGTTCTGTTTATTCATTTATTAATTCGACAAACATTTATGGACCACTTCCTACATGCCAGGCATATAGGAACTGGGGATAAAAAGACAGTCTCTGCTCCTTAAAGTGTGCACAGTCTAGGGAGAAGCTCTCATTCTGAAAGCAAAGAATTTATGACTAGAAGAGACCTTATAGTTCCCTTATTTCACAAATAAAGAAGCCAGCACTCATGACTAAGTAGCCACTCAGGCCAACAGATACTCAGGTCTACAGATTTCCTCGCCCTGTGTTTTTTGCACCACACATTTTCTTCGATTGAGTGGGGATGGATTCCTTCCATGTGGGTGAGGCAGAAACATGGAACTGTGGGCAATATGTATACAGTTACCAAGTTAGAAAAACCTACTGGATACAGATAATATAAATATTTAACAATTTAGAGACAGAAATCCCTGAAAGATGTGATAACATGATAAAGCCCCAAGAAGAAACTAAAGAACTAAAATAAGAAACTGAACTGAAATAAGGTAATGTAATGGTAAGCCTTCCAAGTCATAATTATGGTTTTTCCTCTGTTTACTGGTATGTTAAGTGGGGATATTAAAAGTACTTATTTCATACGACTGCTGTGAAAAGCACATTAATTCTTGAAAGCATTTAGTAAGCCTAGTAAATACTCAGTAAGTATCAGCTATTCTTATAGACAATCATTTCTTACATGCACAAGTATGTCATATGAAGACAAAAAAATGATCTTTAAGGATTTATCTTATTATTATAATGATAGCCCTATTTTTCTAGCACTCAGTAAAATCTAGTATTAAAACATGGATTTCAGAAAAAATATTTAATATGTATAATATCTAATATCACCCCTTTCTCGGTAGGCATATATCAGTCCTAAAATTATAAGAATAAAATTATTTTATTAACAATGAATTATATTAATGAGTTCTATTGATTAATTACATTTATTATTTATATTAATTCATAATTTAAATTAATTAAATTATAATGTAGTTCAGTATTCCTAAGATTATAAATCCTAAATATCATTAAGAGAATGTTTAAAGGTGACTTTCAAGTAATTAAAAAGTCTATGCAGCTTTTCTCATCTTATATAAAATATCATTAAACTAATTGACATCTTTGAAATAGCTATGCATGGAATACATCAATGAAACTATTTCATATTAATATCACTCATCATCCAATATCAATAACAAAACAAATAACATATTGATATCCACTTACTGCAATCTCTCTACAAGCCGACATGGATATTCCTGTGCCTTCAATTTGCTTCAATGCATATTCCTTTTCATCTTTTCTGCATATAAACAAAAAAATTTATTTTTTCTAAACATTATTTTCAGATTCAAAATCATAACTACAAAAACAATAAAAATACACTAATCTCTCAGTGATATATAAACACTCTCACTATGCATGCATTGCTTACTGCTTCTGATAATATTACAACTACAGAAATATGAAATATCAAAAAAAATTCAATGAAAACAGTAGACAGAGCCAAAACACAAAATTCAAAATTGAAACAGGATACTAAACACAGCACTACTTTCAAAAAGTAAACAAGCATAAATATAAACTCAAGCATATTGCAAGATAATTCCACTCCTGTCTTAATTATCTGTAATCTATGAAAGCATTCTGTTATAAACATTAACTACAAAAATAAATGACAGATGTAAACTTCTATATTTGTTTAAAGTAATTTCACAGTATAAGAACCACTTAATAGAAGGGATGGGCTATAGAAGAATATCAACCCATTGGGACACCCTACTTCTAATCTAGAATAGGGAACATTCAAAAGCCTCAAAACCTCAACCAAAAGCCTTGGAAAGTCTTTAAAACGCTAGTCACCAATATCTCATTCTCTAGAACTCTAGGAAAAACATAGTAGTTACAGTGAATTTTCCAAATAACGTAGGCAGGGTTAGGAATTCTGAGAAATTCCAGTAATTACCAGGGTGCTCAACCAAGGGAAGACATCAGTTCAATGGTGATCCAGTCCATAAAAATATAGTATCACATGAGGGGTACCTTGGTGGCTCAGTTAGTTAAGGACCTGCCCTTGGCTCAGGTCATGATCCCAGGGTCCTGGGATGGAGCCCCGCATCCGGCTCCCTTCTCGGTGGAGAGTCTGCTCCCCCTTCTCCTTCTGCCTGCTGCTCCCCTACTTGTGTTCTCTATCTCTCTCAAATAAATAAATTAAATATTTTTTTAAAAAATAGTATTACATGAGTAGAGCAACACAGTATCCTCGTGGTACCGACACCAGAACCGGACATAGAAAAATGTCAGAAATGTGGTTCATATTGTGGGTTGTTCTGATAAGAGGAGTATCATCCACACCCTCTGAGTTTTGTCTTTTGATTTTATTGGATCCTCAGCAAACTTTCACCATATCATGATGGTTTTCTAAAATAACAACACCTAAATGGTGCCACATCTGTCCTACTTACCTATTCCTTATCTTCCCCATTGTGTGTTTCCTAGCAGATAAAGCAATTTCTTAAGTAGGCTCCACACCTAGCATGGAGTCCAACATGGGGCTTGAACTCAGAACCCTGAGATCCTGAGATCGAGACCTGAGCTAAAATCAAGAGTTGCAAATAAATAAATAAATAAATAAATGAAATCAAGAGTTGCACACCTAACTGAATGAGCTACCCAGGTGCTCCAGAAATAAAGCAATTTAAAAGGTTATTTGTTATATGCTTTTTAAAACATTTTATGTGCCTTTTGAAGATTTTCACAGTCATGTATGGTTTGGGCAAATAAGTTAATTATAGTTACTTTCTCCCAAAATCAGTTTGAAAATTATATCCATTAGGCAGCATTTTGACGAACAGAAAACATACCAGTTACATCAATAGGATATAGACTGTTATGCAATTATTAAAATGATAATCATGACCATCATCGGAAAATGGAAAATGTTTACTATGTATTAGTGAGAAAACACACACATTATACCAGATAGAAACATACATACATCTAGACATATGCTGGAGATTATTTAAAAAATGAAAATCAGTTGTGTTAAGATGCAGGAACTTATATTAATTAATTTTAGCGCTAGTATTATATTATATTGTCTTTTAAATTAGAGGGAAAAAGAGAAAAGCAAAAATAATTTAACACCATGAAAATAGTCACCTACTAAAATAATCTAAGGATTTATTAATCTCAAGATACTAAGGTATCTTCAAAGTAATATCTTAGACATGTTTTAAAAAGCAAAGTCAAAACTAGGGAAAGCTTAAGTGATCACTTTTTCCTTTTTCTCTATCCTGTTTCCTCCAAACACAAAACTAGACTTTTTTCAGCCCACCCAGAAGCCACTAAGAAGTACAAACAGCAGGTAACTGAATGTAATTAAAGCCAAATATTCCCCACCCCGACCTTATTGTACATGTTAACATGTGTGTGAGAGCATTTATGCCTGAAATGTTTAACACAACGTTCACGATGCAAATTTCACACTTAGTAATTTATTTAACTACCAAGTACTATTGCTAAATATTTAAGAAATTTGTTAAATTCTTAAAACAAAATTATAAGCTTTCTGGCAAAATTTTCAATGAAATCATAATTTTTGTAAAACAGAAATATTTCAATCCCCAGCTCCCCTAAATGAAGTGCTCCAGAAGCTCATGTAATTGCATGGTTTTATTTTTAATACTGTAAAGAATATTATACAATCTGGATAGGTTATTGTTGCTATGGAAACTATAAGGTTTTTTTTTTTTTTTGCAGTAAGTCAAAAAGTGCAAAATTAACACATCACACTAATGACTTTTGAATTTCACATCCAGGCTGTCAAAGGAATTTGAAAGCTTGAGCAGAATAAACTGAAGCATAGGACTGTACACTGAATTATATGGATGGGATCTAGGAACAAACCCAGTAATTATTTCACTTAATAAGTTTAAATATAACTTCCATCTGCTAAATTAGCAAAATACCCAGAGATCTGCAAACTGAAGGTTTCTCTGCAGCTTTGACATTGAGAATGAAAGAAAGTGGATATCTCATGGCCATTTCTCCTGTATTAACTGTCAGATGATGAATGATAATGTGGCACCTCGGAAGTTCACCGTATGAAGAAGTGGTAGATTCCAGAGGGCACAGGGGACTCACTTTCACCACAGTACTATGTCAATGCCAGTCTTTGGTCAGATGCCGATACCTTAGTTACGGAAACTGCAGATGTGCCCTTTCCCACAATGCCCACAAATATTTCAATGATTGGCACCTGGGGCAGAAAGGTTTTGTTGCTCTCAACCTATGGAAGTGCTGCCCCTCTTGGGTGCTTTCTCCAAGTGGTACTGACAATTCATATCCCACAGCTTATGTGTCTCAGGCACACATATTATTAAGTATCATAAAGGGATAATTTGTTCTTTTACATGACAAGGCTGAAAAGCATGTAAACCTCCCCTACCTACATTGCTACAATAGCCTGGCTTTGGAGGCTGCTTGTTCTTTCACAAAATAATTTATTTCTAAATTACCTTAACTTCTAAATAAAAACCTGTACCCCTGAAACAAATAATACATTATATGTTAATTAAAAAATAATAAAATAAAAAATTAAATAAATAAAAATACTTTACTATTTACTATAATAAAGACACAGCAATTCCAAAGCCTTCTAAATTTTTTTAGAAGAAACTGCTTTCTAAATTTTAGTCCATATTAGACACCATGATTAGAGTAACTGCATATTGATAATAATCAAAGGTTACTAAATAAATCCAGGAGAATCAAAAATACATGACTCTGTAGCATAAACATGGATATATTTATACGTACTTTTTTAAATTTAAAGATGTTTCTTCTATATGGTTGTAATGCATATCAAAACCACATGGGCTTCTCTCTCAGCAGTGACAAAGAAAAACTATTATTCAACAAGAACATTATGTGATAACAAAATAGAAAAATAAATTTGGAAGAGACTGCAATTCTATTAAATTTTCCATCTGAGACATTATGTTCTGGAAAACTCAAGATGCAAGCAATTCTATAAATAGTAGAAAACATAAAAAGCACATATTTGTACAAATTGTAGAAACTGCTGCCTTAAAACGAAAGCTTTATCCCAGGCAGAAAATCAGGCTCAGAGGCAGAATTTAAATGTAATTCGGGAAAGAATTTCTCAAGCTTAAAGAAGCAAGTTCAGGAACATCTCTTGAATGAAATATTAGGAACTGTTTAATGAAAACGATAGTCTCATGCCTTTCAATAAAGTCCAAACTTGGTGACCAGCCCCCAGCCACTTTTAGCAAGGTAAAGCACCATTCATTCGGCAGCCTGTATGTACAAGTATAGGCCAAACCCCCATGTGTTGTCATCATCATTAGGCCCAAAGCTTTTTTCTTTCACTCCTATCAATACTACTACCAAGTGTCCAGATCAGCCCTGGGCCATCTTTGGTCCAAAGGATCTGTGACAGACAAAAAATTTAGAAGCATCTTTCAATATAAGATGGGGAAATTCAAGCTCAGGCAAGGCTAAGATAAAAATTGTAATCTTCATGGGGTGCCTGGGTGGCTCAGTCCAATGAGCGTCTGACTCTTGATTTCGGCTCAAGTTATGATCTGAAGGTTCTGGGATCAAGCCCTGTGTGAGGCTCTCTGTGCTGGGGAGTCTGCTTGAGTATTCTTTCTCTCTCCCTCTCCCTCTGCCCCTCCCTCTTGCTCATTCTCTCTCTCTCAAATAAATCTTTAAAAAAAATTTTAATCTTCAAACTAACAGGGTTAAAATCCTTTTCTTATTGTTTATAAGGAAAACAGAAGCAGCTTATTATTTTATTTTACATTAACCAACAAAAATACTACTGAGTTAATATTGTATGTCCCAACACCGTGCCAAACTCCGAGGATGAACAAAATTAGAGAATGACAACCCTAAGATATCATGAAGTTCACAATACACCTGGAAAGGGATTCTGGGTGAGTGGCAAACATAAACAAATAACTCTGATATGACTTCCCTACACCCAGGATGTAGGAGATGAGACTAATGTTTCTCTCGAGCTTCAAGGAAGGTAACTCCATGAGTGATCCTTTAAGGGAGGAGTTCCCCAAGCAGAGAAGGAATGAATGGGTCAGAGAATTGCAGGCAGAAGTACAGCATGAGAAAAATAACAGAGGCATAGTCCAGAAACTGCTACAACTCCGCATGGCTGGAAGGTGGGGCGTGATACAAGGAGCAAGAGACAAGGTTAGAAAAGTAAGGGGAAGGGACTAATGTGAGTCCTGTGAAAAAGCTTGTGTTTGGTATGTCAACAGTGTGGAACAAAAGGTTTTTAGAACAGAAAAGGTAGTTAGCAGATCTTTGCTCAGAAAGATAACTCTGGTAACTAGAAACTGGTGGCAGAGCAAACATCTGGTAGTTTGCGTCAAATGTGGAGATAAGAGAAGATGAAGAGCTAGATTAGAACAGTGGCAGCAGAGAACAGATATGGATTCAAAAGACATTTCTGAGTCAGAACTGACAGAATTTAGTAACCGATTTGATTCTGAAGGTGAAAGAAAGGAAGACTCTTCAGACGGATGGAGTCTCCACTTTGTCTAATTGTGTAAATGAGAACACCACTAGCCAGAGACTGGATGGCATGCATAAATGGAGACCAGGAAACATATGATTCGACTCCACAGGCAACGGAGGTTTTGTATGAAGATTAATCTCATTGGGAAGAACTGAGATTAAGGTGCGCAAAACAATGAGGAGGTGACAGCAACGTTAAGTGTGAGCAGGTAAGGACCTGGATTCATATGATAGAACGTTAGCTCCAAAACGGGTGTAAGACGACTCTGTTACGTCCTTCTCATTTTAAAGATGAAGAAGCTAGGCAAGCAGCCGGAAGCAGAGCCGAGACGGAATCTTCTAGTTCCAAGTCCAACATTCTCCATAACAGAGCACTAACAGTAAGACTGGAGGAAAGAAGGAACCCTTGTGACAGTCCTTCTGAAAAAGGAATTTAAAAAAAGGACCAAGTTAACAAATAGTGAAGATCAAGGAAGCTGAATCAAGAAGTCTGAGGTTCTGAACTTGCTGATGGGGAGGATGATACCACGAAGAACAAGGCTTGGGCAGATCTCAGAAGATCCTTCAGCTCACAAATGATTCTTTTTGACAGAGATAAAAATCCCAACCAAAAATGAAAATATCTGAGAAGTTCAAAAGGGAGATGCCCTAAAGGTGTTTACTGAGAAACTAACTAAGTAGTTTCAGACTGAAAGGACTTGAGCCTACATATGTGTCACCAGATTAGAGGAAGTAGCACAAAGATGACCTTGCTGGTGTCTAGAAAAGAACTCGAGACAAGAAGGGGAAAAGCGGGACAGACAGAGAAGGAAGAAGAGACAAAAGGCAGAACAATTTCGGAACACTTCTCTCTCACATCCTGTAAGAAGACAAACTATTCTATCAATTTGTCAAATTTCCTTTTCCAAACCTTAAGAGAACTGAAACAACGAAATCGTCACAGATATAGTATCCAAGATGGTACAATATTACCAGTTTTTATTGTTAGGTTTTATCAATAAGACATCCTTCAAACAATATGACAACCCAAGTCCTACCAACAATTTTTTCTTCAAGAATGTGGACATAAACAATATCCTATCCCTTTCTTTCAATATGTCATGATTGGGCTTAACAGATCTAGAGGCTTTTGTATGACACAGGGGAAAACATAGCTGTACAGAATAAAAAAAAATTGGAAAACCAAAAACCAAAAAAGATCACTTAGGTTTACACTGGTATCATTCTTTTTTTTTTTTTTTTTTTAAAGATTTTATTTATTTGACAGAGAGAAACACAGCGAGAGAGGGAACACAAGCAGAGGGAATGGTAGCGGGAGAAGCAGGCTCCCTGCTGAGCAGGGAGCCCGATGCGGGGCTCGATCCCAGGACCCTGGGATCTGACCTGGGCCGAAGGCAGACGCTTAACGACTGAGCCACCCAGGCGCCCCTACACTGGTATCATTCTGAGTTATTCAATATCCTGAACTCAGTACTCAGCCAGCCTAATAGTAACGATCCTTTATTGGGGAACTCTTTCCTTTATTACATAGTACCATAACATTTTTAAATTTTTTATTGTGAAATTTTCCAAAACCGAACAAAAAAATAAATGACAGTGACATTCGATGTATCTGTCACACAGCTTCAACAATCATCAACACATACCCAGTCTTATTTCGACTGCCTACCCTCCTCTTATATTATTTTGAAACAAAACCCAGATACCACACCGTTTCACTCATAAACAGTTCAACACCATAATATTTTTAATTATCAGGAATTTTTTAATTTAAATGATAATAGACTTTTAAAATAATCCTGAAATATTAAAAACCTGTAATACAAGTTACTCTATTTTGTATTCCCCTTATTAATGCAAAATGTCAAATAGTACTAGCACCCTCTTAATGTCTCCTTCTATCAAACATTTCATCTACTTATTCTCTAAACATCACCAAAATACAGTGATGGTCTCCTTATTGAAGTTCAGGATTCCCTTGCAACATGGAAATGTGACAAGTTTCTCTTTTTGCCTTCACTCCTTTCAAAGACTGCCTTCATTCAGGTTTTCTTAAAAACTGATCAGTGTATCACTTTCTCTAGAAAACCATCTTTCCTGTTATATTATGTCCATTCAGAATTCCAATTCAGATAAACATTTACTAATTCGAAGGCTCTACAATGGCAAAATTTCTGAAACTCCTATTATGACAAATTTCATGGCTCAGAAGTTATTTTAATTAAAACAAATATATCTGCGGCAATACTTTAAGACATAACGCATCAAAGTGCTAAGTTTAAAATAAATAATTCAGGATTGTATTACACAGAAAACAAACATTAGCAAATATGTCATGTAAACCAAATTGTTAATATAAAATATTATCTTTCAGGCACCTGGGTGGTTCAGTCGGTTAAGTGGCTGCCTTTGGCTCAAGTCACCATCTCAGGGTGCTGGGACTGAGCCCCCCATTGGGCTCCCTACTCTGTGGAGAGACTGCTTCTCACTCTCCCTCTGTCCCTCCCCCTATGTGTGCTCTCTCTCTCTTTATCAAATAAAATCCTTAAAAAATAATAATAATAAAATAAAATATTTTCTTCCTAGGAGAATTCTTGAATCTCAAATCAGATTTACTTGCTACAGAAGGTCATATAGCAAGTAATGCCATTCTCTCCTTTTGGTAATATTTTACTAAGCACATACTGTGTGCCAGGCCTTGTTTTGGGCTCTAGGAACAGTAGAAGAACAAGATGATCCTTTCCCTTGTGAACCTTTACACTGAGAGGCACAGTCGCAAGGGACCCAATCTGATAAGCATACAGCAGATGTATATGCAAAGTACATCAGATAAAGAATGGAAAGTCTTTGGTTCTGGTGGAGGGGATAGACAGAAGGCTATCAGGTATGTAAGTTCAAAGGGAATATCTGAGTGGACCTTGAGACGTGAGTACAATTTCATTAAGCAAAAAAGAAGGGTCAGGGTCTTATGGACACCAAAAATACATGGACCATATGTGAAGATTAAAATCTATGCCATATTCGAGAAATTAGCAGAAGACGTATATAGCGGGAACACAAGAAATGAAATAACACAAAAAGAGCAAAGTAGAATTAGCATAGTCCTATATGGTATGCTAATAAGTTGGCATATTTCCTGTATAATGAATGGGAAACCAAATCAGAAGTTTTTAAGCAAGAGAAACATATGATCAAACAGGTACTTCCAACAAGCAGACAGTGTGCAGGATGGATCAGAGGATTTAAAACCAGAGCTTGGGCAAATAGTGTAAAAGTTCTGGAAAGGATTGATAAGGACCAAAATCAGAGTAAACATAGTTAAGAATGGGAAGAATGTATGCAAGAGGCATTCCAGAGATAGACTCATCTACTGTAGCCAAATATATATAGGCACACTGAAGGCATTAAAGAAATAGTTGATGCATAAATGTCTATGCACATCTGTGTATGTATATGAGAGACTCAAGCAGCTAAAGACAACTGAGGTTTCTCACCAGAGTGTTGTCTCAGTGAAAGTAAAGCCACTTACACTATACCTTCTATGCTCTCCCTGCCCCAATAAAGAATATTGGCAATGAGCCAGTACACAAGCAGAGAATAAATTCATTTTGGACATGGTGATTTTGAAGGGGCTACTAGACAGCCAAAATAAGATGAACAAAAGGAAATAACAGAAATGGAATTTAGAAAGGAAAACATCTGGGGAGCGTCTGGGTGGCTCAGTGGGTTAAAGCCTCTGCTCAGGTCATGATCTCAGGTTCCTGGGATCAAGCCCTACATCGGGCTCTCTGCTTAGCAGGGGCCTGCTTTCCCCTCTCTCTCTGCCTGCCTCTCTGCCTACTTTTCATATCTCTCTCTCTCTGTCAAATAAATAAATCTTAAAAAGAAAAAAAAAAGAAAGAAAGAAAAAAGAAAACATCTCTACACTGGCAACTGTTAAAACCATAGATGTAAATGTGATCACAAGAAAAAGTGCTCAGAAGAAAAAAGGGCTGAAGATGGCAGTCATTGTTCTTTCTTATCATGGCACCCACCTACCAGGGTAAACTAACAGTGCTCACAGCAGAGGTCAAGGGACTCGGAGGCTTCCAGGACCCCAAAATCCACTGGTGGCCAAAGAACTTAGAGGATTAGGGGCACCTACGTGGCGCAGTCAGGTAGTCGAAACCAACTCTTGGTTTCAGCTCAGGTCATGACCTCTTGATCATGGGATCGAGCTCCATGTGGGGCTCTGTGCTCAGGGCAGAGTCTACTTGAGATTCTCTCTCCCTCTACCCCTCCCACTCGTGTGCTCTCTCACTCTCTCTTTCTCAAATAAATAAATCTTTTAAAAAAAAAGATCTTAGAGGATTAAAAATAGGACCCATGACCCATTCACAGCACCCATGCCGCTGGAGTTGGTAAGCCCTCCTCTAATTAATGCTGCCCTCCAACAGGCTACAGGACGAAAAACTTTCCAAAGACCTCAACAGGCAAATCTAGATGTAAGATGTGAGACACTCTACAAGAAAATTGGCCTGGCTCCTAAAAAGAAAAAGAAAAAAAAAGATTCATAAAAAAGGTAGATGGGGGGCTCGTCTATTTAAGACAAGTAACAACCAATAGTGTGCATGAAAATCTTGACTAGACCATAGTTCAAATAAAAACAACTAAAAAGTCAGGGAACCTGGGTGGCTCAAGTCCGTTAAGCATCCGACCCTTGATCTCAGCTCAGGTATTGATCTCAGGGTTGTTGAGTTCAAGCCCTGCATTGAGATCCATACTAGGCATGGAACCTACTTAAGGGGAAAAAAAAAAAAAAAACAGCTAAAAATATTTATTTGTGGGACACAGTGAAATTTTTAATTTATAGACGAGATGATTTTATCGCTGTTAATTTTATTTTTTAATTTTTATTTTATTTTTTTTAAAAGACTTTATTTGTTTGACAGAGAGAGAGCACAAGTAGGCACAGCAGCAGGGAGAGGGAGAAGCAGGCTTCCCGTAGAGCAGGGAGCCTCACGCAGGGCTCAATCCCAGGACCCTGGGATCATGACCTGAGCCAAAGGCAGCCACTCTAACCAACTGTGCCACCCAGGCGCCCCTATTTTATTAATTTTCTTAAGTAGAGGATAATTTATGATGGTTATGCAGAATATCCTCATTCTCAAGAGATACAGGTTCAAGTATTTTGGGGTCTTATGTCATAACACTGGCAATTTATTCAAATGGTTCAACAGCAACAAAAGACACACACACACACACATATATATACACAGAGTGAGAGATAAAGCAATATATAAAAATGGTAACAAAACTGAAATCTAGGTGGAGGATATGTGGATATTCATTATTCTACAGTTTAAACTTTTTTGTTTTTTTTGTGGGGTGTTTTGCTTTTTTTTTTTTTTTAAAGATTTTATTTATTTGACAGAGAGAAATACAGCGAGAGAGGGAACACAAGCAGAGGGAATGGTAGCGGGAGAAGCAGGCTTCCTGCAGAGCAGAGAGCCCGATGCAGGGCTCGATCCCAGGCTGCTGGGATCTGAACTGGGCCGAAGGCAGCCGCTCAACGACTGAGCCACCCAGGCGCCCCCTTTTTTTTTTTATCATTTATTTGTCAGAGGGAGAGAGCAAGGGAGCACAAGCAGGGGGAGCAGCAGACAGAAGGAGAAGCAGGCTCGCTGCTGAGCAAGGAGCCCAATGTGGGACTCGATCCCAGGATCCTGGGTTCATAATCTGAGCCAAAAGCAAACGCTTAACCAACTGAGCCACCCAGGAGTCCCTAAACTTTTTTGCTTTTACAAAACTTTCTCAATAAAACAAAACTGAGGAGGAAAATAACTAATAGGTGGCAATTAGAAAGTTAAAATAAAAATGAGGAAGCTGTATACGGAAGCCAAAAGACAAGTATTAAAACATAGCTGGGCGAGGGTGGTGAAACAAGAAAGGAAGATCAACAGCAAGAAGACTAGACGAGCCTCTTAAGTCTCCAAAGGGCTGAAACTACTTCCAGGTTTATATGCAGAAAACGCGGGGCAGAGGTGGGTGGATACATGCAGATAGACAGTGAAGGTCAAATGTATCACTGTCCTGGAATCAATCTGGGTGGGGGGCTTACAGGCTCAGGGCAGTCTTTATTGCTTCAGGGGGTAGTTTCAGTTCCCATCAGGGAATGCTCTGCCCTCAAGGTTTCTGCCTGTGCCTAGAGAGCAATGGGAAAGAAAAACCCAACTAAAAAGTTTGAGTCAAAAGGGAGGCAGCCGAAGTCCTCTATCAAGATTGAAAGTCAACATTTAAAATTTAAATATATATCAGTTTTTCACCATACTACTTAAGTTTCTGCCAAACCTAGACCACTGAGGAAACTTCTTTTGATAAAATTTAGGTTTTGCATGTTTTCCTGGCTATAATCCACAGTCTTTGAAATACACTTGAAAGAAGTGAAATCCTTTAAAGGACTTTACTTGAAACTTTAATCAGCATGGCACATAAATCATAAGTAAAAAGTCAGCTATTAGCTATTAAGAATTAATTTTCTTTTAAAAGTTGCCATGGAGGGGGCACCTGGGTGGTTTAGTCGACTTAGTGTCTGACCCTTGGTTTTAGCTCTCATGATCTCAGGTTCGTGAGATTGAGTCCTGCATCGGGCTCTGCACTCAGTGGGGAGTGGGCTTGGGATTCTCTCTCTCCCTCTGCCCCTCCTCCCACTCATACTCTCTCTCTCTAATAAAATAAACAAAATCTTTTTTAGAATTAAATAAGTAAGTAAAAGTTTCCATGGAGGTTTACCTGAATTAGTTTGTATAAAAATTCAGGTAAACCTAACATCAAATGATCCACTTCATGAAAATGTCAACCTAAGACCAAATTTTAGTCACTAAAAAGCTAAAGGACAAGAAGTTAGGAATATAAACCTGCTGCTCGTGCAAGAAAAAAGATAAATACCAATTGTAAGAACCGGCCAATCAACTCATAGTTCATGGGGAAACAACGTCTTTCTTCTGTTATCATTAAATCATCTTTAAGACATAAAAAGAAATACCATCCAATAGCACAACACATTTATAACAAGAGTTACAATAAGAGCTGCATTTATATGGTCCTCAGTATGAGGCAGGCACCACTTGAAAAGCCTCACTCTGGGGCACCTGGGTGGCTCAGTCGTTAAGCATCTGCCTTCGGCCCAGTTCAGATCCCAGGGTCCTGGGATCGAGCCCCGCATCGGGCTCCCTGCTCGGCAGGAAGCCTGCTTCTCCCGTTACCATTCCCTCTGCTTGTGTTCCCTCTCTCGCTGTGTTTCTCGCTGTCAAATAAATAAAATCTTTTAAAAAAAAAGAAAAGCCTCACTCTACTCTTTCAATCCTCACAATATGCTCTGAAGCAGGTCCTATTGCCATTCCATCACACAGATGAGGACACTGAAAGCAGAGAGGTTGAGTAACTCCCTCTAGACCACACAGCTAGCTAAGGGGCACACTCAGGATTCCCCCAAGCCTAGGAAGGCTGTCTTCAGAGTCTGTGCTTTTAATCACTACAGCTTCATCTCTTCTAATTCCCCTTCCAGAAAAAGGGAACAGCATGTACCACAGGCAAAAGAGTACTATGTATCTGAAGCTCAGTAAGGCAGATTTAGAAGAGGGAAAAGCGGGAGAAAGCTGGAGGAGGAGGACGCAGGGCCAGATCAAGCAGAACACACAAGCCACATTATAGAAACTGGACTTTTTTTTTTTTTAAGATTTATTTGGGAGAGAAAGTGTGTGAGCAAGTGAGCCTGGGGGTGTGGGGAGGGTGGCAGGAAGAAAGGGAGAGAGAATCTCAAGCATACTCCCCACTGAGCACAGAGCCTGGCACGGGGCTCAATCTTAGGACTCTGAGATCATGACCTGAGCTGAAAGCAAGAGTCGGACGCTCAAGCGACTGAGCCACCAGGTGCCCCAAAGAAACTGGACTTTATCCCAAGAAAAAAAGGATTTTAAGCCATCTGTGTGTTTGTGATTTGACGTTTTGGGTAAGGTGAAGTTGAGAGGACTGTGGTGGTATCTAAATGGAGATGCCCAAAAGGCATTTGGGGGAACCAATAGCTTAGAAGGGAGATTGTGGACTGGAGATGGAAATGTGAAAGCACTCAGAAAAGGAAATCTTGAGAACAGAAGAGAGGACAGAACCCTGAAGAACATCATTTAAGGAAAAGGATCCTACAGTAATAACACTGTAAACAATATGATTTGGAGCTTAACATTGCTAGGTGATTTCTAATTATTTCCTTTACTCTGGTCTTCCCAAACTAAACACTCAGTTCACTGAAAACAATGATACCTCCTCTCAGCCTTTACAACTGCACAGCGTTAGCATATTCATGGCTATCTCTGGGGTACTTATCCAAATGAGATACAAGGAAGGGATAAATAAAACATACTTGATTTTAGGAAAATCCTTTTTTTAAGATTCCTTTGATCTTCCATTTCTCCCCTGGCTTTTGCTCTCTCCGCATTTGCCACACTAGTTGCTCTAACATAAGGTTGGGGACCGATGACATGGGAGTTATGCAGTGGTTCTGTGATCTACCCTCTCATACCCAAAACCTAATAAGCAAATCCATTTGAAATGATTTTAAGAAAAAAATGGAGGATAGGAGTTCTCATTTAAAATAAAAGACAGAGGTGCCTGGTGGCTCAGTTGGTTAAGCATCCTGATTTCAGATCAGGTCATCGGCTCAAACCCCTATCAGGCTCTGCATTCAGCGTGCTCTAAATCAATCAATCAATCAAATCTTTAAGGAATTTTTCTTATATTTTATATTATATTGTCAAATCACAAAATACTATCAATTTTTGACCCTCTGTCTTTCCCACAGTGATGAATATCCTTGATCTCTCTTTCCCCTTATTATTCCCATCCATTAGACAAGCTTTCCAGAAATTTTGTAACACTCTAGTCTAAGGTCAAAGCTCTCTTCTCTGCATTCACCAACCACAACTCTATATCATACACATGACATTCATCACATACCACTTTGTATGGTACTTTTCTATAATGTATGACTTAGAGAGCATGAGATATGGAATTGTACATCTGTTATACTAAGTCACACAGTTAATAAGTTACTTATACCCTCAGGTTATCAGTTTTTTCATCTGTAAATTGAGAATAATAGTAACAACACTGCACAACTGTTTTGAAGATAATTGAGATCACATACGTAAAGTGCCTAGCACTGTGTCCAGCTATAGGCTCAAAAATTGTCAGTTCTTGCAATTTTGTCAATATTGTAAATTTTTCTTAGAATAATATGAACAAAGTGCATGAATAGACATTTGAATTAAAATGCTTGGGAAGGGGAGCACCTGGGTGGCTCAGTCCGTTAAAGTGTCTGATTCTTGATTTCAGTTCAGGTCATGATCTCAAGGTTGTGAGATCCTGGGTGTGGAGCCTGCTCAAGAGTCTCTCTGGGAGCACCTGGGTGGTGCAGTTGGTTAAGTGCCTGAATCATGGTTTCTGCTCAGGTTGTGATCTGAGTCCCATGAAATCAAGCCCCAGGTCAGGCTCTGCGCTCAGAGCAGAATCTGCCCGAGACTCTCTCTGGCCCTTCCCTCATCCCTCTCTAAAATAAATAAATCTTCAAGAACAAAAACAAGGGGCGCCTGGGTGGCTCAGTCGTTAAGCGTCTGCCTTCGGCCCAGGTCAGATCCCAGGGTCCTGGGATCGAGCCCCGCATCGGGCTCTCTGCGCGGCGGGGAGCCTGCTTCTCCCGCTACCATTCCCTCTGCTTGTGTTCCCTCTCTTGCTGTGTTTCTCTCTGTCAAATAAATAAAATCTTTTAAAAAAAAAAAAAAAAAAAAAAAAGAACAAAAACAAAACAAAACAAAAAAAACAGTATTATCTTTCTCCATCTCCCTCTGCCCCTCACTCCCAAAAAAAGAATGCTTAGGAAGTGACAAGGAATATGAGTTTTTGGCAAATATCAGCAAAAATGGAACACAACATTTGAAATTAACATTTCCTATATGGATAATAGTTTTCTGAGAGGAGGTGTCATTATCATGTGTACCTTTGTAACCATCACAATACTTAGCAACTAATAATTAAATATTTTATAGATTAACTGATTAGAGGACCGGTTTATTGGTTATCTCCCTTTTCTATCTCCTTTCTGATGGAGGTTTACAGTAGAGCCGAAGGTAGTTGTTTAACCATCCGAGTGCCCCTAATTCTATTTCTTATAGAAATTTCATTGAGGGGAAAGAGTCCTCCTATGACCTAATATGAATAGTAAATTACATCTCTTGTACTACTGATTGGGAGAATCTATTGATATTTGCCACACTTCATGAAGAGAAACTAGATGCTTTTCCTGCTAAGATCAGGAACAAGGCACTCCTATTCAATACCACACTGGAAGTCCTAGCTAATACAGTAAGATAAGGAAATAAAAAGTACAGATTGAAAAGGAAGACATAAAACTCTTTGTTCACAGATGATAGGATTGCTTTTGGAGAAAATCCTAAAGAATCAACAAAAAACTTCTGGGACAAATAAATGATTATAGCAAGGTTGTGGGATACAAGGTGAATATACAAAAGTCAGTCACTTTCTTATATACCAGCAATAAAAGTTGGAATTGAAATTAAAAACACAATAACATTTACATTAGCACCCCCCGAAAATGAAATACTTAGGTATAAATCTAACAAAACATGTACAAGATCTATACAAGGAAAACTGAGGAGAGAAATCCAAAAAGATCTAAATAAAGGAAGAGACAGATATTCCATGTAGATGCCTAAAACCCAATATTGACAAGATGTCTGTTTTTCCCAATATTATCTATGGATTCAACAAAATCCCAATCAAAATCTCACCCAGTTATTTTTGTGGGTATTGACAAAATGTCTCTCAAGTTGACATGGAAAAGCAAAGGACTCAGAGTATCCAACATAATATTGAAGACGAAGGGAGCAGAAGACTTACATTACCCAACTTCAAGATTTACTATAAAGCTATAGTAATCAAGACAGGGTAGCATTGGCAAAAGAAAAAGCAAATGGATTAATTAAAAAGCAAATAGAATACAATAGACAGCCCAAAAATAGACCCACATAAATATAGTCAAATAATCTTTGACAAAGCAACAAAGGATAGCATTAGAGAAAAAAATAGTCTTTCAACAAATGGTGCTTGAACTAATGGACATCTACATGCAAAAACTTAATTAATCTAGACACAGACCTTGCACCCTTCACAAAAATTAATTCAAAATGGAACATAGATCTAAATGTAAAATATGAACCAATAAAACTCCTTAAGATAATGGAAGAGAAAGTCTAGATGACCTTGAGTTTGGAGATGACTTTTGACTGAAATTTGAAACTTCTGCTCTGCAAAAGATACTTAAGAGACTAAAAAGACAAACCACAGATTGGGAGAAAATATTTGCAAAATATGTGTCTATTAAAGGACTGGTATTCAAAATATACAACTTAATATTGCTAAAACTAGGGACACCTGGGTGGCTCAGTCGTTAAGCGGCTGCCTTAGGCTTGGGTCAAGATCCCAGGGTCCTGGAATTGAGCCCTGTGTCAGGCTCCCTGCTCAGCGGGAAGCCTGCTTCTCCCTCTCCCACTTCCTCTACTTCTGTTCCCTCTTTCATTGTGTCTCTCTCTGTCAAATAAACAAACAAAATCTTTAAAAAAAAAAAGAAAAACTCAACAGTGCAGGGCGCCTGGGTGGCTCAGTTGGTTAAGTGTCTCTTGATGTCAGGGTCCTGATCTCAGGGCCATAAGTTCAAGCCCTGCACTGGGCATGGAGCCTACTTAAAAAAAAATCAACACACAAAAAAAACAACTCAACAGTAAGAGAAGAAATAACCCTACTTTAAAATGGGCAAAAGATCAGGGGCGCCTGGGTGGCTCAGTCGTTAAGCGTCTGCCTTCGGCTCAGGTCATGATCCCAGAGTCCTGGGATGGAGCCCCACATCGGGCTCCCTGCTCATCAGGAAGCCTGCTTCTCCCGCTACCATTTCCTCTGCTTGTGTTCCCTCTCTCGCTGTGTTTCTCTCTGTCAAATAAATAAAATCTTTAAAAAAAAAATGGGCAAAAGATCTACACAGACATCTCACTGAAGAAGATATGCAGACGACAAATAAACTATGAAAAGATAAGTCAACATCACATGTCATTAGATGGTTGCAAATTAAAACACAAAATGAGATACCACTATACACCTATTAGAATGGCTAAAATCCAGAAGAACAAATGCTGAAAAGGAAATGAAGCAATAATAAAGCTTATTATTGTTGGTGGAAATGCAAAATGATATAGCCACTTTGGACGAGTTTTGCAGTTTCTTACAAAACCAAACATTCTCAGGCACCTTGATGGCTCAGTTGGTTGGGCAACTGCCTTCAGCTCAGGTCATGATCCCTGAGTCCCAGGATCGAGTCCTGCATTGGGCTCCCAGCTCTATGGGAGTATACTTGTCCCTCTGACCGGCTCCCCTCTCATGATCTCTCTCTCTCTCAAATAAATAATAAAATAAAAATCTTTAAAAAAAAAACAAACTTTTTTTTTTTCTTATCATATGATCCAATAATCACACTCCTTGGTATTTACCCACATGAACTGAAAACTATATCCACACAAAAATTGACACATGAATGTTTATAGCAGCTTTATTCATAACTGCCAAGACTTGGAAGCAATCAAGATAACCTTCAGTAGGTGAATGGCTAAATAAACTATGGTATATCCAGACAACGAAATGTTATTCAGCCCTAAAAAGAAAAGAGCCATCAAGCCATGAGAAGGCATGAAGGAAGCTAAAGTGCTTATTACTAAATGAAAGAAGCTAATCTCAGGCTACATGCTGTGTGATTACAGCTATACCATTCCAGAAAAGGTAAAATTATAGAGACAGGAAAAGATCCAGTGGTTGCCAGGGGCTCAAAGTAAAGAAGCCAGGGATGAATGGGTAGCGCACAGGATATGTTCAGGGCAACAAAATTATTCTGTATCATGTATCATACTGGTGAATACATGTGATTGTACATTTGTCAAACCCACAGAATATCTACAACAAAAAGAGTGAACTTTAAGGTAAGTGTGGATTTTCATTCATAATGATGTAACAATACTGGCTCATCAATTACAACAAATGTACCAAACTAAAGCAAGACATTAATTACAGGAAGAGAAGGCCGTAAGGGGTATATGAGAACTCCCTATACTTTCCACTCAATTTTTCTGTAAACCTGAAACTGTCCTAAAAAATAAAGGCAATTATTTCTGAAAAAATACTTTAAGAGCCATCCATGTCATCACATCTTTCTCATAGAAGCTGGGGGGTGAAGACCTGGGGAGGAGGGTCTTTGTCTGCCTTGATAGAAGCAGAACTTTATATCTTTTATACTAGTACTTAGAATAACCTACTGAGATTCTCAATTGGTAACAAAATATACCACATTGAGAATAGTTAAGCAAATATAAGGCTGTAGAGCCAACTAGCCTGAAAATGAAGCATGAACAGGCCTTTAAGAAATTACTTCCACTATTACTGGTAAATAGAAAATATCCTCCAACTGGCCACTGAAAAGAGTAAAGGGAAGGAGAAAGGGCCTAAGAGGTAAAATTGCAATTAACCACAATAAACAGTCTGAAACTCATCTATCTTGTCAATAACTCTCTCCCAATTAATAAAAGAAGCTTCTCTGAATAGGAGGAAAGTGAAACAAATAGTTAAACTCAGTTGATTTTAAGATGGAGTCTGTGTTGGGCACAGAATAGAAATTTAATAAATTAATAAATATGTACCACCTTAAAATGTGTGTATGTGTGTATGTATATATGTGTGTGTGTGTACACACTACCTTGACTTTGCGTAAGGTATACAACCTACATATAAGGTTTAATGTGCAGCCACTACAAATAAAATTTCCAGAAGACATAAAGAAACCATTCCTCTGATTCCCATTCAGATTTCTCTCTAAAAACTAGCCACATTATGAACTTTATGTCTAAGAATACATTTATTTAGTGGCTACAGATCTTTAAACAAAACAAGCAACAACAACCAAAAAAACCTCTATACAAGTATCATCTGAAGAAAGTTCATAAATGGTTTTATGAGTTCACAGAAAGTAGTAGCTATAATACCTGGCACATAAAAGGCAAAAATGTTTCTATTTAAAAAAAAAAAATCAAAGAAGCATTACCCAGAAAGGTATGTCACATTATTTTCTTAAAAAGTAACTCATTAAGAAGGTCTCTATAAAAACATATTTTACAAATATGTGGGATGTGTTTGTTTCTCTATTAAAACAAGAACTAACTTGAGAGAAGAGCATATTAACACATTCTGAAAAGAGAAGTAATTAACATATTGGAAACTAAAATTTTTGGCACATGGGACCTACAGCAAGAATGTCTATCCTCTAGTCATGAGTCATGGACTAGGCTGCCTCTATTGTGAAGCAATCTTTCAGTAAAAGGAGCAGCAGGGAAGAATACAACAGATGAATAATGACTTGGACAACTTCCCAGGAAGAAATCATCATAAAGCTAGGTCTGAGACAGCCAGACAGTAGATACTATACATTATGCTAATGCCCTTTTTTCTTAATCACCCCTACTGTTTAGTTAACGGCAGAGGGTGAAATTTAGTCTTTAGCTCTGTCTAAAGTTTTCTATTTGGTATGGATTTTAATAATACTGAATAAAACTATACAACTTGGTCTTAAATTTTGTGAATTACTTAACGCATCATTATAAATGATTTGTGATGACATTTGTGAAGAGTTCTCACCTGTCACATACCCACCCCAGCACACACACACAATGACACCAGAAGGCAACACTCTGCTTTACCTTCTGCTGAAAAGTCTGCTACCTCCAACGCTTGAGGTCCATACACGAAGCCCTCCTGGTATCTATGAACACAGCAGAGGCAAAAGGCAGAGAAGTTTATGTAGATTTAAAGTTACACTGCCCAAAACATAAAATGCCAAATGCCTAGCACAAGCCTACATATCTGCCAAGGAAACTGGGTTTTAGATTTGACAGTGACCACATCAACAATATACCGATAATATTCAGAGTTCATTATATATCAGGTAGCTAATTATGTGGAAAAAAGCAAAAGTGGAGCCTTATTAATGTATACTCTCACCAAAAGAAGTGATTTGTACTCTTTGAAATACTAAAAGAGCAACAAAGTATAAATTCATAAATGGTCAAAGGGACAACTTAATTTTTAAAATTAGGTGAGAGATGCAGCACCTGGCTAACTAGTCAGTAGAGCAAGCGACTCTTGATCTCAGGGTGGTGAGTTCAAGCCCCACATTGGGCACTGAACTTACTTAAAAATAAATAAATAAATAAATAAATAAATAAATAAATAAATAAATAAATAAATAAATAAAATTATGTGAAGAGCCAACACACACATAAGAATATAGAAGAAATTAAGTAGAGAAATATTCTTCACAAAATGGAATGTGATAGATCCTTCTTAGGACGTGACATTTTGGGGATATATGAGAAGAACAATTGGAAATAGACCTGGAAGAGGACAAAGTAGAGGAAAAAAGGAAAAGTAGAACCAAAAAGATGTTCTAATGCCAAGTCTGACAGTAATTTTGAAATGTGTAAGATACTACATACACTAGGCAGTAAGGGGGGAATTTAACTTGTTCCAATATTCTAAACTAAATATAAGCATGAAACATGAAAAGCTCTTCAGAAAACATCTAGGTAAAAAACTAAGTATGTAATCAGGTAAAATACTTAGAACTCAGATTTCATTTCATTTTTTTCTAACAATAGGATAAAAGATTGTAAAATGCAGCTCAGTTATGAGAACGGGAATCAGATAAATTTTACTAGCTATTAAATTTAAGAGAGGGGTACATGTTATCTTTATGTAATATTTAGAAATCCTTAAAAATGTCATCAAATAGGGCGCCTGGGTGGCTCAGTTGGTTAAGCAACTGCCTTCGGCCCAGGTCATGATCCTGGAGTCCCAGGATCGAGTCCCACATCAGGCTCCCAGCTCCATGGGGAGTCTGCTTCTCCCTCTGACCTTCGCTCCTCTCATGCTCTCACTTTCTCTCTCAAATAAATAAATAAAAAATCTTAAAAAAAAAAAAAATGTCATCAAATAATTAGGAAAGAAGAAACAAAGCATTGTCTTAAAACATGGTATGTCAAGAAAGAAACATAGTATTACAAAACATTGGCCCTAAAGTCAGGTGGCTTGAGTTCAAGTTCCAGATAAATCATTCCGTTGCTTTGCAACATCAGGAAGCTCACTTAATTTCTTAATACAACTAGTTCAATAAAGGCTCCTTCACCATCTCACAGATTTACAGTGAGTATCAAAAGAAATAAGATTTTAAAAATCACAGAATGCTGTATTTTCTAAGAATTAAATTAGTGCATTTGACTTAAATTAACAAGTTAATAGGGGCGCCTGGGTAGCTCAGTGGGTTGGAGCCTCTGCCTTCGGCTCGGGTCATGGTCCCGGGGTCCTGGGCTCAAGTCTGAGTCAGACTATTTGCTCGACAGGGAGTCTACTTCCCCCATCTCTCTGCCTGCCTCTCTGCCTATTTGTGGTCTCTCTCTCTCTCTGTCAAATAAATAAATAAATAAATAAAATCTTTAAACAACAACTGAATAAAAGTGGTCATATGGGGTGCCTTGGGTGACTCAGTCAGTTAAGCATCTGCCTTCGGCTCAGGTCATGATCCCAGGGTCCTGGGATCAAGCCCCACATTGGGCTCCCTGCTCAACGGGGAGTCTGCTTCTCCCTCTCCCTTTGCTATTCCCCCTGCTTGTGCTCTCTCACTTTCTCTCTCAAATAAATAAAATCTTTTTTAAAAAGTGGTCATATAGATAGAGGGAATACAGAGTGCCAAGCCAAGGAATTCAGCGAACTGTATGGGGAAGAAAGCCCAAAGCAAAAAAGATTGAGCTGGCCAGAAGAGTCTAGAGTAGTTGTCAGAGCTAAATGGCAGTGAGAAAGGTCACCATCCCCAAGAGAGGGTTGTATCATATTACTAATTTAGCATTTTGCCCAGCACTATCTGCCTCAGATTTATCTTCTCTTAAATCCCACACAATCTTAAAGACTGCACCCTCTTTTCAAGTGCTGCTTGTGGCAGTCTCACCTAACTGACAGGATCTGGGACACAGGAACCACCTGCATATTGCATTTATTTCTAAAAACCAGATAAAATCCCAGATAAAACAATAATGGCAGCAAAGCCCTCTATGGAACATATAATGTGCCGGGTACAATTCTAAGAGCTCCACAGGTATGAGGTCATTTGGTCTTCATAACTCGGAGATATTACCCTCACTTTACAAAAAAAGAAGCTGAGACCCAAGACCTTAAGAAGCTTGCTTAAGGGGCGCCTTCAGCTCAGATCATGATCTCGGGGTCCTGGGATGGAGCCCCACATCGGGCTCTCTGCTCAGCAGGGAGCCTATTTCCCCCTCTCTCTGCCTGCCTCTCTGCCTACTTGTGATCTCTCTCTGTCTGTCAAATAAATAAATAAAATCTTAAAAAAAAAAAAAACATACAAACCAGGCACTTATCTACATGTAAGAAACCACACAATAATAAATATTCAATTTCTTCATAAATGTTCAATTGAATTCAATGTAGTCAATCATGCTATATAGATCCTTCAGCATTTGCAACATTTTCCTGGAAAATTAAAATTCAAATGATTGTTGTAAAAAAAAAATGAGAAATGCTTATGAGCCCAGTCATGAGTAATATCTATATAGTCATACATATCCAAATAACAGTAAAATAATACTGGTGTTAAACTAGCAAGACTGAGTGACTTTGTTCCATTTTTTAAAATTGCTGCCATGTGGGACACCTGGCTAGCTCAGTCAGTAGAGCATGCAAGTCTTGATCTCAGGTTGTGAGTTCAAGCCCCATGCTAGGTATGGAGCCTACTTAAAAATACGTAAGTAGGGAGACCTGAGTGGCTCAGCCAGTTAAGCATCTGACTCTTGATTTGGCTCAGTTCATGATTTCAGAGTCCTCAGATTAAGCCCGGCATCAGGCTCCCCACTCAGCCAGGAGTCTGCTTGTCTCCCTCTCCCTCTGTCCCTCCCCCTGCTCTATTTCTCTCTCTCTCTCTCTCTCTCTCTCTCTCAAATAAATAAATAAATATTTAAAAGTTAATTAAATTGCTGCCATGTGATTATATAACTCACTCTAACATTTTATAAGCTTCAAAAAAATCCAACATAATGAGATAGTACCACATGCCCATTAAGATTGCTACTATTTTTTTTAAAGGAGGAAAATAAGTGTTGGTGAGGATGTAGAGAAATGGGAAGCTCCATGTACTGTTGGTGAGAATGTAAAATGGTGCGTTTGCAAGAGAAAACAGTATGGCAGCTCCTCAAAAAATTAAAAATAGAATTATCATATTACCCAGCAATTCCACTTCTAGGTATATAGCCAAAAGGATTCAAAGCAGGGATTCTCAAGGAGACATTTATATGCCCATGTTCATAGCAGCATTAATCATAATAGCCAAAAAGTGGAAGCCACCCAAGTCTCCATTGATGGATGAATGGATAAACAAATTATGGTATACTTGGGGCATACCTCCTATAATCTCCAGTGACGGAGGCACCCACTTCACTGGGCAGTTCACATAAGCCCTAATGAAAGACTTGCAGACTTCTTGGAATTATCATTGCCCTTCTCACCCTCAGTCATGGGGCAAGGTTGAAAGAATGAATGGGATCCTCAAACTTAAAACTTAGAAACTTGCAAAAACTACTGGACTTCCCTGGCTAAGCAACTGCTTTTCATCTTGCTGACTGTTCCTAGTATCCCCTTTGGGAAACGAATTCATTCCATACAAGAAAATCACCAGCAGACCAATGTCTACTGGTATACACATTCTGCTAATCCCTTGTTGCTTCAGGCTAGGATGACCAGCTGCTCTAAGTCTCTATTGTCTCACGCTCAAACCTGTTATCAACAGGTTAAGAAGCCATCCTAGATCCCAATTCAAAGGCTCCTGTTGGTCACATTCTGGTGATTCCAGAAATATCATCAGGAGATGGCAGCCCTCCAACCTTATTGCAATGGACCTTACCAAGTGATCCTGTCCGCTGATACTGCTGCAAAATTAAAAGGCACTGAACCTTGGATACGCATGTCACAGAAGGCTCCGGCCAACACCCACTACTGTACAGACACTGGAGATCTCCAAATCAATTTGACGAGGAAGAGAAGTAGCTGACATCAAGGTAGGCTGTTACCACCCAAGATGATGGATCAAGACTTCATACTTTAAACGTGACAATTTCTCCTCTTCCTTTCCTTTCCTCTGGCATTGGCCTGCAAAGATAATGCCCTCATCTTTAGCTCCCAGGCCATTGCTAAGGAAGGAACTTCTGGTAAGCAGAACAACCTTTTATTTCAGGCTAGGAGAAAATCTAACTGTGCCACTAATTTTTTACAAGCAAAATGAGACATCTCACTGGAGGGCTCCCCTCAACTCACACTGTTAATTTAAAAGGGACCTAGCAGGAGGTGGTCATGATTCAGGACCCACTTCTTTGACAGGTCTCTAGTTCCCCGGTTAGGGATAAATGTCATGAGGCTATGATCAAGAACTTCTTAATTCTTAAAATTATTGCAAAATCTGCTGCTAAAGCAATTAGCTGCCCCCAAAAAAGATCCTTAGACTTTCTAGTCAAAGTTGTTCTTGGTAACGGGATAGTTCTTGGTTATCTTTTAGCTGAGCAAGGAGGTGTTTGTTAGAGCCAACAACACCAGTAATACCGGGATTAACATTTCTGGGAAAGTTGAAACTTCACTACTAAGATCACAGAGCAGGCTGCTTGTCTAAAAAAGGTGGTTCCTTCAGTGGGTCTTTCTTTGACCTATGTGATTGTGACTTGTTTGGGTCTTGGGGACCATGGATAAGAAATGGCCCCCAAACACTGGAAATTATCCTGTTTACAGTAATCATAATAATCTCCCTGGCAAATTGTATTCTCACAAAAGTTTTAAGTTAAATGACTGCTTGCAGCCACTAACCACCAAACAAATTATCTCCTCGGAGAAGGAACAAAGAGAATGAGTGACTTAAAAACGGCAAACCCGAACTTGTTACTTGTGGCTATCACAGAGATTAGGCAAAAAAACCATCATGACCCATGGATATCACACCAAGAAACTGCAACAACTGTGGGAACTTTCCAGAGCAGTAGCTGAGAGTGCTACTAATGCCTTCAATTTTGGGCATATCTCTCAGTTAAACCAAGAGTGTGATCCCCAGGGGATAATTGTTAAAAAGAAAATCAAGGGTGGAGCGGGGAACTCGGGTGGCTCAGTCGGTTAAGTGGCCGACTCTTGATTTCGGCTTAGGTCATGATCTCAGGGTCATGAGACAGAGCCCTGTGTTAGGCTCTGTGCTCAGCAGGGAGTCTGCTTGAGGATTTCTCTCCCTCTGTCCCCAAATGGCATCACTTAGTTTAAGGCCCCAAGTCAGTAAACCAGGGCTTTATGCCAGATATAATTGTAGTCTCAACCTCCAATGTCTTTTTTTTTTTAAACATTTTATTTATTTATTTGTTTGTTTGTTTGGGAGCGAGCGAGTAGGGGGAGGGGCAGGGAGAGGGACAGGCAGACTCCACACTGAGCGTAGAGCCGAACAAGGGGCTCAATCCCAGGACCCTGAGATCATGACCTGAGCTAAAGTCAGACACTTAACCAATGGGGCCATCCAGGCGCCCCTCAACCTCCAGTGTCTTAACTGGTCAATTAAAAATGTTCTGATCAGCACCAATGAGGTAATGTGTGCCATGGGCCTTCTCTATCCCCCAAAGGAAGATGAGGCAATCTGTATCATAAGACCCCCAGCCCATTCCCTTAAGTGCATGTTATGTTGCCTGAAACTGTCCTTTCTTCTCTTTCACTTATAACTTTCTTGCCCCATACTCTTTCCTATAAAAACCTTCCATTTTGTTCTACTCCTTAGACCACTTCTCTACTTGCTAGATGGGATGCTGCCTGATTCATGAATCATTTAATAAAGCCACTTATATCTTCCATTTTTTTTCTGACACATACCACAACGTAGATTAAGCTTAAGAATATGCTAGATGACATAAGTCACAAAAGGACAAATACTGTGTTATCCTACTTCTGTTGAGGCACCTGGAGTAGTAGGCAAATTCATAAAGAGAGAAAGTAGGATGGTGGTTGCCAGAGGCGGGGGAAGGGGAGAAATGAGTTATTCTTTAAAGGTACAGGGTTTCAGTTTTGCAAGATGAAAAGTTCTGTGGGTGGATGGTGGTGATGGCACACAAAAATATGAATGTACTTCATGCCACTGCATAATTAAGAATGATTAAGACAGGGGTGTCTGGGGAGTGGAGTCACTTAAGCATCAGACTCTTAGTTTCAGTTCACGTAGTGATCTCAGGGTCATGAGACTGATTTCTACACTAGGCTCCATCCTCCACGAAGAATCTGCTTGAGATTCTCTCTCCCTCTTCCTCTGCTCTCTACCTGAGGGATAGAATCTCAAGCAGACTCCACACTGAATGCACAGCCCCACAAGGGGCTTAATCGCATGACCTTGAGATCACAACCCTGAGATCACAACCTGAGCTGAAACCAAGAGTCACTTAACCAAATGCATCACCGAGGCGCCCCATCTCATTTTTAAAAAAATATATGCTTAGTTTATAAAACTTAAAGAGAAGTATAAAGAAGAAAAATAAAATTATTTCCTCTCCCAGAGAAAATACATTCCAAAACCATTTTAATGTATATTATTACCCAGTTGAAAATGTCATGCTACTTTTTTTAATGTAATTTCTATTGATGTCATTCTTATCAGTGTTAATCCTCTTTAGCACCAAAATATTTAAGTTTATGAAAAGCTTAGTTGGAAAGAATCTGTTTAACTCAAGGGTTAAAATAATTTAAGCATAATTTTTGCTCCCAGAACTTGAACAGAATATCAAAATAATGGCTTCAGGAGCACCTGGGTGGCTCAGTCGGTTAAGCATCTGCCTTCGGCTCACATCATGGCCCCAGGATCCTGGGATCAGTCCTGCATTGGGCTCCCTGCTCAGCAGGAGTCTGCTTCTCCCTCTCCCTCTCCATCTGTGTGCTCACTCCCCTCTCTCTAGCTCTCTAAAATCAATCAATCAATCTTTAAAAAATTAATAAAGGCTTCAATCTTCTAGTTTTCCCAGCAGAATACATTCTCTACTTAGTTACCAAACACATTCTTGCATTTCTAGACTATCAGTCAAATCTCTTCTGTAAGACACTACAAGTATTACTACTTAGCTGTTGTAGTAAACTGGTCTCCCCACCTCCATTCTCAATCCTCTTTGTGGCAGACACTGATGCCTGTCTCTATAGTCTAGTCTTGCCTCTTGTCTCTCTCTTGTCTCCTCAGTAACTGATCCTGGCGTTATTCTGGGTGGCATGCCCCCAGGTAAAAGTGCATCCTTTCCAGCCTTCCCAGCTGCTACAACTGGTCAATGAGCTGGAAGTGGAAGTCATGAATGTGACTTCTAGGAAAGCTACTTGAAGGGAAGTAACTTAGCTGGGAGTGTGTCCCTTACTGGGACATGAGGGATAGCACTCCGGTAGTGATTCTGTACCACAAGGTAGTGGAAGCAATGTCAAAGGACACTGAAGCAAACAGAAGGAACCCAGTCCTTGATGATTCCAGCTTCATCTTACAAAGAACGACTTGTAGGCTTCTCATACCACCCTGTCTTTGTGCAAGCTGCTTGTGATGTCCTTTTCCGGAATCTTTCTCCACCTGTTCTTCAAGTCTCAGCTCTTCCAAAAACTTTGCCTGCTGCACCTGCCATTGACGCAGGTGCAGACAACACTTCCATGCACCAACTATGAACAGACAGTCTTCCTTTTCTATGTTCAACTTTTCTATGCAGGTACTATAGTATTTTTTAATTATAATGTAAGGTTGGTTTTCTTATCTGCCTTTGTCACTGAGGTCAAGGTCCCTGAGGACGGAAACAATCAGCAATTCTTTGGCTTTCCACAGCCCTTAACACAGGGTCTAGAGTATACAGAAGTACTCAGTAAATGTGAGGTGAATGAATGAAGGTCAGAGAAACAGCCATTCTTAAGCCCTTCAAAAATTTCATATCCTAAACATTTTTTCCGGTGGACAACAAAGCAAAGTTTATTGAATGATAATAAAGTTTATTGAGCGATAGTACAAAGCTCCTGAAGAGAGAGGGGACCCAGGAGGGTTGTCCATCCTCAAACATTTAAAAGCACACTGTTGCCTTCATTTCAAATCACAAAAATGCTGGTATCATGGAATAGATAAGAAGACATCAGGATTTTTAGCCAGTTGGTAACAGTGTACTTAATTTTCTAACTATAAAATATCATTTCTCTTCTAAAACAAACCAAGTATCTTGAGTGAATAAGTAAATCTATACAAGTAAATACTTGTGAGGTATTCAAGAGGAAAGAAAGCAATAGAGAACATTTTCTCTAGAACGCAAGACATCCCTCTAACACATATTGAGGACTATTTATGTGCCAAGCATTATACTAGACAGTTACAGAACAGAATAATGAGCTCTTTGAAAGAGAAAAAGCCCCAAGAAACTGTGAGTGCATCTATCCCCGTCTCCATGCAATGAGAAGGCTTACAGGAGATGGCCTTTAGATTTTTTTTTATTTTTAGAAGAAAGACTTTAGTTTTCCATTTTTTTTATGAACTCGAGTTTGTTTTTAGGTAAGAATCAGAGTCTTTTAGTGCCCACTATGCAGCACTGACCAGGTTCCAAACATACATAATTTCAACTAAGCTTCATAAAAGTTCTGTGACATAGTTCTTCAACTCATTTTATTTTTTTTTTAATTTTTTTAAGATTTTATTTATTTATTTGACAAGGAGAGAGAGATCACAAGTAGGCAGAAAGGCAGGCAGAGAGAGAGGGAGAAGAACGCTCCCTGCTAAGCAGAGAGCCTGATGTGGGGCTCAATCCCAGGACCCTGAGATCATGACCTGAGCTGAAGGCAGAGGCTTTAGCCCACCGAGCGACCCAGGTGCCCCTCTTCCAACTCATTTTGAAGGCTAAGTAGTACACGATTTGTGAAAGTTAAAAGCTAGGATCTGAACTCAGAAATGTCCACCTCTAACAACTGCTCTCCATTACATGCTAGCTCTTAAATTCTTAGATACAAACATATAATATAGGAGCCAAGAAAAAGTTATCAAAAAATAACTCACCAGTTAACTAAGCTTTCATATGCTTCATCACTATTTATAACATTTTGGTTCGGTGCAAGGAAGCCACTTTTTAAATGATGAGAAAAAAACTAACTTTGAAGAAGGCCTAGCTGACTCAGTCAGTACCATGTAACTCCTGATCTCAGAGTTGTGAGTTCAAGCCCCACACTGGGCATGGAGCCAAATAGAGAGAGAGATAGAGATAAAACAACTGATAGAACCAAATGTATTTCCAACCTCCATCCTAAGTGCTTATACTAGCTATCCTGAATTACTTGCTATTGTGGTTCTTTTTATCTAAATTTATAAATTTTGCTTCTTCTGTGTAGAATACAGAGATGTAACAATAATTTTGAGTCTGTTCCTAATAGTCAAACTGCCTCCCACTGTAGTTATAATAAAGTCTGTAACCTAAGAAGAATAAATTCTCATTTATCTCATTTTGCACACACTATTCCTAACTGTAGCCTACAGCCCCACAGCTATATCAAGACACTAAATTCTTTCCTTCTAATCAAGGAAATTGATGTTTTTAAAAGGATAAAATAAGATGATGCTTTGCATCCATAGCCTAACAGATGATACATGAGGAAGATAATGCAGAGTACCAAATCTGGGAAGGGGATGGAGGAATAGAGAAAAATAAAGCAAGGAACCTGGATAAATTTGCAGCATAATTTTTCAGAGTACTAGACCTTTATCTGAAGTATTATAAATTTTCTTATCACGTAAAAGCATAATAAAGTTAAACTTGAAAGCAATGGGAATATCCACATTATTTTCCCTCTTCCTTTTAGCATGAAAATTCCAAAGTTGGCCACTTTTTTAAAAGCACATAATTGGCTTTGCCTTCCTTCAGTTTCTTCTACCACATAATAAGTACCAACAATCAAATGGAAATTAGACACTATGTAGACTCTTCTTTTGATTATAAATTACATGAAACTCTTTTTCAAATCACATAAAATACAGAAACAAAACCCAGATTTTTAAAAATACAAACCAAACACATGGAAAAAAATCAGAATGTTCTTTCATTTGATTGTGTAATTGGGTCAAATGAAAGCAGAAAACAGTGCTACCCAATACAGAATTCTACCTAAAGAAAAAGATAGGGAGAGTACCTGAGTGGCTCAGTTGGTTAAATGTCTGACTTTGGCTCAGGTCATGATCCCGGGGTCCTGGGATTAAACCCCGCATTGGGCTCCCTGCTTCGCAGGGAGCTGGCTTCTCCCTCTGCCTCTGCCTCTCTCTCTCTCTCATGAATAAATAAATAAAATCTTTAAAAAAAAATTAAAAAAAAAAAGTAAAGATGAACAGGGATAATGACAGTTCAATAGGTTACAATGGTTGAAGAGCAAATCTGAGGATTTTCATACTTTTTGTGCTACATTATACAGTCTTGGTTCTATGAAAAAGAAAACTATAATGTTCTTAGCCATAATGATGGTATTATGGTAATGCAGCAGAATGTGCTTATTTTTGGAAGATGCATGTTAAAATACTAAGGGTATAGTGCCATGTTTAATCCTATCTGAAAAAGCAAGAGAGGTTAACATTAGTGACCTAAGTCTTTCTCACCCAAAACGAATGCCTTAGCTCCATAAACCCCGTGCCATTAACCAACCAATCATCTTTTAGTTAACTGGATACTGAGGATCCTTCCCTGTGTCCCAGAACTGAGTCCATGCTAACACTGCATTACTTTGAAGATGCCAATAAGCCAAAGTTTCATATCATGAATTCTACAGCCATTTCCAATGAGGAGAAACATAACAGAATCCAGTGAAAGCAAGATCCTACTCAGAGACCTAGAGAGCCCTTAATTCAGAGTCAAAGAACCTCTGCCAACTACTTGCCCAAGTGCCCCCTTTACCCCACTCCGATTCCAGTTCCTCAGAATAAAAATTTAAAGGCTGCAACAAGAACTTTGTGAAATGTAAAAATTATGCTACAGTTACACACCAAAACAGAAGCTGCTAACCTTAAGTAATTCAAGAGAGGAACAAATGGTAAGACAAAAGGGTATGGTATAACATATAACAGCTCTTATCTGTCAAAATAGAATTGAATTCTTATGTTTACCCTTCCCTTCTAAATAAGCCTGGAAACACAGGATAAAAATAAGAACAAAGAATACACTTTCCAATTGAATTATGGCATTGGCAAAACTGCTATTCTTCCTTTTATGCCTCCTTCAAATAACCCCACAATTTGGTCCCCTGTTCTCACACCACTGGTCCTCTCCACCACCCACACCAGTGCAAAATTCATCATGAAATTCCCCGCTGTGAGTCTACACACCTAACTCTTGGCAGCGGAGATCTCTCATGAATACCTACATTTTATATTAATTGTCTGCACTTTACAACAAGTATGTGTTCCTTTTACAATCAGAAAAAAAAAAAATTACTATTTCCATTTGGGGAACTATTAGAACCTATTCCCTTTGGAATCCATTACTCCATGTCTCAATCAGGTTAAAGGCCAAGTTCTCAAGCCAGGCACACAATGATCATGCCATGATGACTGCAACTTAACTTTGAAGTGGTTCAGAAGTACATAAACACATTTACAGAGAAAGCAAATGCAGCAATCTGCTAACTGTTTAATCTGGATCTGGGGATGGCAAACTACAGCCCAAGCCAAATCTAGCTGTGCCTGTTCTTATAAATAAAGTTCTGTTGAACACTGCTGCGTCCATCCACTCACCCATGGTCTATGCTTACTCACTACAACTGCAGAATTGAGAAGCCATGACAGAGACTGTATGGCCTCCAAAATCTAAAATATTTGCTGGCCCTTTACAGAAATACAGAAAACATCTGGCCCTTTACAGAAAAAAAAAAAAAAAAAAATGCTAACTCCTAGTCTATACAGTGAATATACAGGTGATCATAAAAGAACTAAGTCTTTAAAATTCCCTGTATCTTGGGGCGCCTGGGTGGCTCAGTCAGTCGAGTGTCTGCCTTCGGCTCAGGTCACGATTCCAGGGTTCTGGGATCAAGCCCCACATCAGGCTCCCTGTTCGACGGACAGCCTGCTTCTCCTCTCCCTTTGCCTACCTCTCCCCCTGCTTGTTCTCCCTCACTGTCAAATAAATAAATAAAATCTTTTAAAAAAAAATTCCCTGTATGTTTGAGATTTTTTATAATCAAAAGTTGGAAATACACACAATCTTATACATGAGTCTTTTGATTTCTCAAGAAAACAGATGAATACAGAAACAGATCATTTGAGACAGAGAGCTCAGACAAAATCATGATACTGATACGACACCGCAAAGAGTTATTATGCAGTGTTTTAGTGCAAAAGGAACAAGTTTTTAAAACAGCATTTGGAAATGGGCAGAAGATATGAACAGACATTTCTGCAAAGAGGACATCCAAATGGCCAACAGACACATGAAAAAGTCCTCCACATCACTCAGCATCAGAGAAATACAAATCAAAACCACAGTGAGATACCACCTCACACCAGTCAGAAGGCTAAAATTAGCAAGTCAGGAAACGACAGATGTTGGCAAGGATGTGGAGAAAGGGGAACCCTCCTACACTGTTGGTGGGAATGCAAACTGAGACAGCCACTCTGGAAAACAGTATGGAGGTTCCTCAAAAATAGAGCTACCCTATGACCCAGCAATCGCACTACTGGGTATTTACCCTAAAGACACAAAGGTAGTGATCCGAAGGGGCACGTGCACCCCAATGTTTATAGCAGCAATGTCCACAATAGCCAAATCATGGAAAAAAACCTAGATGTCCATCAACCGATGAATGGATAAAGAAGAAGTGGTGTATATATATACAATGGACTACTATGCAGCCATCAAGAGAAACGAAATCTGGCCATTTGCAACAACATGGATGGTACTGGAGGGTATTATGCTAAGCGAAATAAGTCAGTCAGAGAAAGACAGAGAAAGATTGTATACTTTTATAATTATTTTTAAAACCATAATCAATTGCTTTTTACAGTTCAATAATCACCATTTCCTTATTAATAACATGCATAACCATTTCCTTGTTTATAATATGCAGTGTATATTTAAGTAAGAAATTAAGAAGGAAAAAGAAATTCAGAATAGGTTGTTCTTAAGGACTTCATGATGACCTAGAAATAAAAAGATACTAAAGAACCAATGATCATCAAAATTTTATGTTAAAAAAAATTAATGGCAACAGGATTAACCCATATATTATTTATAGTATAAAAGCATCATCTTCATTAATCCTCACAACTCATAAGGAAAGACATCATCCCCGTCCTATAGATTTTTATTTTCATACCCTAATCCTTTCCAGTTCCTCCCAAGGTATAAAAAAACTTTTTATACACATTTAGAATTTATCTGGCCCAAAAAAGAACTGAAATCTCCTCCAGATCTCTGAATTTATTACTTCTTTCACCTCTGTACTCTGTATTCACCACTCACCTTACTAAACTAAAACCACTTCTCTGTCTGGCTCACTCTTTGGTCTTCAAAATTCAGTTACCACGGGATTTCCCCATACTATGAGGGCTTCCCAAGCACCCATACCCTCATGGGTCAGTGCAGTGTCCCTCCTAGCTACCCCCACAGCATTCTGTACATATCTATATAAAACAATTCATTGACCTGTACTGTAATCTATTTTATTTTTTTCTCTAGATTGTAAGGAAAGAAACTATGTCTTTTATTCTCACACTACTAATTCCTACATAGGGTTATTCAGTCAATGTCAAATAAATGGGTGAATGGTATTGCTAATTATGCCATATATGTCTAACTTAGCCAAATACACTATAGTCGTAAAAGGCTGGAACCTTGTTCCTATGTCTATGTCATATGTCATCTGTGTCTATGTCATATGTCACCTATGTCTCCTTCACTGAAGAAAACAAAACAAAACAAAACACTGCCAGACCTAAATGTAAGAGCTGAAACTACAAAATTCTTAGAAGAGAACAAAGGAGTAAATCTTTGCAACCTTAGATCAGGCAGCAGTTTCCTGTTATAAGCAACAATAACAAAAGATATAAACTAGACATTATCAAAATTAGAAACTTTTATGCTTCAAAGGACACTATCAAGGAAATGAAAAAGCAATCCAAAATGGGAGAAAATATTTACAAATCATAACACACATAAGATCCTAGTACCCAGAATATATAAAAAACTCTCATATCCAACAATAAAAAAAAAGAATAAAAAGAAAACCCAATGAAAATATGGGCAAGGGAGTTGAATAGACATTTATCCAAAGACTATACACAAATGACCAAAAGGCACAAGAAGATATTCCACATCATTAGCTATAAGGAAAACCAAACCAAAACCACAATGAAATGCCAGTTCACACCAACTAAGATGACTAAAATCAAAAAGACAGACAAAGGGCACCTGGGTGGCTCATTTGGTTAAACATCTGACTCTTGATTTCAGCTCAGATCATAATCTCAGGTTATGAGACTGAGACCCGGGTCAATCTCTGTGCTCAGTGTGGCGTCTGCTTTAGATTCTCTCTCTCCCTCTCTAAAATAAATCTTTTTTTAATTAAATAAAAATTAAAAAATAGAAGAATGATGTGCAGTTGACCTTGAACACAGGCTTGAACTACATGGGTAGTTCATAGGTAGAACTACTACATGAGTTCATTGATACACAGATTTTTTTCAATGAATATACATATAGTGCTGAAAATGTATTTTCTTCATGGTTTTCTTAATAACACTTTCTTTTCTCTACTTTACTTTGTTCTAAGAATACTGTATATAAAACATACAAAATATGTGCTAATCAACTGTTTATATTATCAGTATAGCTACAGGTCAACAGTAGGCTATTAGTGGTCAAGTCTTGAAGGAATCAAAGTCATATGCAGATTTTCAACTGCATGAGGGTTGGTGTACCTAACTCCGACACTGTTCAAGGGTCAGCTATATTTATACATTGGACAGCATCGGTGAACTTTGAATATACTATGCGGAGTGCAAGAAGCCAGACACAAACCACATATAGTAGGATTTCATTTTTATGAAATATCTGGAATAGACAAATCCATAGAGCCAGAAAGTAAAATAGTGTTGCTAGAAGCTAGGAGAATGGGGAAATAGAGTGACTGCTAACGGATACAGGGTTTCTTATGGAATGATGAAATGTTCTAAAATTAGATAGTGGTGGGGCGCCTGGGTGGCTCACTGGGTTAAAGCCTCTGCCTTCAGCTCAGGTCATGATCTCAGGGTCCTGGGATAGAGCCCTGCATCGGGCTCTTTGCTCAGCTGGGAGCCTGCTTCCCCCTCCCTCTCTGCCTGCCTCTCTGCCTACTTGTGATCTCTCTGTCTGTCAAATAAATAAAATCTTTAAAAAAAAAAAATAATAAGATAGTGGTAATGACTACACAACTCTGTGAATACACTAAAACCACTGAACTATTAAAAAAAAAATTTTTAAAGCCTCTGCCAAGGTGGATCTAAATAAATATTTCACTAATGAAAATGACAGTACTTATCAATCAATATCTTAGAAAGTTTACAGAAAAGTGCAGCCCAAGAAATGATAATTAATTTGCCTTCTTTAGTCTCTTCATTAAAGATTATGGATGCTCCATAAGCAAACAGTTCTCATTACTCTTATATTAGACTTCGCACAGATAAGAATGTTGGGGTAGGAATTAGAAAATGACAGAAACATACCAAGACACTGAAATATACCATATGATCTTAAGGGAGGCATTAATATTTCTGGACTTCTTTTAAGGCAAGTGATTTGAACAAGATATAAGATTCCATGAAGTTCTAAACACTTGTGTTTTTACTGCTAGCTATAAGTACACCCAGGAAGAAATTTTTTTTAAGATTTTTCTTATTTAGAGAGACAGAGCAAAAAAGGGAGGGCATATGCAAGCAGGGCTAGGGGTTGGGGGAGAGGAAAAAAGAGAATCCCAAGCAGACTCCACACTGACTGTGGAGCCAACACAGGGCTTGATCCCACAACCTAGAGATCATGACCTGAGCCAAAACCAAGAGTCAATTGTTCAACCAACTGAGTCACCCAGGCACCCCAGGAAGAAATAGTTTAAGTTTTTAATTAAATTATATAAGTCCCTAAAACTCCTACTTCATTCAGCTCAATATAATAATACTAGGAAACACTAGTTCACTTTGAAGTTTTCTGAAGGTGATCTCCATTTTAAAGTCAAATAGTTCAGCCCATTTTGATTTATGTATTTTCTCCTTTACACTTTTTTTTTTCACTTTAAAAATTCCCTCTCAGAAAACTAAAATTTTAACTAAATATCTGTTGATCACAGTGCTGTTTATAATAATAAAAAGTTATAAACCACATAACCATCCATCAATAGAGTAATTCAGTAAACAAATAAGGGTACATCCATACAGTGGAATATGGTCCCTAAAAATAAAGATAGTAATTTTCTGGGGAAGGAAGAACAGAAAGCAGACTTTATACCAACACCCTCAAGAATAACTGCATTTAGGGGCGCCTAGGTGGCTCAGTGGGTTAAAGACTCTGCTCGGGTCATGATCTTGTGGTCCTGGGATCCAGCCCTGCATCAGGCTCTCTGCTCAGCGGAGACTCTGCTTCCCCCTCTCTCTCTGCCTACCTCTCTGCCTGCTTGTGATCTCTCTCTGTCAAATAAACAAATAAATATTTAGGAAAAAAAATAACTGCATTTAATTAACAATATTATTGGGGTGCCTGGGTGGCTCAGTTGTTGGGCGTCTGCCTTTGGCTCAGGTCATGATCCCAGC
>CM053608.1:43359710-43375519 GCA_028646535.1 Procyon lotor | reverse complement strand
GATTGCTGGGTCATAGGGTAGCTCTATTTTTGAGGAACCTCCATACTGTTTTCCAGAGTGGCTGTCCCAGTTTGCATTCCCACCAACAGTGTAAGAGGGTTCCCCCTTCTCCACATCCTTGCCAACGTCTGTCGTTTCCTGACTTGCTAATTTTAGCCATTCTGACTGGTGTGAGGTGGTATCTCACTGTGGTTTTGATTTGTATTTCTCTGATGTCGAGTGATGTTGAGCACTTTTTCATATGTCTGTTGGCCATTTGGATGTCCTCTTTGCAGAAATGTCTGTTCTTCTGCCCATTTCTTGATTGGATTATTTGTTCTTTGGGTGTTGAGTTTGATAAGTTCTTTATAGATTTTGGATACTAGCCCTTTATCTGATAAGTCATTTGCGAATATCTTCTCCCATTCTGTTGTTAGTTGTCTTTTGGTTTTGTTGACTGTTTCATTTGCTGTGCAAAAACTTTTTTTTTTTTTAAAGATTTATTTATTTATTTATTTATGAGAGAGAGAGAGAGAGAGAGCGAGAGAGAGCATGAAAGAGGAGAAGGTCAGAGGGAGAAGCAGACTTCCCGTGGAGCTGGGAGCCCTATGCGGGACTCGATCCGGGGATTCCAGGATCATGACCTGAGCTGAAGGCAGTCGCCCAACCAACTGAGCTACCCAGGCGCCCAAAACTTTGGATCTTGATGAAATCCCAATAGTTCATTTTTGCTCTTGCTTCTCTTGCCTTTGGTGATGTTTCTAGGAAGAAGTTGCTGCGTCTGAGGTCGAAGATGTTGCTGTCTGTGTTCTCCTTAAGAATTTTGATGGATTCCTGTCTCACATTGAGGTCTTTCATCCATTTGGAGTCTATTTTTGTGTGTGGTGTAAGAAAATGGTCCAGTTTCATTCTTCTGCATGTGGCTGTCCAGTTTTCCCAACACCATTTGTTGAAGAGACTGTCTTTTTTCCACTGGATATTCTTTCCTGCCTTGTTGAAGATTAGTTGACCATAGAGCTGGGGGTCCATTTTTGGGCTCTCTATTCTGTTCCATTGATCTATGTGTCTGTTTTTGCACCAGTACCACACTGTCTTGATGATTACAGCTTTGTAATAGAGCTTGAAGTCTGCAATTTTGATGCTGCCAATTTTGTTAACCATCCCTCTTGATGGACCTTTAGGCTTTTTCCAGTCTTTTGGTAGTACTAATACTACAGTGAATATCCTAGTAGGTACAGTTTTTGTGTGTATTAGTGTAGCTAATTAAAATTTCTGTAAGTTGTTTACCTTTGGAAGTTCTGGCTTGAAGTGACTTGCTAACATGGTGATAATTAGATATAAATTTCTAAAGACTGGAGACAAGGAGACTGAAACAAGGAAAAGAAATATTTAAGGCTTTAAAAATAATTATTCATAAATAATGAGTTTTAAATAATTAGTTTGCTATAGGAAGTACAGTTTATTGTTTTAGCAGCATAGGAAAGTAATGTCTCCCGAGTTTTATGTAGGAAAAAAAGTAGATCTATGGAAATTTTTTTTTTTTTATGGATGTCAGTATTGATAAATTAAGGATTTTTACTTTTGTGGAATATGTTTGGACTGGATAGCTGGTTAAAAAGTTAATATGTGAAAAAAAAAGTTAATATGTGATATTAAACTGCTTGTTTTGCAAAAAATGCTCACGTAGCATAGTGAAGTTTAGACATCAGTATAGAAGACTTGAAGGCCACATATTAAAATTTGAAATTTTCTTGGTGGTAAGTGATGAGAGTAAGGCCGTTCGGTTAAGGTGTTTTTAAAAGATCAGCCTATTTGTTATCTTGCAATGTTGGGACTGTATAATGTTAGTGCTGCTTTTGGATCCCAAAACAAAGGGGCAAGATATTTTTTTTCCCCAGAGGGCATTTTAATGTTTTGAATTACTAACATGACTATTTCTTTAAAAACAGGTAGTTTTTAAGGTCTAGAACCACAAAGAAGTAGCTGACAAAGCTAAAGATTCTGTCCATTTATAAATAGCTGATAGTTCAACACTTCCTGTCATAGCCCTTTTGAGCTCACATTGTGCAGGATAAAAGAGAGTCTCAAGAGAGGAGGCAGGATGTAATTTGGGATACAAGTGTGCAGCAGTTTTTTATTGAGGGTTTGAATTCTTACCCAAAAGTAAGTGATGGATCAGAGAGAAGTAAAAACCTATACAGTGCTCAAATAATTGGTATCCTTATAAAATATCTTTTTTTTTTATATAAAATATCTTTAATTTCTAATATAATGAGTCTTTCTAGTGGAGAAACATACCCTTCTTGTAGAGGCTTTAAACCTGTGTGTTTTCTTTCATTCATTCACTCATCATTCATTCATTCATGAGACAGACTAGGAGAGAGCGAGAGCATAAATAGGGCAGAGGGAGAGGGACGAGCTGACTCCCAGCTGAGCAGAGAGCCTGACTCGGGGCTCCACCCCAGGACTCTGGGATTATGACCTGAGCCGGAGGCAGATGCTTAACTGACTGAGCTACCCAGGCACCCCTGTTGTGTGTTTTCTATTAAAAAATATTTCAGTGATATTTGGTGGTGGTTGATCTCAGTTACCAGGGAGAACGTGATTAGGAAATGGATTTAATTTTGTTTTGTACTGTAACCACAGACCAAAACCATGTCATGGCAAATTGTTTTGTAGATATTTACATTCGGACAGAAAGGTGAATCCCAGTCTGCTGGAAAAATAAGGTAAAACTTTTGCCTAATGCGTGGTTAGTTTGCGTTGCGGGTCAGTTGCATCTTTCTGTAGGAAAGTTACAATTTTCTTTATGATTGTTAAATAAGCTCACCTATGAAACTACCAGGTGGTCTCAGGCACAAAGTATGTTGCTTTTTACAAAAGTTAGTTTCCTTTTTTGCTTTCCCTTTTGCAGTGTAATTATTATAATTGCATTTTAAGAGTAACTTAAACACTGAGTGAATCCTATTGCTTTGGATTTAAGTGCAAATTTAAAGAAAAAGTGACTTTGGGGCCCCTGGGTGGATCTGTCCGTTAATCTTTGGTTCGGGTCACAATCCTGAGATCTTTGGATTGAATTTCACATCGGCCAGGAGCCTGCTTCTCCCTCTGCCTCTCCCCTTGATCTTGCTTGCTTGCTTTCTCTCTCTCTCAAATAAATAAATAAAATCTAAAAAAAAAAAAAAAAGTGACCTTCCTTTCTTCTGAAATACTATATGTAATTTGAAGTTGTGTAACTTAGGAAACCAAAGTTCTGTTAACTAATTTCTCAGCAGTTTTTGATCTTTATAGTATATTCGTGTCAAAGAGAAAATATTTTTATGCTATTAAAATTTATTAAATAATAGTTGAACTTGATTAAAACAACTCCAACAGTACAACTGTATATAAAATGAAAAATAAAAGCCTTCCTTCTTCTTGTCCATTGTCAAGGTGTCCTCATTTCTCAGAGGTAACCAGTGTTAACTATTTCTGTTTTAAGTTTTACTGGTGCTTACGACTATAATAAACATATAATTCTGTTTCTTTTTAAAATATTTTTATTTATTTATTAGAGAGAGAGAGAGTGTGTGTGTGAGTGCACAAGAACATGAGCAGGAGGGGCCCGGCAAAGGGAAAGGGAGAGGGAGAAGCAGACTTCCAACTGAGCTTCATCCCATCTTGATCCCATCTTGATCCTTGAGATCAGGACCTGAGCTGAAAGTCAAGTGCTTGACTGACTGAGCCACCCAGACGCCACTATAATTCTGGTACTTGATCTATCAACTTTAGATGTTTTTGTTGATTTTCCATTGGGAAAGCTGAACAATTTTGTGAAATCTTACTACCTCCTGTTTATGCCTTTCCCATCTCAACATTCAAATTTATTATCTTTGTTATTTTAAGTTGACTGTCGATCATAAATTTCTTTTTCTTAATTTGTCAGTTTAGATATTTGTGGTCTTCCTGATATGCATATTAAGGAAAGTAATATACCTCTCCTATTCTTTTTCTCCATCTGCCAATATTTAAAGTATAATTTTTATAGCATCCTGCTTTTTGTCTATGAATTGACTCTAAAAAGGGAACACTGAAAACCATTTAACAGCCTTAAAATATTGTGATTATGAAAATTATTTATTGTAGGATGAATTTTAGTGTATTAAGACCCATGGAGAAGGAAAAGTAATCTTGCATTAAGTAATTGCTGCTTAAAACAGACTGACAGGTATTAAGGCCTAATGAATTTAATTAAGTTATTTTGCCTTTTCTTCAAAAATTCTGGAGCTTGGGGCATCTGGGTGGCTCAGTGGGTTATAGCCTCTGCCTCTGGCTCAGGTCATGATCTCAGGGTCCTGGGATCGAGCCCCACATTAGGCTCTCTGCTCAGCAGGGAGCCTGCTTCGCCCTCTTTCTGCCTGGCTCTCTGCCTGCTTGTGATCTCTCTCTCTCTCTGTCAAATAAATAAATAAACAATCTTTAAAAAAAATTCTGGAGTTTACTTATAGCGTTTCTTTACATCTCGTGTGATTTTTCTTGGATTCCTTGTTTTGGTTCAGTTGAGGACATCTTTTTGAGTAGCTTTTTCATATAGAATGTGTACATATTTTGAGTTCTTGTGTATCTGATAATGTGAATACTCATACTTGATTAGTAGTTTGGCTGAATATAGAATTCTATATTAAGAATAATTTTTATCATACAATCCCAAACTGTTGCTTTATTTCTTTTGGTATTTCTTGTCGCTCATGGGAATTTCTTTATTGGAAGCTTGCTTTTTCCTCTCTGGAATGTCCTAGGATTTTTCATTTTATCTAGGCATTCTAAAATTTCACCAAAGTCTGTCTAGAAAATGTAGGTCCTTTTTTTTTTTTTTTTTAATTCATTTAGTTTTGTTTCTGTGTCTTTAACAAAGTATTTTTTTAAGTAGATAATTTTTGTATATTATTTGAACTTCAAAGGTAAAAAGTGATATTTAATCTAGTTGCATTCCTTCTGCCTCATTCCCTACTCCTCCACTCTACTTTTCCAGTGTTGCCAATTTCTTATGGAAGTGGACTTTTTCTTTTGTCTTTGGTTTAGGGCAATTTTTATTTCCTATTATTTATTTAATTATTTTTTTCTTCTCCCTCTGTTGCCTTTCTTGTTTTCTTCTTCAGATATGCTTATTAACAAATGTTGAACTTTTTTTTTTTTTTTTTAAAGATTTTATTTATTTGACAGAGAGAAACACAGCGAGAGAGGGAACACAAGCAGAGGGAATGGTAGTGGGAGAAGCAGGCTTCCTGCCGAACAGGGAGCCCAATGCGGGGCTCGATCCCAGGCCCCTGGGATCTGACCTGGGCCAAAGGCAGACGCTTAATGACTGAGCCACCCAGGTGCCCCCAAATGTTGAACTTTTAGGCCCTGTCTTTCATGTCTTTTAAATTCATTTTCAAAAATTGCAACTCTTTTTTCTCTCTACATTTTGGAAGATTTCCTTTATTTAATCTTCTAGATTACCAATTTGGTCTTTGGGGGGGGTCACTATTCTTTTATTCGGTCTGAGTCTGACTGCCTGAGCTTAATAGGGCTTTGGTTGAATCAAGTAAATAAATTCCTTATTAATATTTAGCTTGTTTCTAGTGTTTCTTAACTAATTTTTTTTTGCATGTACCATGTGCTGTTTTTACTTTTTCCTCCTTTATATTTTTCTTATAATCTGAGTGCTAGACCAAGATAATGGAAACATTTTTCTGTTTTTGTTTAATGCTTTTTTTTTAAAGAGTTTATTTATTATTTGAAATAGAGTGAGAGAGAGAGAGAGAGTGCGAGCTGGAGGACAGAGGGAGTGGGAGAAGCAGGCTCCCCACTGAGTAGGGGGCATGTTGCAGGGCTTGATCCCAGGACCCTGGGATCATGACCTGAGCCAAAGGCAGACACTTAACCCACTGAGCCACCCAGGTGTCCCTTTAATTTTTAATTTTTTAAAGATTTATTTATCCTTTTTAAGTGGTTCCATCCCCAATATGGGGTTTGAACTCATAACCCTGAGATCAAGAATTGCTTGCTCCACTGACTGGGCCAGCCAGGTGCCCCTTATTTTTTATTAAAAAAATTTGATTTATTTAAAAAATTTATTCATATTTATTTATTTATTTATTTTTAAAGTAAACTCTGCACCCAACAAGGACTTGAGCTAATGACCCCAAGATCAAGAGTTGCATGCTCTACTGATTTTGCCAGCCAGGCATAAAAAAGGCAAATATCTTTTAAAAAGTAAAATAGCTTTTATTATTTTATAAAAATCAATGTGTTAACAAACCAATATGAATTGATTAAAGAAAAGTTAGGAATTATAGAAACATAAAGAAGAAAACATAAATCACTTATAATAAGACTACTCAGAGATAAGCATTGATGGTATTTTGACATTATCTTTTTTTTTTTCCCCCAGTTCTCTTGAGACAGTATTTATATATGGTAGTGTAAGTGTGAGGTGTGTTGCAGAGGGGCAACTGGCTGGCTCAGTTGGGAGAGAAGGCAACTTTTTTAAAAAAAAGATTTTATTTATTTGTCAGAGAGAGAGAAAGCATAAGCAGGGGAAGCTGCAGGCAGAGGGAGAAGCAGGCTCCCCGCTGAGCAGGGAGCACGACATGGGACTTGATCCCAGGATGCTAGGTTTATGATGTGACCTGAAGGTAAATGCTTAACTGGCTGAGCCACCCAGGCATCCCAGAAACTTTTGATCTTGGGGTCATGAGTTTGAGCCCCACATTGAGTACAGAGATTACTTAAATATATAAAATTAAAAAAAATAAAGTGTATAACATAATGGTAAGGTGTATAGTATAATGGTTTTATTTATATGTATTGTAAGATGATTTACTATAATAGGTTTAGTTAATTCTCATAAAGATACAATAAAAATTTTGATTGATAAACATAAAGTTCATCATTTTAAAGTTATACAATTCAGTGAGTTTTAGTGCATTTGTAACATTATGCAACTACTATCACTACTTAGTTCCTTACTAAAGAACTTAAGATAGTTCTAGAACATTTTTGTTATAGCAAGAGGAAATCCATACCTGTTATGCAATCACTCTGATTTCCCATCCCCTGGATCATGGCAACCACTAACTGCTTTCTGTTATGGATTTGCCTATTGTGGATATTTCATGTAAATGGAATCATACATGTGTGGCTTTTTGTGGCTGGCTTCTTTCACTGAGCATAGTTTTTAAAAAAGATTTTCTTTATTTATTTAACAGACAGAGATCATAAGTAGGCAGAGAGGCAGGCAGAGGGAGCGCGCTCCTTGCTGAACAGAGAGCCCGACGTGGGGCTTGATCCCAGAACCCCGAGATCATGACCCGAGCTGAAGGCAGAGGCTTAACCCACTGAGCCACCCAGGTGCCCCAATTTTTTTTTCCAAGATTTATTTATTTATTATTTGAGAGAGAGAGCATGTGCATGTGTTGGGAGGAGGGGCAGTGGGAGAGAATCTTCAGCAGACTCCCTGCTACGCATGGAGCCAGCCACAGGACACAGGGCTGGAGCCCATGGCCCTGAGATCATGACCTGAGCTGAAATCAAGAGTTGGACGCTTAACTGACTGAGCCACCCAAGTGCCCCTAGCATATTTTCAAGGTTTGTCCATATTGTGGTGAATATCAGTACTTCAGTACGTTTTATGGCTGAATAATATTCTATTGTATAGATGTACCTACCATACTTTGTCCATTCATCCACTCAGAAATTTGGGTTGTTTCCACTTTTTGGCTATTGTGAGTAATGCTCTTATGAACATTTGTGAAGTTTTTGTTTTAACATGTTTTCAGTTTTCTTGGAGTGTAATTGCTGGGTCATATGGTAGTTCTATATTTAACTTTTTGAGGAACTGCCAAATGTTTCCTGCAGTAGCTGTGCCATTTTATATTCCCATCTGCAGTATATAAGGGTTCTGATTTCTTCACATCCTCACCAGCACTTGCTATTTTCTGTTTCTCTTTGATTTATTACAGCCATTCTAATGGGTGTAAAGTAGTTCTCTCATTCTGGGTTTCTCCTTTCCCACTCTCAGTTTTATTGAGATATAATTGACATATAACATTGTGTTAATTTAAGTTGTACAGCATAATGATTTGATATATGTATATGTTGTGAAATGATTATCATAAGAAGTTTGGTTAATATCTACTACTTCATAGTTACAATTTTTTTTTATGTGATGAGAACTTTTAAGATTTACTCTTTTAGTAGCTATCAAATATATAGTACTGTGTTGTTAACTATAGTAATCTGGCTGTACATTACATCCCTACAACTTAATTATTTTATAATTGGAAATTTGTACGTTTTGGCTACTTTTGATTTTCCTCTCCACCTCCCCACTCCTGTAACCACCAATTTGTTCTCTGTTTCTATTTTAGTTTTTAAAGTTTCCACATATAAGTGAGATGATAAAGTATTTACCTTTCTCTCACTTATTTTACCTGGCATAATATCCTCAAGGTCCATTTGTATTGTCACCAATGGCAGGATTCTTTCTTTTTTTATGGCTGAATAAAAAAATATTGTACATATACACCACATTTTCTTTTTCCATTTACCCACCAGTAGATACTTAGGTTGTTTCCAGGTCTTGACTATTGTAAATAATGCTGCCGTGTTTAGTAATTCATTTTTGAGACAGTGATTCATTTCCTTTGCCTATATACCAGTAAGTGGAATTGCTGGATCATATGGTGGTTCTATTTTTACCTTTTTGAGGAACCTCCATACTGGAATTATTAGGTATCTCTTGACCTAGAGGTGTCATGAACAAGTTAGTAAGATACTAAGATTATATAAGTTGTTTGGGATCCTCTTACTTAAGATGTAAAGAATGTTTATCCAGGGGCACCTGAGTGGCTCAGTGGGTTAAAGCCTCTGCCTTCGGCTCAGGTCATGATCTCAGGGTCCTGGGATTGAGCGCCACATTGGGATCTCTGCTCAGCAGGGAGCCTACTTCCTCCTCCCCACCTCTCTGCCTGCTTCTTTGTCTACTTGTGATCTCTCTCTCTCTGTCAATAAATAAATAAAATCTTAAAAAAAAAGAATGTTTGGGGCGCCTGGGTGGCTCAGTCATTAAGCGTCTGCCTTCGGCTCACGTCATGATCCCAGAGTCCTGGGATCGAGCCCCACATCAGGCTCCTTGCTCAGCAAGAAGCCTTCTTCTCCCGCTACCATTCCCTCTGCTTGTGTTCCCTCTCTTGCTGTGTTTCTCTCTATCAAATAAATAAAATCTTAAAAAAAAAAAAAAAGAATGTTTATCCATATCATTAAATTTCCTTTGAAAACTTGGTTTATAATGGATATCTATATTCTTCTATCATGTGGATTTATAATGCTTTAGTTAACCCTTTCTAATTATTGAACATTTAAGTTCTTTCCAGTATTTTGATAATACAGATAAGACTAATACATATTTTTATATGTAAATTTTGGTCCATATATCTGATTCTTACAGTACTCTTATAAAGAAATTCATTGTGTTAAGTATATTGTTTTAACACTCTTAATAAATATTTCCTAATTGCTCTTCCTATGTAGTTTCATTCACCACCACAGACAGTATATATGTGCCCCTCTTCTCTCATCTTCAATAGCTTTAAAGATTCTTTTTTCTTTTTTTAAAAAATCATTTCATCATTTCGTCATAAGTGTACTCTTTAATCTCCATCTTCTATTTTCCCCATTCTCCTACCTACCTCTCCTCTGGTAATCATCAGTTGTTCTCTATAGTTAAGAATCTATTTCAGGGGTGCCTCGGTGGCTCAGTTGTTAAGCGTCTGCCTTCAGCTCAGGTCATGATCCCAGGGTTCTGGGATCGAGCCCCTCATCGGGCTCCCTGCTCCGCGGGAAGCGTGCTTCTCCTGCTACTATTCCCTCTGCTTGTGCTCCCTCTCTCGCTGTGTTTCTCTCTGTCAAATAAATAAAATCTTTAAAAAAAAAAAAAAGAAAAAAGAATCTAGGTGATGGGGATTAAGAAGTGTGATGAGCACTGGAATTGTTGAATCACTACGTTGTACACTTGAAACTAATATAACACTGTATGTCAACTAACCGGAATTAAAATAAAAACTTAAAAAAAAGTCTGTTTCTTGGTTTGTCTTTTTTCTTTGCTTGTTTGTTTTGTTTCTTAAATTCTTCATATGAGTACGATCATATGGTATTCATCTTTCTCTGACTGATTTATTCTGCTTAGCTTTGTACTCCCTAGCTCTATCCATGTTGTTGCAAATGGCAATTGTTCATTCTTTTTTATGGCTGAATAATGTTCTGTGTGTGTGTGTGTGTCAGTGTGTGTGTGCACACACATGAATGCACCACATCATCTTTGTCCATTTATCTGCTGATGGACACCTGACTTGCTTCCACAGTTTGGCTATTGTAAATAATGCTGCAATAAGCGTAAGGTTGCATGTATCCCTTTGAATTAGTGTCTTTGTATTTTTTTGGGTAAATACACAGTATTGTGATCACTGGATTGTAGGGTGATTCTATTTTTAATTCTTTGAGGTACCTCCATATTGTTTTACATAGTAGCTGCACCAGTTTGCATTCTTACCAACAGTGGAAGAGGGTTCCTTTTTCTCCACAGCCTCACCAACACTTGTTACTTGTGTTTTTGTTCTTAGTCATTCTGCCAAATGTGAGGTGTTATATCACTGTAGTTTTGATTTGCATTTCTCTGATGATAAGTGATGTTGAAAATCTTTTTCTGTGTCTGTTGACCATCTGTGTGTCTTCTTTGTAGAAATATCTATTCATATCTTTTGCCCATTTCTTAATTAGATTATTTGTGTTTTGGGTATTAAGTTATATCGGTTCTTTATATACTTTGGATACTAATCCTTTTTTGGATATGTCATTTGCAGATATCTCCCTTTCAGTAGGTTGTCTTTTAGTTTTGTTGATTGTTTCTTTGCCGCATAGAAAATTTTTATTTTGATATAGTCTCAGGAGTTTATTTTTGCTTTTATTTTCCTTGCCTTAGGAGACAGAGCTAGAAAAATGTTCCTGTGGCTAATGTCAGAGAAATTACTACCTGTGTTCTCTTCGAGGATTTTTATAGTTTCAGATCTCACATTTAGGTCTTTAATTCATTTTGAGTTTATTTTTGTGTATGGTGAAAGAATTGTTCAGTTTCATTCTTTTGCATGTTGCTGTCCAGTTTTCCCAACACCATTTGTTGAAGGACTTTTTCCATTATACAGTTCCTCCTTTGTTGAAGACTAATTGATTATTTGTTCTTATTTTTGTATCTCTTTTAGGTGAAAGTTATTTGATTTTTGTAGCTTTTTGAGGTAGATCTGTATTGCTGTAAACTAGTTCCTGCAACCACTTGTTGTATCCCAAAGATTTTAGACTATTGGGTTTTCATTTTATTTGTTTCCTTATAAATTTTGATTTCTTCTTTGATTTCTTGGTTGACCCATTCATTGTTTAGTAGCATGTTATTTAACTTCCATATTATTTGTGGTTTTTCCAGATTTTTTCTTCTGGTTGATTTCTAGTTTCATAGCATTGTGGTCAGGAGAGATGGATGGTATGACTTTGGTTTTTTAAAAATTTGTTGATACTTGTTTTGTGGCCTAATATGTGATTTGTTCTGGAGAATGTTCCATGTGCATTTGAAAAGAATGTGTATTCTGCTGTTTTAGGATGGAATGTTCTGAATATATCTGTTAAATCCATCTGGTGCAGTGTGTCATTCAAAGCCACTGTTTCCTTGTGCTTGCTTAGGCAGCCCTTGTACAAAGCCAATGTTTCTTTGTTGATTTTCTGTTTGGGTGATCTGTTCATCAGTGTAAGTGGGGTGTTAACATCCCCTGCTATTATTGTATTACTATGGATTATTTCCTTTTTGTTTGTTATTAACTGTTTTATGTATTTGGTTGCTCCCATGATGGGTGCATAAATATTTAAATTGTTATATTCTCTTGTTGTGTTGTGCTCTTTAGTATCATATAGTGTCCTTCTTTGTCTCTTGTTACAGTCTTTGTCTTAAAGTCTATTTTGTCCAGTATTAATGTTGCTATCCCAGCTTTCTTTTGATATCCACTCGCATGATAAATGTTTCTCCATCCCCTCACTTTCAGTCTGCAGGTGTCTTTCAGTCTGAAATGAGTCTCTTTAGGCAGCATATAGATATATCTTGCTTTTTTATCCATTCCCTCACCCTATTTCTTTTGATTGGAGTGTTTAATCTATTTACAAAGTACTGATAGATATGTGTTGCCATTTTGTTACTGTTGTGTGTTTGTTTCTGTAGATTTTCTGTGGTTCTTCTCTTGCTCTCTTTCATAGTATGTTGGTTTTCTTTAGTGATATACTTGAATTCCTTTCTCTTTATTCTTTGCATGTCTATTACTGGTTTTTGATTTGTGGTTACCATTAGGTTTGAATATAACATCTTCTGCATTTAGCAGTCTACTTAGCCTTGGTCTACTTGGATCTTGGATCTTAGCCAAAAGGCTGAGAAGCAATTGCATTTAGCAGTCTATACTAAGCTGATGTTTACTTAAATTTAAACCCATTCTTTATTCCTCTCCCCATCATGTTTTAGGTATATGGTGTTGTATTTTATTTATTTCTTTTGTTGCTTTTTAAGTAAACTCTGTCCCCAGCAAGGGGCTGAACAAATGATCCCAAGATCAAGAGTCATATGGTCTACTGACTGAGCCAGCCTGGTGCCCCTTGTGTCCTTTTATTTTAGGAATCCCTTCACTGATTTTTACAGAAATATTTATTTTTACTGCTTTTATGTTTTTTTACTATTCATACTGTCACTTATGGTCATTCCTTTTCACTCAAAGAATCCCCTTTAATGTTTCGTTTAGAGATGGTTTAGTGGTCATAAACTCCTTTAGTTTTGTTTGTCTAAGAAACTCTTTATCTTTCCTTCTATTCTGAATGATAGCCTTGCTGGATAGAGTATTCCTGGCTGCAGATTTTTCCCTTTCAGTACTTTGAATATATCATGCCATTCTCTTCTGGCCTTTAAAGTTTCTGGTGAAAAATATGCTGATTGCTTTATGTGGTTTACCTTTTATGTAACTGTCTTCTTTTCTCTTGCTGGTCCAAAAAAACCTATTTATTTATTTATTTGTTTATTTATTTATTTATGAGAGCGAGAGAGAGTGGGAGGAAGGGGGCAGAGGCAGAGAGAGTCTCAAGCAGATGAGTACAGAGCTTGACACTAGCCTCGATCTCATGACCCAAGACCACAACTGGAGCCAAAAGGAAGAGTCAGAGATGCTCAAGTGACTGTGCCACCCAGGCACTCCTTTCTCTTGTTGCTTAAAAAAATTTTCTCTGTTGGTACTTTTTACCATTTTAATTACTATATGTCTTGATGTGGACTTCCTTGGGTTTAATTTTTGGGTTATCAGTGTGCCTTCTGTGTCTGGATATCTGCGTCCTTCCCCTGATTAGCGAAGTTTTGAGCTATTATTTCTTCAAGTAAATTTTCTGTCTCCTTTTCTGTCTCTTCTTCCGAGATCCCAATAATGTGAATGTTACTATACTTGATGGAGTCACTGAGTTCCTTAAGACTATTCTCAATTTGCATAATTTTCTTTCCTGTCCTTTGTTCACCTTGGTTACTTACTTTCCATTACTCTGTCTTCCAGGTCGTTGATTTGTTCCTCTGGTTCATCTAGCCTGCTATTCCATCAAGTGTGTTTTTAATTTCATTTATTTTGTTCTTTTATTTGTGATTGGCCCTTTTTTAATCTCTGTAAAAGGTTCTCGCTGATATCCTCCACTCCACACACACAGGGCCAGTGTGTATCTTTCTGATTGTTACTTTAAATTCTCTATCAGGCACATTACTTATATCTGTTTCACTTTGGTCTCTTGTTGTGGTTTGGTTCTGTTGTTTCACTTGGGAAATATTTTTCTATCTCATAATTTTGTCTGAGTTTCTGTGTCTGTTTCTCTATGTTCAGAAAGTCAGCTACTTTTCTTGCTCTTAATGATAATAGCCTTATGAAGAAGAGGTCCTGTAATGCCCTGCAGTGCAATGTCCCCCATTCCCCAGGGTCTAGCACTTCAAGGAGTGTCTCCTGTGTGTATTGCATGTGCTTAGCTGTTGAGTCTTGGACTCTTTTCCCTTCAGTTCAGTTGTTTGCAGAGCCTCTCTTTGCTGATTGGAGGCAGTGTTTGGTCCCCAGCATGGGTGGGGTGTGTTTTAATAAGGTGTGTGGTGGTGTGCTGGTCAAAGGATACCTGCTCCCAGCAGGACTGAGGTCCTATAATGGGTGGTGGTCAGGAGAGGGGGTGATGGCAGAATTTGTGCTGGTTTTCTTGGGGAGGGGCCCATAGCACCAGGAGTAAGGGGAGCATGCCTGGGATGGGTGGATCCGCTAATGCATGGGGGGCCAGGACTTGGTGTAAGCAAGTTAAATAGTGTCTGCACTGTGCTGGTTCCCACAGGTGACTGTTTTTGCTTTGGGGTGGGGGAGGGAAATGGCACCTGCCAGCTCCTTTATTCCTGGAGGGGGTTCCCTGTGATCCCCATCTCTCTAGGCCATGCTCTGAGATGAGCAAATCACTCTCCTTCCTGTCTGCCCCTGACAGTTTTCAAATTGCTAGTTTTATACTGTATCTGCATGGTTTTTTGTCTGCTGTCTCTTTGTGGATGGGGACTCTGCTTCCTAACATCATCCCGCCTCTGTGAAAGTGGAGCCCCCAGATTTTAAAATTCCAGGCTTTAAGTTCTACTGGTGTAAGAACTAATGAAATTCAGCCCTTCTTGCTTTCAAAGGCAAATATGGGGATTTGTCCTTCTCATTAGTGTGAAAGTCTGTTTTTCTGCCCCCTCCATGCCACCAGCTCTCTCCCCACCAAGGACAACCAAAGTCTCTTTTGCTCCTGGACTGTGTCTTCACCCTTCCTATGTTCTTTGATGTGGCCTCTTCCCTAACTTTAGTTGTGGAGTTTGTTCTGCCAGTCTTTTAGTTTTTTGGGTTACTTAAGCTGATGTTAGTGTTATCTGGTTGTGTCTGTGGGACTAGGGGAGCTTAGGATCCTCCTACTCTTCCATCTTCCTACCCAACTCAAATACTTTTCATGCTTTGAATGTTCGTTATCACAGTTTGATAGGTGCAATCATTTCTGTCTTAGCCTGATAGGAATTAGAGCTATTTTCTTTCTTTCTCTTTCTTTCTCTCTCTCTTTCTTTCTTTCTTTGTCTCTCTCTCTCTCCCTCCCTCCCTCTCTCTCTCCCTCTCTTTCTTTCTTTCTTTTTTTTTTTTTTCTTAAGATTTTATTTATTTGACAGAGAGAGATATCACAAGTAGGCAGAGAGAGGGGGGGAGGCAGGCTCCCTGCTCAGCAGAGAACCTGATGCAGGGCTTGATCCCAGGACCCTGAGATCATGACCTGAGCTGAAGGCAGAGGCTTTAACCCACTGAGCCACTCAGGCATGCCTAGAGCTATTTCCTATATACTTTTCTTGGAGCTCAGATAAAGGTCTGGTCAGCTGTACAATTTCCAGCTCTCTTTAGCTTCTTAGGTATGTAGTTCATCTTCTTCTATCTGTGTCACCAGTGTTTATCCAATTTATAGTTAATAAATATTTTTGGTGTATGAAAAAGGAGCATTTTTCCCCCTTGGAAAATTATGTATTTATATAATCCACATTTTTCCTACTTGTGTGTTGAAGAAAATTACATGTTGTATTCTACATATAGAAATTGTTAAAAAGCATTAAGGGGCGCCTGGGTGGCTCAGTCGTTAAGCGTCTGCCTTTGGCCCAGGTCATGATCCCAGAGTCCTGAGATCGAGCCCCACATCGGGCTCCTTGCTCGGAAGGAAGC
>CM053608.1:43308771-43353743 GCA_028646535.1 Procyon lotor | reverse complement strand
AAACCAAGACAGCTAATAAATTGCAGAGCCAGGGCTTAATGAGTATGTACTTTGGAGTACATGAAAAGTGGGAAAATGTGTAAGTAAAAAAAATCAAATATAGATTATGAAAAGGTTAACTTAAAATATCAGAAAGTTTTTACCACATCCTGTGTTACTAAGGATATGAGGAAATAGTCTTCTACATTGCTAGTGGAAGTACACATTCACAAAATATATACTAACATATACATTAGATTTTGATCTTGGCAGTATCTATCATAATTACATAGTAGTTTCCAAAAATAATAATAATAATAATACATAGTAGTACCACTCCTTGTGGTAGATGCTGTGATGTACCTTGCAGAATGGTTAAATAAAGTATGGCACATCCATCAATGGATTATTATGCAGCCCTAAAAATAATATGAACGCTATGAACTATTCCCCTCAGATCTCTTCCCTGCAGGGAGTCTCCATCTGCTATGCCCTGAATCTACTGCTCCCAGCCAGTGACTGAGCATAGCAGGATAGCAGGTCCATTCCTGCAGGATGCAGAATTCCTCTGATGTGTCTTAGGGAATCCCCAGGTTTAAGTCTGTCTGAAACTTTCTTAGAACAATGTTGCAGTCTAAGTCACTAACTACCCCAACCCTCCTAACTCTCCCCACCTCCCTACATGGGGCTCAGATCAGCATCACTATCTGATCATCTCCAGCTCCTTTTTCTCCCTCACAAGCATTTCCTTCGATAAGTCTCTTGCATGTCTAATCCCATCTTGGCATCTGCTTTTGAGAACACTTTAACAATGAGGAAATTGTTTAGGCACTGATATGAAAAGACCTCCAAGATATATTTTTAACTGAAAAAAAAAGCAAAGATCAGAAGAGTGTCTGTAATATGCTAAAATTTTCATACAAAAGGGAAAATACGTATTTGCTTGTATATGCATAGACTGATCTCTAAAAAGACCACAGGAAACCATTTGCTCAGGGAAGGTAAATGAGAATCAGGGATAGGAGGGAGAATTTGTACTGTATACCTTTTTGAATTTTGATTCATAAATGTTGCCTTTTCAAAGGTGAAAAAATATAATTTAAATGAAAAAAAGTAGGGGCACCTAGAGGGTTCAGTCAGTTAAGTGGCTGACTCTTGATTTCAGCTCAGGTCATCCTCTGGGTTGTGAGATTGAGCCCCGCCTAGAGCCCCATCTCGGACTCCCTGCTTGGTGGGAAGTGTGCTTGAGATTGTCTCCCTCTGCCCCTCCTCTCTGTTTGTGCCTGTGTGTGTGTGTATGTGTGTATCTGTGTGTGTGTGCGCGCACACACTCCTCTCCCTCTCTCAAATAAATACATAAATCTTAAAAAAAAAAAAAAAAAGACGGTAGGAGCTTAACTAAGAAAGGAGAAAGATAGAATTGAACTTACCATAGTCAAGAGAAGTTCGGAGTTTGGTTTTGTTATTTGTTTTCAATATGGGGAAGATTTTCATATACTGAAGGGAAAGAAATGGTAGAGAAAGAAAAAGTGAAAACATAGGAAATATTGAAGCTAAAACATGGAGCTTCTAGGGAACAAAACCAAAACAGAGGTAGCTTCACACAGAAAGGGAGAAATCTTCAGAAGGTGAGTAGGAAGAGTAAGACTAGACCCCCAGGAAGGAAAGGGAATTAAAGAACTGAGAGATTCCTAGCCTCATTATAATAAAAGTAGTAACTTCTATATAACATGGGAAGCATGATCAGTTGCAGAGGAAAAAAAGCAATGGGGCTTGAGCAGGGGGCTCAAAGAAGGAATGATGGTTTTGGCATGTTTTTTTTGGCAAGTAAGCAAAGTGAGAATGAAAGTTAACATTTATTGAATCCTAAGCATTTTATATAAATTAGCTAATATCCTTACAACCGTTCTGTGAGGAAGATATGTATTATCTCCAATTTGCAGAAGAAAAAAACAATGCCGAGGCTCTAGGAAGATAAACTGTGGAGTGTTCTATTTAGTGATAGGATTTAACCCCTGGTTTCTATGACACTAGAGGACAGTACTGGCAAGTTATTAACAGGACCATTTATCAAGATCAAATGATCATACTGAGACATTCCATCCTCTTTGTCTTTTCTTTCTTAATCCTCTTTGTCTTAAACTGTACTTTGTATATGTTAAGATCACTACCTCTACTTTCTTTTTCTTCTATTTTGGTTGATAACAGTCATCTGTTTCCACTTTCTCAGTGTGAGGCATAGTCATAGGGCTTATGAAATACAGAAACTGTAGCATTGCCACAGCCATTAAGATGTTCATTGTCTTAGTACGTTAAAGAGGCCTTCCTTGCCTTTGCTCTTCCACTCAAACAGCAACAGTTCTCTGGCCAATCAAATTTCTGAGCATTAATTGCCATGTAAATACCTGTAACTCTTCTAGGAGGCATATTCAGACTAAACATTGATTAAAAGTCTGAGAACAGGGGCGCCTGGGTGGCTCAGTGAGTTAAAGCCTGTCTTCAGCTCAGGTCATGATCTCAGGGTCCTGGGATCGAGCCCCTCATCGGGCTCTCTGCTCAGCGGGGAGCCTGCTTCCCCTTGCCTCTCTGCCTGCTTGTGATCTCTCTCTGTGTCATATAAATAAATAAAAACTTTAAAAAAAAAAAAAAGGCTGAGAACAAAGTTCCATTTAATAAGGATGGTCTAAGCAAAAAAGCTTGTAGAGAAACAGATCCTGGTATTTTTAGTACATAGTCAATGTCAGGGAAGCTGAGGAAAAGGAATGAGAGGGGCGCCTGGGTGGCTCAGTCGTTAAGCATCCGCCTTCGGCCCAGGTCAGATCCCAGGGTCCTGGGATCGAGCCCCACATCGGGCTCTCTGCGTGGCAGGGAGCCTGCTTCTCCCGCTACCATTCCCTCTGCTTGTGTTCCCTCTCTCGCTGTGTTTCTCTCTATCAAATAAAAAAAATCTTTAAAAAAAAAAAAAAAAAAAAAAGAAAAGGAATGAGAGGCAGTGGAGGTTAAGACTCAGACTTCTTGGGGTGCGTGGGTGGCTCAGTTGGTGAAGCTTCTAACTCTTGATTTTTCCTCAGGTCATGATCTCAGGATCATGAGATAGAGTCCCCAGGTCAGGCTCTGTGCTCAGTGTGGAATCTGCTTGAGATTGTCTTATCCTTCCCCCTCTGCTCCTCCCCCCTGCTTGCATGTGGGGACTCTCTAAATAAATAAATAAATAAAATCTTTAAAAAGGCGGGGGAGGGGGGGCACCTGGATGGCTCGGTAGGTTAAAGCCTCTGCCTTCGACTCAGTTCATGTCTCAGGGTCCTGGGATCGAGCCCCGCGTTGGGCTCTCTGCTCAGCGGGGAACCTGCTTCCCCCCCTCTCTCTGCCTGCCTCTCTGCCTGCTTGTGATCTCTCTCTGTCAAATAAATAAAATCTTAAAAAAAAAAAAAAAAGAATTAGGCCTCTTCCTGCTAAAACTCCCAAACTAAGGGAGGGATGCCCACCTGCTGCTGAGGGGAAGGGCATGGGGAAGAGCTGAAGGCCTCTGTCAGTTTAAGGCTGCTGTAACAAATCGCCACAGGCTGGGTAGCTTAAAAGAACAGGAATTTATCCTGTCACAATTCTGGAATCCAGAAATCAAGATATAGCAGGGTTGGTTCCTTCTGGGAGAATGTGCTGCATGCCTCCCTCCCAGTTTGGTGGCTGTCAATAGTCCTTGACCATCCTTGGCTTTCCTTGGCTTGTGGTAACATAACTCCAGTCTCTGTCTTCACGTGGCCATCTTCCGTTAGTCATACTGGACTTAGGCCCTACCCTAATCCTCATGGTACAAGTTAAAACCTCATTGTAAGTTCTATACATCTACAAAGATATTATTTCTAAATAAGATCATGCTCTCAAGTCCAGGTGGGCATGAATTTTGGGGGAATGCTATTCAGTCAGGAACCCTGCTCAGTTTTGACTGTCACTAAATTTTTGGGGGGCCATCCTGAAAAAAAGGAAGAAGATTATATTTTCCATCATTCTGCACAATATTCAGTGGGAATGGGAGGGAATTTTTGGCATCCCCAGACTGGCTTTCTTATTTATTTTTTTCTTTTCATAAAGGAGAATCTGGGGGCACCTGGGTAGCTGAATAAGTGAAGCATCTGACTCCTGATTTAGGCTCAGGTCATGATCCCAAGGTCTTGGGATTTAGCCCCATGTCTGGAGACTGCTTCTCCCTCTGCCCTTCCCCTACTCTTATAAGCACATGCTCTCTTTCTCTCTCACATGTTTTCTGTCTCTCTCTCTCTCTCTCTCTCAAATAAATAAAATCTTTAAAAACAATAAACAGGGGCACCTGGGTGGCTCAGTCGTTAAGTGTCGGCCTTCAGCTCAGGTCATGATCCCAGGGTCCTGGGATAGAGGCCTGCATCGGGCTCTCTGCTCAGTAGGAAGCCTGCTTCTCCTTCCTCCACTCCCCTGCTTGTGTTCCCTCTCTCACTATGTCTCTCTCTGTCAAATAAATAAATAAAATCTTAAAACAAAAATTTTTGTAAAATAAAAAGTAAAGGAAAGCCTAACTATAAGAATATTGTTAAAATACTCCCTCTCCTTCTTTTAGCCATGTTTCTCTGCTCCAATGACAAAAACCTATCTTGGTGAATGAATCTGATCTTTAAAAATGAGCCTTGATGCCTGGGTGGCTCAGTGGGTTAAAGCCTCTGTCTTCGGCTCAGGTCATGATCTCAGGGTCCTGGGATTGAGCCCCACATCAGGCTCTCTGCTCAGCAGGGAGCCTATTTCCCCCGCCCCCCGCCTGCCTCTCTGCCTACTTGTGATCTCTCTCCCTCTCTCTCTGTGTCAAATAAATAAATAAACAAATATTTTTTAAAAAAATTAACCTTGTAGGGGTATCTAGCTAGCTCAGTCGGTAGAGCATGCAACTCTTGGTTTCAGGATCTCAGGGTCGTGAGTTCAAGCCCCATGTTGGTTTTGGAGCCTACTTTAAAATAAAAAGTAGAAAAAAAAATAAAATAAAATAAAATAAAATAAAATAAAATAAAATAAAATAAAAAGTAGCCTTGTAAACAGATTACAAGATCTTCTTGTTCTTGTTATTATCATTTTTTAGTAGATCAAGTATGGGAAGATACAAGATTTTTCAAATATACAGGAACAGTGTGCTACAAAGTAACAGTGAAGTAGGTCTATCCAACTGATGTTTATCTCAAAGAGAGCTGGGGACATTTTTTTTTTCATTCAAAAAAGAAAAAAATTCCAAGTAGGAGCAGGGCATCATAGCTACCTTATTTGCCTTTTTGGCTTACTATATTTTCAGGAAAACAGAGAGAAAAAAAAATAGAAAGTTCACAAGTATGACTTTGCCAGCTTTCTTTTCATTCCTTAAACTTCTTTAGCTCCAATACAGCACAAACCATTCTCTGATATCTGACTGTAAAGCCCTGGGATCTAAGCAAAAAACAAATGAATGATAATCACATGGAAATTAATAAGACCTAAATCACATGCCAATAAGGAATTTGAAGAGGTTAGCCTACACATTAAAAAACTGAGTTCAGGGGCACCTAGGTGGCTCAGTGGGTTAAAGCCTCTGCCTTCGGCTCAGGTCATGATCTCAGGGTCCTGGGATCGAGCCCCACATCCAGCTCTCTGCTCAGCAGGGAGCCTGCTTCCCCCTCTCTTCTGCCTGCCACTTTGCCTGCTTGTGATCTCTCTCTCCCTGTCAAATAAATAAATAAAATTTTTAAAAATAATAATAAAAATTAAAAACTGAGTTCATTTGACACAGGTAGAAAACCACAATGAAAAGTGATGGTTTCAACCATTTGCTCAAGTCAGAAGGAAAGGCAGGTGTGCCCCACTTCTAGTGGATTAGTCATGAGTAGAACTAAGCTGCACATCTTGCAAATCAGGTTCAGTGCATATATGATAGAAGGAGTGAGCAAAATTATGACTATTTTTTAATGCTTATACCCTTAGTCATGAGCAGTTATAAGCTATGTGGAAGTCAAGTTTGAATATGGAGATAAAATTTCTCTTACCATAGTCTCTTCTAGGTCAGGGAAATTTACTGAAGAGATTTACCAAGTTGTTTCCTCATGGTTCAAGGCTCAACTCAGGATCATCTTCAAGAAATCTTCTATGGCCTCCCCAGACTAGGTTGGGTGCCCCTCTCCATGTTGGTAACACCTGTGATTTCTCTTTACATTTTCCTACCATAAGCATATCATGTTTACCTGTCTTTCTTCCCAGTCTGTGAGCTTCTCAGTAAGCAAATATTAGATTGATTGCTTTCCAAACTATATGTTTGATACTTTTTTGGCTGAATATACAATTCCAAGTTAAAAATGAAATTTCCTCAGAATCCTGAAGGCATATCCCCACTATTTTCTAACAGTCAGTGATTCAACTGTATTAGAAATCTGTTTTGGAATGTCTAGGTGGCTCAGTCAGTTGGGCTTCTGCCCTCAGCTCAGGTCATGATCCCACAGTCCTGGGATCAACTCCCGCATCGGGCTCCTTGCTTGACAGGGAGCCTTCTTCTCCCTCTCCCTGGCACTCCCCCTGCCTACGCACTCTCTCTCTCTCTCTCTGACAAATAAGTAAATAAAATCTTTAAAAAAAAAGAAAGAAAGAAAAGAAATCTGTTTCCCCCCCACACACTTTAAAAAAAAACGATTTTTGAAAGATTTATTTGAGAACGCATGAGCTGGGGCAGGGAAGGGTTGAGGGAGAGGGAGAGGAAGAGAATCTTCAAGCAGACACCCCACTGGACAGGGAGCCACACATCGCTGATCCCATGACCCTGAGATCATGGCCTGAGCTGAAATCAAGAGTCAGACTCTCAACTAAATGAACCACCCAAGTGCCACACCCCAAAAAAGATTTATTTCTAAATAATCGCTGTCAATAACCAATGTGGGTCTCAAACTTAACAACCCTGAGATCAAGAGTTGCATGCTCTACTGACTGAGCCAGCCTGGTGCCCCTAGGATCTATTCTTTAATCACAGAAATAAAATATTTCAGGATGTGTCTGGGTATGGGTATTTTGAATGCATTTTGCTCTCTTATTTTCTCTTTGGTTTTCCTTTTTCCTCTTCACTACCATCACATCACCACTATTTTTTTTTGTACGCTTTTGAGGACTCTCACTGACTCTCATGTTGGACCTCTTAGATTGATTTTTTTAAACTAACTTGTACACCCAGTGTGGGGCTCAAACTCATAACCGTGAGCTCAAGAGTTGCAAGCTCTTCTGATTGAGCCAGCCAGGCACCCATCTTAGATTGATTCTTAATGCATCTTAATCAGTTAGTTATTTCTCTATCCTCTGAGGAGCTAATACTTTTATTAGGGCCCTTAGCATTTCTCTTCTCTTAGAGAACAGCATTCCTGTTTTTGGCTTGATGCTAAATGTCTGATGCCTTTGGTCTGACGCTATTTTGCCTGTATGAAGAATGGAGCAGATAAGGGAAGGTCAACTATTCTATATGCAATTCTTCAATTAACATCCCAACTCTAACATCTTTTGCTGTATTTCCTTGTATGCCAACTCCAGCAGCGCCAACACTTAGAGGTTTGTGGCAGACCACCTGCATCTCTTCAGCCTTGTAAATGGGGCCTGTAGCTTCCTCATTCAATGTATCAGAATAGTCTTATAGAAATGTTTTAGGGGTACCTGGCTGGCTTAGTCAGTAGGGCATGCAACTCTTGATCTCAGGGTCATGGGTTCAAACCCCATATTGAGCACAGAGCTTACTTAAAAAAAAAAATCACTATAAAACATAAGACATCAACTGGCTTATGTTTTGTTTTGTTTTAATACATATACCTTCATTTATTTTACTGGGAATGAATCTAGTGGAAAGAGCAAGTTAGTATTTATAGGCTAAAAAAGATCCCAATTGGTAGGGGAAGAAAGAATATTTTTTACATGCCTCCTATACAGGTTAGAAAAATTCTGGGTGATGTTTTACCATGCCTATAACTGATACATAAAATATTCCTCTGATTGTGTAAGTTTTCCAAGAATTATAGATAATCCATTTCTAGAGAGATTATTAAGAAATATTCTTTCAACCTCTGCTGGTTTTTAGTAATGGAAGAAAAAGAAATTCTGCTTAGATTCCATCTGTCTTTAATATTCAAGTGTGAAGAACCAGAGACCCCTTAAAAGTCACATTTTCATTATCTTAACAACTACTTTCCAGTTGTACCATTAAAATATATCCCGTTAAACTGTTTGATGCTCCTTGGACAAAGACTCATGTAGCATGTTCCTCTTGGACTTTAATGCCAAAGAATTGTCTCTAGAATAAGTTCCTTATGTAATCTACTGAGTTTTCCACTTTGGTATGGTGATTAGGAAGCTCAGTGTTACATTGCAAACTTGCCTATGGTAACCATGATAGGCTCCGTGGTAGGTATTTTTCTCATTCAACTTCCAATGATACTCATTTTTTTTTTAATTTCTGTTTTAAACATTTTTGTATGTATCTCTTATAAACTGTATTTCATCACTTATGGAAACTTATAATTTATAGCTTACCTATTCGTGAATGTAATTATTTTAATAACTGACTTTCTTATGGATTTATAAAAACTATTTTCTACACACTTGAATGATAGAAGGAAAAGTTATTCGCTCTAGACAAGACATGGAAAAGGAAAGAAAATAAACTATTCCTGCATACCTACTATGTGACAGATGCCATCATAGGCACTCTGCATTATCTCTTTTTATTCCTTTAACAATCTTGTGAAATAAGATCCTGCATTTAGAAATGTTAAGTGATTTGTTGAAGCTCACACTGTTATTCAGGAGTGGACCCCAGAGTGTGATTCTTAAAACCATGCTTTCTACATTGTATTACACTGCCTCTAAATTTTATGACTGCTGGGGTCATCAGCAACAACTGTACCTTCTTCAAAACATTTTTCAAAACAGCAACAACTGTACCTTCTTTCAAAACATTTTCAGTCCTTCTCAAACATTAATGCACAGGGCCACCTGGGTTGCTCAGTTGGTTAAGCATCCAACTCTTGATTTCGACCTAGGTCAGGATCTCAGGGCTGTGAGACCCAGCCCTGCATCAAGTTCTGCACTCTGAGCTCATCAGCGAGTCTGCTTCTCGCCCTCTGCCCCTCTGCAAGTGTTCTCTCCCTCTCTCTTTTTCTTTCTCTCAAATAAGCAAATCTTTAAAAAAAAAAAAAAAGCATTAATGCACAAAGGAGGAACCACCTGGGAATCTTGTTAAAACACAGATTCTAGGGGGGCCTAAAATACAGGGGCTGGGGAGGGGCCTAAGAATCTTCATTTCTAACTGCACCAATGCTAATGCTGTTGATGATGGGCTACACTTCATGTAGCAAGTTTCCAGAGTCTGTTAACCCTGGAGTGATCCGAGTAGTTACTCTATCAAAGCTATGAAATTTAATACCTGCAATATTTCTAAAGTTGCCAACAAAATAATCAATGCAATGTGCAGTGACTATATACAACTTAGAGAATCCTGAGGCCTTGCTTCCTGTGTATATCAGCCTTACATGGGTATAACCCCCCAAGCAAGTGGTTCTTTAGGTAACTGGGGGGAAAATCCAGCTAAGTAAGACACCTCATTTCCTAATCATGTTGGTTAAGAATGTTCTTTCAAACCTGGCAGCCTCCTGAGTGAATTCAGCATTCATACAGGTGACTCACGATACCCTAAGCTGCAATTATGATTACCTCCCTGCATTTCAGTCACCATGGCAGTATAGGAGATTAGGGACACAGAATAGTCCCCTCATATTAATAATAATAAAATACTTCTTAAAAAATATATTGAAATACATTTCTGAGGTACTAAAAAATTAAGGAATGATCAGAGGCCAAAAATCAAGTGAAAGCGGGAATCTGAAGAGGTAAACAAGCACAAAAGGAAGATTTTATGGGGCTTGGAGGTGTCTTCTGAACTCTAGTAAGTTTGGACTAGAGTTCTAATGAATATGAAGGGACAAGAGACAAACCCAAGATTCCAGCCAAGGTAGGGAGTCTAATAGGAGATTCTCGACCCACACAACATACCCATACACAAACTAGAACACAAAGGTCTTCACTTTTATCAAACAGAAACCACCTGCCCTACACCATAGGATAGCAAGAGAACTTACCTGTCTTGATCTTGGCTCTAAATAAAAGGCAGGGGCGATAAAGCTATCCTAATAATTGACCAAACACAGGCATGGGTTCATGGCCCAATTCAAATTATCTATTGTTAGAAGACAATTCTTCATGAGTTGCTCAAGTTTCTGCACATCTTGTGAACAGAGGCACTGACTTGCTGTGTTCCAGACTATCTTTTCAACAGTTTATGTAGTGAGCAGTCTTGGAAGATACTGATGGTGTCTCCCTCTGGACCAGAAGCAGGTTTGTGTACAGCCTTAGAAGATAGCCATGAAGTCTACCTCTGGAGGAAAAGGTAGGCATTCTTACTGCCCATTATAAAATATGCATGTTCTATAAGTTCAGGGTTTCCTGTAATGCAGCCCACTGACTATATAGATGTCACCTGGCCTGCTTTGTGTTGCCTGTGGGAATTAGGCCTTGGGGAGCCACCACAAATGCTGAAACTCTGGCTACTGCTGTTGCTTTGAGTAATAACCTGTCCTTGGTCTCTGACCCAAGAGTAGTATGTCTTCTGCCAAATCCATGCAATTAAAAGGAAAAAAATACATGCAATTACGGTAGGCTAACTATGGCAGAGTAAAATCTCAAACCTTTCACAGCTCTTAATGTGTGGGTGGTACCACCAGACATCTTAGGCTTTTGATCTTGGGGTCATGAGTTCAAGCCCCACATTAGATGTAGCGCTCACTAAAAAAGAAAAGAAGAAAAGAAAAAAACCTTATGATGAAAATATATTTTAAATTGATCCATGGGCAACTGGGTGGCTTAGTTCGTTAAGCAACTGCCTTTGGCTCAGGTCATGATCCCAGGGTCCTGGGATCGAGTCCGACACTGGGTTCCTTGCGCAGTAGGGAATCTGCTTCTCCCTCTGACCCTCCCTCATCTCATGCTCTCATGCTCTCTCACTCTCTCTCTTTCAAATAAATAAATAAAATCTTTTTTTTTTAATAAATAAAATCTTTTAAAAAATAAAATAATAAATTGGTCCTAAGTTTGTCATACCCCCAGAAAGCTAGTACAGGTCGCAACTTAAGGTGGATTATGTCCCAATATACCCACTGCAAATTGAAAATATTGTAAGGTGAAAACTCATTTAATACACCTACCTAACTAGCCTACTGTAAATGTGCTCAGACTCTTACATTAGCTAATAGTTGGGCAAAATCAACTAATACAAACCCTATTTTACAATGAATGTTGACTATCTCATGTAATTTATTGAATCCTGAAAGTAAAAAATAATGATTTCATGGGTACAGAATGGTTTTGTTGTTGTTGTTTCTTAAAGATTTTATTTATTTATTTGTCAGAGAGAGAGCACAAGCAAGGGAGCAGCAGGCAGAGGGAGAAGCAGGCTGTCTGCTGAGCAAGGAGCCCAATGCTGGTCTCGATCCTAGGACCCTGAGATCATGACCTGAGCTGAAGGCAGACACTTAACCAACTGAGCCACCCAGGTGTCCCTTGTTTTAGGGGTTTTTTTATTTTTTAGATTTTTTATTTTTTTATTTAAAGTACAATCTACCCCCACAACATGGTACTCAAGCTCATACCCCTGAGATCGAGAGGTCATATTCTACCAACTAAGCCAGACAGTCACCCCCAGAATGGTTTTAAGTGTATTGGTTGTTTACTGTGTGATTGGGTAACTGAATGGGAGCTCACTGCCACTGACCAGCATCACAAGAGAGTACTAGCCAGGGAAAAGACCAAATTCAAAGTATGGTTTCTGCTGAATGCCTATCACTTTTAATAAACTAACAGTGAAAAGTAAAAAAAAATCCTAAGTTGAACCATCATTAAGTCAGGGACCATCTGTATAAACAAGAGAAATTCCTCCCTGGAAGAACTGAGACCTCGGACAGTTCCCAAACATAATGTACCAAGGAACTATGAGCTTTTAGTCAAGTCATCAAACACATAAGAAAATAAGGTACCATGAATTAGAATCAGTTTCACAAAAACTTCAGATATTAGAATTGTTATTAGACACAGAATATAAAATAAGTATGTTTAGTATGCTTAAAGAAATAAAAGATTGAAAATTAGAGTAAGAAACAAGAGGCTGTTAAAGCAATGAACACTCAAGTTTACCGAAGAACCAGATAAGACCTCTAGAAAAGAAATATATAATTGTTCAAGTGAACATTTTAATGGAAGGGTTAAATAGCAGTAGAAACGCTGCTGCGGGGGCACCTGGGTGGCTGAGTTGGTAAGCGTCCAATTCCTGATTTAGCCTCACGTCACGATATCAGGATTGTGAGATCAAGCCCATGTCAGGCTCCAGCTTAGTGCGGAATCTGCTTGAGATTCTCTACCTCTACTTCTGCCCGCCCGCCCCCCTCTACATGCCCCCTCACTCAGTTGCTCTCTCTCAGGTAAATATATAAATCTTTAAAAAAAGAACAGAAATACTGCTGCAAAAAGAAGGAGTACACTAGAAAATAGATCTGAAGAAATTACCCAAAATGTAGTACAGAGCAAATAATGAAAGCAAGATTAGAAGCAATAATAAGATAGAGTTAAAAGGTTTACAAATGGGTTTGTTGACGCTCAGTTGGTTAAGCGTCTGCCTTTAGCTCAGTGATGATCCCAGAACCCTGGGATGGAGCCCCACATCCATCCAATTCCCTGCTAAGCGGGGAGCCTGCTTCTCCCTCTGCCTTTCCCCTTGCTTGTACTCTCTCATTCTCTCTGTCAAATAAATAAATAATTTTTTCTTAAAAAAAAGGGGCTACAAATGTTAAATCAGAGTTCTAGAAGAAGAGTAGAGAAAGAATGAAGAGGCAATATTAAAAGTTAACAATAGCCAAAAATGTTCCAGAATTGATGAAAGAGACTATTAGTTTCCTATCACTACTGTCACAAATTACCATATCAAATTACCATAACCATTACCATAACTTACAAATTTCAATCCTATCATTACTGTCACAAATTATCACAACTTACCATTGCTTGTTACCATAACGAGAGACTATTAGTTTCCTATCACTACTGTAACAAGTTACCATAATTTACCATTACCAACAACACAGATTTATTACCCTACATTCTGTAGGTGAAAAGTCCAACTAGTCTCATTCGGCTAAAATCAAGATGTTGGCAGGGCTGCATTCCTTTCTGGAGTGTCTAGAAGAGGATCTGTTTCCTTGCCTTTTTCCAGCTCCTAAAGGCAGCCTGAATTCCTTGGCATGTAGCTCTTTTCCTCTGTCTTCAAAACCAGCAAGAGCAGGTCAAATTTGCCTCACATCACATCATTTCTGACCTCCCTTCTACCTCCCCCTTCCATGTTTAATCCCTTTTGTGATTATATTGGGCCCATTTAGATAATCCAAAATAATCTCCCTATTTTAAAGTCATCAGATTAACAATCTTAATTTCATCTGCAACCTTTATTCCTCTTTGTCATGTAACCTAACATAGTCACAGGTTCTGAGGATTAGAACATGGATATTTTTGAGGAGCCATTGTTCCAAATACCATATAATCTACATGTCCCAGAATCCCAATCAATTTTTTTAAGGATTTTATTTTACGTAATCTCTGCACCCAACATGGGGCTTGAACTCACAACCCCAAGATCAAGAGTCACATGCTCTACCATCTGAGCCAGCCAGTGCCCCCCCAATCAATTTTAAGCAGAATAAAAAGAATCCATATCTAGTCAATCCCCTACTAATGTCATAAGGAAACTTCAGGATGCCAACAACAAAGAGAAAATATGAAAACAGCCAGAGAGAAGAGAGATTTCCTACAAATCGGCAGTAATTACAGTTGACCTAACAGCTACAAGTGAAGTCAGAAGAAAGAAGTATATCTTCATTCTGTTGAGAAAAATTCAAGAAGTTTTTGCTAAAGAAATTCATAAATCAACCATACTGGCCATTATGAATTACAATTATAAATGACACTCTTAATTGCCAAAAAGCCCAGCAAGTGTTAAGAACTTAGTAAGGGTTTAATATTTTTAACCACATTAAAGGAGAGAGGGAGCAAAGAAAGAGAAATGAAAGGAGAGAATGAAAATTGAACAGTTTTTAAAGTGACTATATGTAGGCAGATAGCCTCTCCTCTGCTGTCCTGCCCGCTGCTCCCTTGTGATATATTCAATAAACTTCTATCTCCTTTAAAAATAAATAAAGTGAATATATCTAAAATGAATTATACTTAACCTATTAATCCTTTCAATTCATTCAATTTGTGGATAATAAGATAAGTTTTATTGTTATCATGGCCTTTTGAAAATAGCTCTATAAAATACAAAGAGGCATTTTTTAAATTCATAAGTTATTCATCTGTTTCTATATTTGAACCTCAGATATTTTTTTAAAGTTTTATGAGGAGTTCTGGAAACTGGATTTTATAAATTTACTTTGAAACATGACTGTTTATGCCTGAAGGTTTTTTGAAATTAAAAACAATTTGAAAATCTAATTTTGATTTTCTCTAAGCAAGGTTTTTTTTTAAATTCAGTTTAACATTTTTATGATATCTCTATTAAAGCTACCTGATTTCTCACAGAATCACTGAATGTGAAGGTTTTCCCTCTCCACCCCATTCCCTCTCCATTTATCTCTCACAAACATTGCCCCCCCCCAACAATAAATCTATCACAATCCTAATTCCTTCTTGACAGCTTCTCCCTGGAAGACCCAGGCTTCACAGACACTGATCATATTTTCCTTATATAGTAAACAGACTCTCAAGAAGAGAATTTGGGGATTGGGTTACTCACCTAGTACAGCATAAACGAAGTGAAATTAGGATACTAATAATCCATGCAGAACTGCTTCGTGGGTTTATGGGCCTCACGTTCAGAAAGGCATCATACCTAATTTTATCTTTGAACTTGTATTTTGTAAGTGAAGCTCAATAGGGCAATGAAGCATTCTTGTGAGCAACTGAAATACACTGGGAGGGAAGGAAGCAGCACGTGCAGACAAGGGTTCAGACTCATGGGCACAGCAGATGGCCTGGGTGTTAAGCAGTTGACCTGGCAGCCCAGTGCTACACCTACCTTTACCTGGGCCAGGGTCTGGGTCCAGCCCAGTGTTGGTGATGGCAGCCACGGCACAAGTGGTAGTGGTGGCGGCATAAGCCTAAATATGAATTCTCTGGCCTGAGTCCCCAGCACTCTGGCAAGAAACACTGTCAACAAATTATTACAAAATGAAAGTATGCATGTGAATATTGTAATAAATCATTTCAGAGAGTTATCAGAATTCTTAAGTTTAAGTTCCAGAGGTTTAAAAATGACAATATTCATGCAAGTATTTAAAGCAAGTATTCATGGTTTTTACAAATAATTTAAAGATTGTCACATGTAATGGAAAAGAACACTATTTTCATATGAAGCTATAGGTGGGCACATTGAGAAGGAAGAGAATTTGAAAATTAATTTTTTCCTTTTAATTGGATACACCATAATAAGATGCATAAATAGCCATCTTGAATTACTTACAAATCACAAAGCCACTTTCAATTTCTTGTATGACCGTTACAAATTACTGGAAATGTCAGAAGAAACATTAAAATGCCATTGCATAAATTTACATTTACAATTAAATTCAAGCTTACAAGAAGCCTATATATATACACACATATGTATGTATATGTATTTATATAATTAAATCCTTTTTTTTTTTAAGTTTATTTAGTTTTTTAGTAATCACTACACCTAGGGCACCTGGCTGGTTCAGTCAGGAGAGCCTGCAACTCTAAATCTCGGGGTTGTGAGTTCAAGCCCCACGTTGGGTGTAGAGATTACCTAAAAATATAAATAAAAAACTTTGAAAAAAAATCACTACACCCTATGTGGGGCTGGAACTCTCAGCCTTGAGATCAAGAGTCACATGTTATTCTGACAGAGCCAGCCAGGTGCCCCTTAAATCATTTTAGAAAAATTATTTCATGTGAATCATTAGCTCCAGGTGAATTAAAATATACATTTCATGGGTGCCTGGCTGACTCAGTTGGTGGAGCATATGACTCTTCATCTATGAGTTCAAGCCCCTCACTGGGCATGGAGCTCAAATATATGTATATGTGTATATGTATACACACACACACACACACACACACACATATGTATATATGTATAAGTTACATGTTATATTTTCAATGTAAGTTATCAGAAAATTACCCCAATGTTGTCAAAGTCTATGAAATACTCTTAATAGCTCCAGTGACAGTTGCATCAGCAGAAAGATCCTTCTTGAAATTTAAAATTACCAAAAATTATTTGCAGTCTGACATTTGCCAAGACCAACTGATGTTACTTTCAATTATATTGATTAAAAATGAAGTTGCTAAAAGTATACATTTTGATGACCTAATGAATGAATTTGCAGGCAAGCATGCCAGAAAAATCTTATGATCAATCAAGATATCACATTAGTTAAGTATTATTTATTTAACATTATGACACCAAAATGCATTTTTATACTTAGTAAGTTTATGTGTTACTCGTGAATCATTGCCTCCATGTGTTTTATAAATAATAAAATATTTTCAGGGGCGCCTGGGTGGCTCAGTCGTTAAGCGTCTGCCTTCGGCTCAGGTCATGATCCCAGAGTTCCGGAATCGAGCCCCGCATCCGGATCTTTGCTCGGCGGGAGGCCTGCTTCTCCCGCTACCATTCCCTCTGCTTGTGTTCCCTCTCTCCCATTGTATTTCTCGCTGTCAAATAAATAAAATCTTTAAAAATAATAATAATAATAAAATATTTTCAAAGGATAAAGTTTTATGTTTTAGTATGGCACTTGTTTCCTGCTTTTTGTTTTATTTTTTTAAAGAATCCCCATTCCACTTTTTTATTGTATTTTATTTTTTATTTTGAGGGGAGTGGGTAGAGGCAGAGGGAGAGAGAGACTCTTTAGCAGGCTCTATGCCCAGGGCAGGCCGATCTCACAACCCTGAGATCATGACCTGAATGGAAATCAAGAGTCAAATGCTTAACCAACTTGAATAAGGGTATCTACATTTTCATTTTGCAGTGGGCCAAACAAATTGTGTAGCTAGCTTTGAAATGGCATGTGTATCGGGCTTCTGAGGTACCAGAGGAACAGAATCGAATATATATATTTCTCTAGTACATATATAAATATGTATATTTCAAGGAATTGTTACCTTAAGCAATTTTGGGGACTGACTAGTCAAGTCCGAAATCTATAAGACAAGCAAGCCCTCTGGGTAGAAATTCAGGCGGAGGGGCACCTGAGTGGCTCAGTGGGTTAGGCATCTGCCTTCAGCTCAGATCATGATCCCAGGGTCCTGGGATCGAGCCCTGGGTCAGGCTCCCTGCTCAGCGGGGAGCCTGCTTCTTCCTCTGCCTCTGCCTGCTGCTCCCCCTGCTTGTGCTCTCTCTCTCTCTCTCTCTCTGTGTCAAATGAATAAATAAAATCTTAAAAAAAAAAATTCAGGTAGAAACTGAAGCCGAAGTCCATTCAGTGAAATTTCTTCCTCATGTACTCTGCTTTTTTTTTTTTTTTTAAGATTGTTTATTTATTTATTAATTATCTGAGAGAAAGAAAATGAGATACTGAGCATGAGTGGCAAGGAGGGGCATATAGAGAAGCAGAAGCACTCCTCACTGAGCAGGGAGCCTGACTGACCACCACTCAGGGCTCAATCCCTGAACCCTAGGATCGTGACCTGAGCCTAAGGCAGATGCTTAACCATTTAACTAAATGAGCCACACAGGTGCCCCAATACTTTGCTCTTAAAGGCATTCAACTGATTAGATGAGAATAATTATCCAGTTTATAATAATAACAGAGGGTAATCTCCTTTACTGAAAGTCAACAACTGTAGAATTTAATCTCCATCCCACCTACCAAATTCCTGGATCAGTATTTGATTGAATAACTAGGTACTATAGTCTAGCCCGGTGGACACATGAAACTAACCATTACAGCATGGGATGACATCATAAGTTCTTAAAATGTGATCTGTCTGAGATAGAGGGTCTGAAAATGGCAAGGCTTTGAGAATTCAAGTACTGGCTAGTCTAGATGATAAAGATGGCAACACGAACTGAGAGGTGAGATTCCTTCTAGTTATACTAGTGAGTAAAAGAATATTCAGTAGGGGCTCCTGGGTGGCTCAGAGGGTTAAGCCTCTGCCTTCAGCTTGGGTCATGATCTCAGGGTCCTGGGATCAAGCCCCACATTGGGCTCTCTGCTCAGCAGGGAGCCTGCTTTGCCCTCTCTTTCTGCCTGCCTCTCTGCCTACCTGTGATCTCTGTCTCTGTCAAATAAATAAATAAAATCTTAAAAAATATATATTCAGTAAAAATAAGAAAATGTCAAGACATTGAGTTCTGAGCTCCAGAAATAAGTAGAAAACCACAGAAATTCCATAACCTTAAAAAAAAATTTGATCCCTTCCAAGTGCCTGGCAGACAAGGCCCCAATTTAATTTTGCAGATGACAGAATTACAGCACAACACAACACTTCACCAAGTCTTTTTTTAAATAAGTTTTATTTATTTAAGTAATCTCTACACCCAATGTGGGGCTCAAACTCATGATCCCAACATCAAGAGATCAGGAGTCACATGCTCTTCTAATTGAGCCAGCCAGGTGCCCCCTCACCAAGTCTTATGTTAAGAGTAGGATATTAGTTGGGAAGGAGGGAAACCCTTAAAACTTCAGTTGGAGATATTTGGATGGACTAAGGCAAAGCTGACAATCTTGTACACAAATTCCCCTGAACCTCCCTTGCAAGTAAAAAGAGAACCTCCCTCTCTGCCTGAGGAAACCAATTTTCCTTATTAGAAGACTCTGTAAAACCTTGCTTAAGGCTGTGACCTTAGTAGAGGATGCCTATTTTCCTGAAGATTCACTCCCACCATCCCTTCCTGTCTCCAGAAACCAGTTAACTTTCCAGGATACCCCCCCAGGAGAAATCTGCATTTCTGTTCCAAGAAGATATGATTTTACATACCAAAATAATTGCAAAACCATGCAAGTCTGTATTCATAGGAAACTGGGAAGCACATGGGAATGGATCCTAAGAGTGTTAGAGCAAATGAGATAGAATATAATACCAAATTGGGCACAAGTTATGTATATAAAGGCTCTGACTTGAGATCCTGAATTTCGTGCTCAAACTGGAGTAGCTGAGATGGCTCTAACAGTTGGCTTGATTAGTTGACTGAAACCTAGACTAAGCAGTGGTTATCGTTTGGAAAGAAGGCATCCTGATTTTAGCTCTATTTGTGATTAATTTTTTAAATAGTCCTAAGCAGTTTTTTTTCTAAGTAGTTTTGAAATGCAGAAGTAACATATGATCATGATAATACCATTCAACTAATAAAAAGTTATATAATATTTTAAAAATCAAAATAAAAAAAAATCCTACTTCTAAGGAATCTCATTCCTTAGAGAGATTCTCTGGAATCTCATGAGATTCTAAGGAATCTCATTCCTTAGAAGTGGCCACTGTTAACCATTTGGTGTATATTTTCCAAAAAATTTTAATGTACATGCAAATGTAAATACATACTTTTCGAGCACATTTCTAAGGTAGAACTATAGGGACCAAGATTAGGAATAAATCATATACTACCAGGAGTGAAAGATCAAGAGTGAAAGGAGGGTCATAACTACAGGGACTGTCCATACATCCCAAGTTTTCTGGGCTGAACCTGGTTTCAATGTTCTGCCCCATTGTTGGACTATTATTCAAATCATATGTCCCAAGCCTAGATTTGGAGAATATAGTTATCATAATTAGGCCTCAGAAACAAGAAACATACTGAAGCAGGGGGAGTGGATAAGGGTGTATGTGATGACTGAGATTAAGCAAAATGAGGCCAGGCAATGAAATGATAAACTCCGAAAAGTTTGTGCTTGATTTGTTCCATGCTGTGGAACTACTAAGGATATGAGAAAGGATGTAGGTTAATCAAATCCATCAGTTACAAAGCATCTCTGGGTCCAGGCCCTTCTATGACAAAAGAAATAGACCCACCTCACGAACTCCTGCACATTGAACCTTCTAAGTAGGGCACAGCTAACAAACTGTGAGTTTTTTAGTGAATTTTTAATCTCTGTGAGCTTCAAAGAGGAATTCCATAAGGAGGAATCCTTAATAAAAAAGGCTAATAACACCTACCTCACAGGTTTAATGGAAAGAACAAATGAGAGGATATTTATGTGAAATGGGAGTTAAAATGTAAGTAGTCATAGAAAAAAAGATCATTATCTCAATATTACTTTATGTAATAACTAACATGGAGTGCTTACTATGTGCTGTGTACCCTTCTAAAGACTTCGTGTATTAATTCTTGAGATTAACAGGAGGCATAATAAGCTACTCAACAACTAATTACTATGAAGAATCTATATTAATAATCTCATTAACTCTTCAAAGCAACCCTGTAGGAATTTACTACTCATACAGTCTCCATTTTGCAGATCAAGAAGCTGAGGGATAGAAGTTAAATAACTTGTACAAGATCACCTGGGAAGTGGCAGAGCTGGGATTTGAATCCAATGCCACAGTACCTGTCATTTTGTGTGTGAATTATGTGACCAAGAAATCCTGAAAGTTTGATTCTGTATTCTATATTGTGCTCAATTCTGTAATATTCCTGTTAACAAGTAATTTATTTGGAAGCATTAGAAAAATAAGCCAAACTTATTTATTGGATGATTTTCATAATACAAGCCTAAATTTCATTCTACATTTTTTAAAAGACTTTATTTATTTGTTTGTGAGAGAAAGAGAGCACAAGCAGGGAGAGCAGCAGGCCGAAGGAGATGCAGGCTCCTACCTGAACAAGGCAGACGCTTAACCGATTGAGCCACCCAGGTGTCCCTCAATCTACATTTTTATGCACAGCTATAAATCAAAATATGTTAGCTTCATTTGTTTTTTAACAAATGAAAAAAAAACAAAGCTGTTTTTTAACAGCTATAAATCAAAATATGTTAGCTTCATTGTTCCATTGCTGGAAAAGCAATGTTTTTTCCAGTTTCCCTAATGGGAAAGCTTACCTAGGAGAAAGTTAGCAAGAGAGATTCCTGGGCTCCAGTCAAGACTCAATGAATCAAGATGTACATGGAAGAGACCTGATAGATAATCTGCAGATTTGACAAGTGGGAGGGGGGGTTAAGGATGTTTGGGAAAACCTAGTATAGAGAAAATGGGCTTCTGGACCCTACTGGCCCTTAGCTTTGTTTAAGATTTATGTGCAACTTTTTTGACAGTCCCTTTCTAAGAAATATGTAATCTTATCACTCCTTGGAACCTTGTACAGTTATTTCACAATTTAATATGGTCTGTGATGAAGAGTTGATTTTAAACATAAAATACCTCTAGGATTGCCTGGTTGGCTCAATCTAGAATATGCTTGTGATCTTGGGGTTGCAAATTCAAGCCCCACATTGAGTGGAGAGATTACTTCAAAAAATTACCTTTAGAGCTTTTATTACAAATAATATTAGTTCAAAAAAGTTGGTTCGTTTTAAAATCCTGTTTAATAATATCAATCACACCTGTGTTCATGTTTAAGGAAAACAAACATATTCCTCTTCCCCACCTGAGTTTTGAACTAATTAAGTGGTAAGAGTAGGTATATAAAGAACAATGAGATAGACTTTTTTTTTTAGAGACAGAGGGGAGGGTCGGAGAGGGAGGGAGAGAGAGAGAGAGAATCTTAAATAGGCTCCACGCCCAGCATGAGCCCGACCTGGGGCTCGATGTCATGACCCTGAGACCTGAGCCAAAATCAAGGGTCGGATGCCTACTGACTGAGCCACCCAAGCACCCCAGGATATTCTTTATTAATACTAAAAGTGGATATTAGAGAATATGGCTTACATTTGTGGGCATGTGGGCTTCCTAATACTGAACTCCAAAAGTAGGCAGATTTACCTATCTGGTCAACAGGTAATGCTGGAAAACCACAGGCTTCACTTGAAGAGACCCGCCCCTTCTCTCATATGACAAAACTTGGATGCTCATGGAGGCTGCCAGCTATCAGGAGAATGGAAAAGGTGAGCAGGATACACAAACTCAGTTTCTTCCCTCCAATTCATCAATTAAATCATTTGCCTTCACTAGGAGGCATAGGGGAGAGTGAAAGAAATTGTTAGCCTAGTGAAATCCTCTTTACAGAAAAGGAAACATTTCCCTTTCACAAGAGACATATGCTCATTCATTTACTTTAAATTCATTATTTAAAAAAAAAGCAGGGGCGCCTGGGTGGCTCAGTCGTTAAGCGTCTGCCTTCGGCCCAGGTCAGATCCCAGGGCCCTGGGATCGAGCCCCGCATCCGGCTCCCTGCTCTGCAGGGGGTCTGCTTCTCCCACTACCAGTCCCTCTGCTTGTGTTCCCTCTCTCGCTGTGTTTCTCTCTGTCAAATAAATAAAATCTTTAAAAAAAAGCATAGTTTGTTGATTAGAAAGAATCTTTGACATGTTTTTGTTTTTAGGGCAAAGTATGTATACAATATAGACTGAAATTAAACTTCTTTATGACATCACAAGTAAATAAAAACAAACTTGCTTTTATGTCCTGATAATATGAATTCATGAATTTTGCCCCCCAAAATAATATAGTTTATTTTTATAATTGTAGGGGTTTTGTTTCTAGATGCTATAAGAGAAAAGGGTTTAGGTTGAGATTTTTAGGCACTTTCCTGTAATTAGTGCATTGTGTATATAGGTGGATTTTATTCCCGATAAGTGAGAAGCTGAACTACATTTAATAAACTGTAGTTCTCTAGTTCAACATTTTTTTTTTTAAGATTTTATTTATTTGACAGAGAGAAACACAGCGAGAGAGGGAACACAAGCAGAGGGAATGGTAGCAGGAGAAGTAGGCTTCCTGCTGAGATCCCAATGCGGGGCTCGATCCCAGGACTCTGGGATCATGACCTGGGCTGAAGGCAGACACACTTAACGACTGAGCCACCCAGGCACCCCTCTAGTTCAACATTTTTAAGTGTTAGAGGCATTTTAATCTACCATACAAAATTTTTGTCCAATGAATACAACTGAAGCTAATGGGAAGTTGCAGAACATAGCGATTAATGGGGAGGGTTCTGGAGACAGTGTCCAGATTTGGTTCTGTATAGCTATATGACTTTGACCAACTTAAAGCACAGCACCTTCTTTTTTTTTTTTTTAAATTAACTCTGTGCCCAATATAGGGCTTGAACTCACAACCCCAAGATTAAAACTGGCATGCTCTATTGACTGAGCCAGTGAGGCACCCCCCCACCCTTTGTTTTTAATTAATCTTCGTTTTATTTATTTATTTAATGACTCCTTTTTTTTTTTTGGAAGATTTTATTTATTTATTTGACAGAGAGAAAGAGATCACAAGTAGGCAGAAGCAGGCAGAGGGAGACGAGGAAGCAGGCTCCCTGCCAAGCAGAGAGCCCGATGCGGGGCTCAATCCCAGGTCCCTGAGATCATGACCTGAGCCGAAGGCAGAGGCTTTAACCCACTGAGCCACCCAGGCGCCCCTTAATGACTTCTTTATAAACAACAGAAATGTATTGTCTCAGTTCTGGAGGCTTAAAGTCTGGAATCAAAACATCAGTAGGGGCAGTTCCTTCTTAGGGCTGTGAAGGAGAATCTGCTCCATGCCCCTTTCCTAACTTTTGATAATTTGCTGGCAATCTTTTGCATTCTTTGGCTTGTAGAAACACCACCTCAATCTCTACCTTTCTCTTCACATGATGTTCTCCTTGTGTGTCTCTGTCCACATATCCCCCCTTTTTTCAGTGAAGTACAGTTGATATGCAATATTATATTAGTTTTAGGTGTACAACATAGTAAGTCAATGTTTATATATATTACAAAATGATCACCACGGTAAGTCTTGTTACAATTTGTCACCACATGTAGTTCTTAAAATATTATCCGCTCTATTCCCTATGCTGTACTTTACATCCCTGTAACCTATTTCATAACTAGAAGTTTATACTTCTTAACCCCTTTCACCTATTTCACTCACTCCCCTACCCCTCGCCCCTTTAACAACCATGAGTCTGATTTATGAGTCTGCTTCTGTTTTGCTTTTTTAGATTCCACATACAAGTGAAATCATTTGATATTTGTCTTTCTTTATCTGACTTCTTTCACTTAGCAAAATACCCTCTAGGGTCCATTCATGTTGTCACAAATGGCAAGATTTCTTTTTTTTTTTTTTTGTATTTGGTAGACGTTTTTAAATTTTTAACTACAGTATAATTAATATACAGTGTTATATTAGATTCAGGTGTACAATATAGTGATTCTATACACTACTTTAGAATATAGTATAGAATTGTATAGAATTCTATACAATTCTAGGGGCGCCTGGGTGGCTCAGTGGGTTAAAGCTTCTGCCTTTGGCTCAGGTCATGATCTCAGGGTCCTGGGATCAAGCCCCGCATCGGGCTCTCTGCTCAGTGGGGAGCCTGCTTCCCCCTCCTCTCTGCCTGCCTCTCTGCCAACTTGTGATCTCTCTCTCTCTCTCTCTCTATGTTAAACAAATAAATAAAATCTTTTAAAAAAAAAGAATTCTATACAATTCTATACATTACTCAGAGCTTATCACAGTGAGTGTACTCTTAATTCCCATCACCTATTTCACCCATCCCCCACTGGCCTTCCCTTTGGCAACCACCAGTTTGTTCTTTATAGTAAAGAGTCTGTTTTCTTTCTTTTTTCTTTTTGGTCTTTTTCTTTTTTTCCTTGTATATTTGTTTTGTTCCTTAAGTTCCACATATAAGTGAAACTGTATGGTATTTGTCTTTCTCTAACTGACTGTTTCACTTAGCATTATACCCAAGATCCATTCATATTGTTGCAAAACTCAGTATTTCATTCTTTTGTAAAATTGAGTAATATTTCATTGTGTGTAGATACTACATCTTCTTTATCCATTCATCTATTGATGGACACTTAGGTTGCTTCCATATCTTAGCTATTGTAACTAATGCTGCAATGAACACAGGGGTTTTTATATAACCTTAGTTTTACTATTTGTAAAATAGAGATACTGACAGTATCTACTTCTTAAAAACTAAGTGAGATAAAGCATGTAGTATTTAACATGACTCCTTGTATAAATTAAGCAGTCAATAAATATTAGCATTATTCATATAGTTTAGGCATATTAAGTTTGCCAGGAAAGTTATACTAGACAAAAATAAATAATAGGTACAACTCACTTTAGACAATAAGGTGCTTTTGTGTGTATGTGAGCTCTACACTCTATACCCCCCCTTTTTTAAAGATTTACTTATTTATTTTAGGGTGAGAGAGAGCACAAGGGTGAGTGGCAGAGAGAGAAAGAGAGAATCCCACACAGACTCAACACTCAATGTGGAGCCTGATGAGGGGCTTGATCCTGCAACCCTGAGATCATGACCTGAACTGAAACCAAGAGTTGGATGCTCAATGGACTTTGCCACCCAGGTGCCCCTATACCCTTTTTAAAAATAATCTCTACACCCAATATTGGCTCAAATGCAGGACCCTCAGGTTAAGAGTAATGTGCTCTTTCAAATGAGTGAGCCAGGCACTCCAATATGCTTTTTTTTTTTTTTTTTTAAAGATTTTACTTATTTATTTGAGAGAGAGAGAGTGTGCACAAGGGCATGAGCAGGAAGGAGGGGCATAAGGATAGAGAGAAACAGAATCCTTGCTGAGCAGGGAGCCCGATGCAGGGCTCAATCTAGGACTCCGAGATCATGACCTAAGGCAAAAGCAGACATTTAACCAACAAAGCCACCCAGGTGCCCTTGCTTTTTTTCATTTGTTTAAGATTTATTTGTTTATTTTAGAGATAGAAGGGTGGAGGGGGGCAGAGGGAGAGGGAATCTCCATCAGACTCCCCACTGAGTGTAGAGCCCTACAGGGGGTGCGATCTCACAACCTGAGCCAAAACCAAGAGTTGGAAGTGAACCAATGGAGCCACCCAGGCACCCCTTTAAAATGTGTATAAACTGGGACACATCAAAAGAGCATGCAACTGTTGCTCCTGGGGTTGTGAGTTTGAGCCCCACAAGGGGTGTGGAGATTACTTAAATTAAAACTTTAAAATGTATATAAATTGATTAAAGTCAAACTGAGAGCTGCCATTTCAAAGGAAATTCTGGTAAATTCTTCTATAACACAATGTATTTCTTAATATGTATTATGTAGCTATTCATGTTTAGACTTTCTCCCCACCTCCCTTAACAGTTGGGAAATATCTGTTTTGTAACTCATAGGCCTATCAAAGACTTGAATTCTAACCTTATCTCAAAAATAAATGCAACAATAATAAATGATTCGAGGAATTGCTGATTTTGATCTCTATACTTGTTCATTTTTATGACAAACTGCTATGGAAACCTCATAGTATTATTATAACAGTCTCAGTTTCAACAGCTAAGACCTAACAAAATGTCATAATAGGTACTCAGTGAATAGTTGTTGAATGAATGATTGAATTAATTAATTAATCCATGAATGCATAAAAATGATGCTTAAACCTAAAAGTGTTCTGGGAAAAAAATATAAGACTAATAAGAAAAACTCATAGGTCTAAGTAATTATATTATTCTTCAACCACCTGACTTTCTGGACTAACAATTGAGGTTAGGAACACTCTGTTTTGCCTCCCTGTTATCTAAAATATGATATTTAGATAATACTTATATAAATATTTATGTTTATAAATATTTATATTTATAAACATTTATAAAAATATTTATATTTATATATGTATATGTATAAATTTATATAAATATATACATATATGAATATATTTATATTTATAAATATAAATATTTATATAAATATTATCTAAATATCTGCAATATTGCAGCTCTTTTATTATATCGTGGAATGGTTGTAAGCCAGCACAAAGCTCAAGGTTGTGTCATCTGATAGGCCCCTGTACCCCATGTGTTACTTAACAATATTTCCCTGCTCCCCTCTCTCATTTTCTGTTGGGAAACCTACTCAGAGGAGGCGGAACTTGGCAGGGGTAAGTTTTCCTTGGCAGAAGGAAAATCCAGTGACCCGTCATTTATTTGTTTGTTTGTTTGTTTGTTTGTTTGTTGGGGGGGAGGAGCAAAAGCAGGCAGAGTGGCAGGGAGAGGAAGAGGAAGAAGCAGGCTCCTCGCCAAGCAAGGAGCCCAATGCAGGACTTGATCCCAGGACCCTGGAATCATGACCTGAGTGGAAGGCAACCGCTTAACCAGCTGAGCAACCTAGGCATCCCCTGACCAGTCCTTTATATTCAGGAATTTTCAGACACTATGTATGACTCTTAGTTTTGGATGGTGAGTTTTGTTCTTTTTTTCTAGGTTCCCCCCCGCTTATTTAAGGATTAGAAGCTCTATATTAGAAAGTTTATTCCACAATGGAAGATGCAGAACAGAAACGTGTTTGACTGGAATAGGGTTCAGCAGCACTAGTGATGCCACACCTTACTTGCTACAGACACTGCTGTTGAGAAACACGGACACTCCCCTCTCTCACTTCGGGTTACAATTAAGCAAGATACAACTTCACACCGGAGACTGAATTTAAATGAGCTACAACTTCTATGTAGGTCAGCAAGGTACAGGAAAAGGAAAATAAATGAGTGCAAGGGAGAAAGGAATCACTTCTTTCTATGTCATTCCGTGGATGGAAGTATAATGTGAGTGGACAAAGTAAATTCTCCTTCAGTGTAATTATAATTCTACGAGGCTGAGTGTATACATCAAACCAGCCTATTGGGACAAAACTAAGCTATAATTATTGTGATGCTTTGTTCATATAATTGCTTTCTTTAAAAAAAATTAAGCTTTGGGGCGCCTGGGTGGCTCAGTCCTTAAGTGTCTGCCTTTGGCTCAGGTCATGATCCCAGGGTCCTGGGATCGAGCCCCACATCGGGCTCCCTGCTCAGCAGGAAGCCTGCTTCTCCCGCTACCATTCCCTCAGCTTGTGTTCCCTCACTCTCTGTGTTTCTCTCTGTCAAATAAAATCTTTAAAAAAAAATTAAAAAATTAAGCTTTAAAATACTCCATGGAAAATAAAAGTAATAAAGTGAAGTGATTACTTCCTTAAATATTGTTTTTCTTAGGAATATATTTTTTTTTAAAGATTTTATTTATTTATTTGAGAGGGAAAGAGAGATCACAAGTAGGCAGAGAGAGAGAGGAGGAAGCAGGCTCCCCACAGAGCAGAGCCCTATGTGGGGCTCGATCCCAGGACCCTGAGATCACGACCCAAGCTGAAGGCAGAGGCTTTAACCCACTGAGCCACCCAGGTGCCCCAATTTATTTTCTTTCATCCACTGTAATTATTATTTTCATTTTTGGTCCACCTTACTTTCATAAGGATTTAGTGATTGTAAACACAGTGACTGACTTATAAATAAATGTATGGTTTTTAGTATCTCAGATTTTGAAAGTCATTTAAAGAGGAATCTACTTTAAAAGTGAATACTTTGGGGACATCTGGGTGGCTCAGTAAGTTAAATATCTGCCTTCAGCTCAGGTCAGGAACCCAGGGTCCTGGGATTGAGTCCCACATCAGGCTCCTTGCTCATGGAGGAGCCTGCCTCTCTCTCTGTCTCCCGCTCCCCCTGCGTGTGCTCACTTTCTCTCTCTGAGAAATAAATAAAATCTTTCAAAAACAAAATAAAAATAAAATAAAGTGCATATTTTGTAAAAAAGAAAAAAATGCATAATTCGTGATATGACCAGATAGATACCAGAGTACCCATAATTATCTGATGTTCGTCTATGCAAAAAGTTATCTACTCTTCTTAACAGTATGATTTCCCCTACTTCAAATTTTTGTAATTCTTTCATTCCATGAAATGAAATTCATTAGTTGAATTTATATTGAGATGTATAAATTCCTAGTTTCATGCATTTTATGTATGGTCCTTGGAAGGGTCCTCATCTTAAGTTTACACATAGTGCTAATTACACAATAAAATTTTGCTAAGTTGAAAACTACTATTGTGGATTTTAGTTTTCTTTTTTTAAAAGATTTATTTATTTGAGAGAGAGAGACTGTGTGAGAGTACAACTAGGGAGAGCAGAGAGAGAGAGAATCTCAAACAGACTCTGCACTCAGCACAGAATCTAACATGGGGCTCAGTCCCAGGACCTCGAGATCACAACCTAAGCTGAACCCCAGAGTTGGATGCTTAACTGACTGAGCTACCCAGGTGCCCCTACAATTGTGGATTTTGAATAAGTAATACTAAACTGGTTCGGTTAAAAATGTGAAGATTAGGTACACTTACAAATATTTACCTCGGGAGGTTCTCTCCACATTCTCTGAGTACATGGCTAAAAATTCTCTATTTTGACAATTTCTCAGCAGAGACTTTCTCAAATAGAGATCTCAATACTGTATTTGTTAAAATAAAGTTTCAATAAGGGACCAAGAAAAAAACTCCACAAAAAATATAACCTTACATTTTTTGAAGATTTTATTTATTTATTTGAGAATGAGAGAGAGAGAGAGAGAGCAAGAGCATGAACGAGCAGGGGGAGGGGGAAGGAGAGAGGGAGAAGCAGACTCCCCACTGATCACGGAGCCTGATTCGGGGCTCGATCCCAGGACCCTGAGATCACGACCTGAGCTGAAGGCAGAGGCTCTAACCCACTGAGCCACCCAGGTGCCCCAAACCTTATATTTTTAAAAAACAAGAAAATAACTACTGGGAAATATCTTAAGGTAACTGGCTGGCTCAGTTGGTAGAGTACGTGACTCTTAATCTCAGGGTCGTGAGTTCAAGCCCCACGTTCTGCGTGGATCCTACTTAAAATTGAAAAAAAAAATTTTAAACAAGGGAAATACTTGACTGTCATGTGGAATAGTGTGTTCAACATCTGATGGTGAGGACATGAGAGTACTGTTGTCCAGCAAAGCATTATCAGTGCCATTAATTATGCCAGTGTACAAAGGAGAGTTTTATCTTGTTTATATACTTTAATTTACTGAATGTATTAGAGGTACACTTTTATTTTTTTAAGATACTGTCTTATTTAGAGAGACTGTGCTATGCTCACAAGTAGGGGGAGGGGCAGACAGGGAGGGAGAGAGAGAATTCCAAGCAGGCTCTATGCTGAGTGCGGAGCCCAAGGCAGGGCTTCGTTTCATGACCCTGAGATCATGACCTGTGCTGAAATCAAGAATCACACACCCAACCAACTAAGCCACCCAGGTGCCCCTTGAAGTTACAGCTTTAAACAGTAACTTCCTTCATTTCAAATTCCCCATTACTTTAGAATCTGGTCTCTCTAGCAGATAAAGTCCATCTAGGTTGGTACCTCAATCAAATTCATGGTTTTTGCAAAATTCCTTTCTTTTTTCAGATTTTTAAGAATCCTGAGATCAGGGTACCTGGGTGGCTCAGTTGGTTAAGCGACTGCCTTCAGCTCAGGTCATGATCCAGAAGTCCCAGGATTGAGTCCCGCATCAGGCTCCCAGCTCTGCAGGGGTCTGCTTCTCCCTGTGACCTTCTCTCCTCTCATGCTCTCTCTTACTTGCTCTTCTCTCTCAAATAAATAAATAAAATCTTAAAAAAAAAATCCTGAGATCAAGGAAGTAAATGAAAAATTTCTCAAAATGTCCATGTATACTTAAAGTATTGTAACTATATTATTAAATCTGTAAAAAAACAAAGCAAAACAAAACAGGGGTGTCTGGGTGGCTCAGTTGGTTGAGCATCCAGCTCTTGATTTCAGCTCATGTCATGATCTCAGGGTTGTGAAATTAAGCCCCAAGTTGGGCTCCTCACTCAGTACAGAGGTCTGTTTGGAATTCTCTTTCTTCTTCCTCCTCTGTTCCCCCCTCCAAAATAAATAAATAAATCGTTTTTAAAAATAAAAAATAAAATAAATCTATAGAAAAATTGATGGTTAGGAATCTTGCAACCAAAATGTAATATTTTACAAAAGAGTACTGAATCAACAATAAACCATAACAAATCTTATAACTTTTATTCACAAATTATAGTTGGATATAATTCTAAGTTAGTAAGTGGCATCGAATTATGTAGATTATTCATCGGGTTCATCCTCTGGTTTCTTCCAACATCTATCAGAACTGCCGAAAAGCAGGCTGAGTCTTGAAGGGGTAATCCTTTAAGCACCTCCAAATCCCTGTAACTGGAAAGACCCAGGCATCCCATCTGTAGGACATTGCAAGGAAATGTCTTTTCTTCGATAGTTCCATGTTCCCAAATAACTTAAAACAGATCACAGAGGACCTGTAGAATATAGTTGGTTAGAGAGGTATCAAAAGGCACAGTCATGGGTGCCAAAAATGAACTTTTAAAAACTATTGAGTCAGGGATTCCTTGGTTACAAGTAAAAGGAAGCTATCCAAATTAACTCATGTAAAAAGGAGGTTACTAAAAGTCCCAGAGGGAAGGGGTGCCTGGGTGGCTCAGTGGGTTGAGCATCTGACTCTTGGTTTCAGCTCTGGGCATGTTCTCCGGGTCATGGGATTGAGCCAGGCATTGGGCTCCCCACTCAGTACAGAGTCAGCTTGAGATTCTATCTTTCTCCCTCTGCCCCTCCCCCCACCTGCATGTGCATATGCACATTCTCTCTCTCTCTCTCTCTCTCATAGATCAACCTTAAAAAAAAAAAAAGTCCGAGAGTTGAAATCTCATGAGTCCCAACACAAATATAGAAATGATCCAACTTGTCAGACCATTACCCTCTTTCTCTAGAGCTGTATGATTTCTGCTTCCTTTGGCACATCCAGGTTATGGCGCATCCCTGAGGACCAGATTTCTCTGTTTATTTGCATGTATACAGCAAGATATGACCACCATTCCTGAGACTACCTGACCTTATAGCTCTAGTTTCCTCCACAGAGTTACTGACTCAATGTCTAGGTCTCTGGGTTCAAATAATCAAGCAAAAGAACCTGACTGAATTAGGTTTCTCCCCTCATCCAGTCAGTCATAGTTCAGGAGACAGGGTCTAAAGGAAGTGGGGCTGCCCCTTCCAGGGACTGTGGGTTGGGCAGATTCTCTGAGAAAGGGATGTGAGTGGGGATGAAACAGTTATTATCTCAAGTTACCGGATACCAGATAGGTTGAGGTTGGACTTTCTCAGTTGTTTTGAAGTCTCCTTCAACTTGGGAGTTCAGACTGTGATGGCAGAAGTGTCAAATCGTATCAGCATATTCTCCTTATTACAAAACAATGTAGGCTTTTGGTTTGTGGCAGATATAGTTTGTCCTATTAAAATGGAAAGGGGGAGCACCTGGCTGGCTCAGTCAGTGGAGCATGTGGCTCTTCATCTCTAGGTTGTGAGTTCGAGACCCATGTTGGGTGTGGAGATTATTTAAAAATAAAATCTTTTAGAAAATGGGTTGCATGAAAGGTTCTCGGTTCCTACCTAGCCCTCTAGCTTCCGGAATGAGTGGAAGTTATGAGTAACCAACTAACACCTGTTTCCCGGTGCCAGATCAGCTCTTATTCTTCAGCTCCAAATAAAGATATCCTGAGAGAGATAACATATTTATAGTGATAGATTATAGCTCCATTTCTTCCAGTTATTATCTTTCTCAAATAAGGAGAATACGAGAGAATAAGCCATGAAAAAACCTTAAACTCTTTTTATTTTTTTTAAAGATTTTATTTATGTATTTGACAGAGAGAACGTGGAAATAGGCAGAGCAGCAGGCAGAGGGGCAGGCAGAGGGAGAGGGAGAAGCAGGCTCCCCACTGAGGAAGGAGCCCGATGCGGGGCTCAATCCCAGAACCCTGAGATCAGGACCTGAGCTGAAGGCAGATGCTTAACTGACTGAGCCACCCAGGCACCCCTCTCAGAGATTTCTTAATGTTTTTAATTCATATTTTTGTGGAGCCCAGGGTGGGGCTTGAACTCACAACTCTGAGATAAAGATGTGAGCGGAGATAGTCAGACACTTAACCCACTGAGACACGCAAGAGCACCAGAGATATCTTCAAATTTATCTCCTACCCCCCCCCTTTTTTTTTTGGTCAGCTATCCTATTTTTAATTTTCAAGCACTCTCTTTTGTTCTTTGAACATTTTTTATTTATGTAGTATTCTGGTTTTGTCTGTTTTGTTTGTTTTGGTGGATAGAATAATTTCTCCTATCCCCATGGTGTATAATTATGGTCTTTTTTCTTGGAAGTTTACTTCTACTGCCTATGGTATTTGTTTCCTCTGGTTTCCTTTCTTCCCTATTTACTTTGATCTCTCTCTAAATATTGAAGGAAAGTTTTCTTCTAATATCTGATACTTGGCTATAAGTTTAAGCCATTTAAGCACTACAAAACATAGTATAAGCTCTTGGCTTCTGAATGTGTAGGCTTCACCACAGAAAGACCAAGTTGAGAGTGTGGTTTTTTGGGTGGTGGTGGTGGTGGTGGTGGTGGTGGTGGTGGTGGTGGTTGTTTTGAGCAAGAGCTGGCATGCGTGAGGTAGGGAGGTGGGGCAAAGAGAGAGACTCTTAAGCATAGGCTCCTTGCCTTGGACTAGATCCCACAAGCCTGAGGTCATAACCTGAGCCGTCATCATCAAGAGTCAAGATGCTTAGCCAACTGAGCCACCCAGGCACCCCAAGGTTTTTCTTCTCTTAAAATGAGGCTCAAATGTGAGTATGTAGATAGAGTTCTTTGACTTAGAGGTATTCAGCTTCTCAGAGTATGAGTCTCCAAACTCTGAGAAGTTTTGAATTGCTTTCTGAAATTAGATGTTTGACCTGAGAGAAGGAAAGAATGGGGCTAATTTTCCCTTAGAACTTAAAATTAAAAATTCAAAAGAACTTACCCCCATAATACTTGACTTAATAATTTAACATAAGCAGTAGATACAATAACAGAATTTCTGTAAATATTTTCCCTCAGTGAATGTGGGCTTTTTTATTTCAGTAATCTCTACACCCAATGTGGGGTTCAAATTTACAACCCAAGATCAAGAGTTGCATGTTCTACCGTCTAAGCCAGCCAGGCATCCCAGACTTTTTTGAGATAGACTGACTGGTGGTACCCAAAAGATTAAAAATTTCTAGGAAAACTTCACCTACCTTAGCCTACCAGTGGCATAAAAGGACTAGGAAAGAGGTGGGAGTTGGAACTTTAACCCACAGGTATAAAAAGCTGTTAAAAGTCCAGGGGCGCCTGGGTGGCTCAGTGGGTTAAAGCCTCTGCCTTCAGCTCACGTCATGATCTCAGGGTCCTGGGATTGAGCCCCACATTGGGCTTTCTGCTCAGCAGGGAGCCTGCTTCCCCCTCTCTCTCTGCCTGCCTCTCTGCCTACTCGTGATCTCTCTCTGTCAAATAAGTAAATAAAATCCTAAAAAAAAAAAAAAAAAAGCTACAGTCCAGAAATAACACTTCTGTGAACTCTTAAACCAGTACCTTAGACACAGCAAGAAGGGCCCTGCCCTTGCATGTCACAAATATATACCCAAAAAAGCATTTATTAAATAAAATATGAGTACTTGTTTCTTGAAATTCAGGGCACATTGTTGGCATAGTGTGATTCATAAACTTAAACATCTATTCCCAGAAATAACACCAATTAGACCCCAGGGAAATACTTTTCCATATCTCTTGCCCTATGTTTACTACGCAAGAGGCAACTGAGTACAAATGCCATAAAGGTTTATTGTTTATGGTGCTGGTGACATAGAAGAAAGACCTTTGGAATGTGGGGAGGATTTGAAGAGCAGAAACTGATAAGAGAAGAGACAAAATAACTGTAAAATTCTTCCTCTTATTGTGAATGCAATTTGGGCCTCATGAAGTATCTTTTCCATTTTCTTGCTTCTCTCAGGACACCAGAAATACTCACAAATTAGGGTGAAAATTGAAACAGTTAAACATGATGGCTGAGGAACATTTTGCAATACTGAACACTTTCATATTATTCTGAAATTTATGTAGGGACACCTGGGTGCCTTAGTCGGTAGAGCATCCAACTCTGGATCTCAGGTCTGGATGTCAGGGTTGTTGAGTCTAAGCCCTGTGTTGGGTGTGGAGCCTACTTTAAAAAGAAAAAAATTTGGGGTGCCTGGGTGGCTCAGTGGGTTAAGCCTCTGCCTTTGGCTCGGGTCATGGTCTCAGGGTCCTGGGATCAAGCCCCACATCGGGCTCTCTGCTCAGTGGGGAGCCTGCTTCCTCCTCTCTCTCTCTCTGTCAAATAAATAAATAAATAAATGATCTTTAAAAAATATTTAATGTTTCATAAATTTGTAAAAATTACATTAAAAGGGGTGCCTGGGTGGCTCAGTTGTTGGGCGTCTGCCTTCGGCTCAGGTCATGATCTCAGGGTCCTGGGATCGAGCCCCACATCGGGCTCTTTGCTCAGCAGGAAGCCTGCTTCACCCGCTACCATTCCCTCTGCTTGTGTTCCCTCTCTAGCTGTGTTTCTCTCTGTCAAATAAATAAAATCTTTAAAAAAAAAATTACATTAAAAAAAACTTAACTTTAGCGGTGTCCAGGTGGCTCAGTCAGTTAAGCATCTGCCTTCAGCTCCACTGATGATCTCAGAGTCCTGGGAGCAGGGAGCCTGCTTCTCCCTCTTCCTCTTCCTGCCACTCCCCCTGCCTGTGCTCTTTTTCTCTGTCAAATAAATAAACAAAATCTTTTAAAAATAAAAATAATATGGATGCCTGGGTGGCTCAGTCGGTTAAACATCTGCCTTTGGCTCAGGTCATGATCCCAGGATCCTGGGACTGAGTGCCGCATCAGATTCCCTGCTTGGCAGAGAGCCTGCTTCTCCCTCTCCCTCTGCTTGCTGCTCCCCCTGCTTGTGCTCTCTCTCTTTCTCTGGCAAATAAATAAATAAAATATTTATAAGAATAAATAAATAATAATAATAGACCATTATAACTGTAAATTGTTATTAATTATAATTCATATATGTACTGTCTAACTTTAACGTAATTACACATTTTGAAAAAATAGCTTTTTGGAGTATCTTAAAATAATGCTATTTTACAAAAAAAAAGGATTGTTAATTTGTGATATTTTTACCTTTAATTTATATTTTATATACATTCAAAACATTTATTTTTTTAATGCGTTAGATGACAAATGAGTACAAGTTCAGATCATGACAGAAAAGACAACACAAAAGTGGAGCTCAAAAGTGATAAAAAAAGGGGCGCCTGGGTGGCTCAGTGGGTTAAAGCCTCTGCCTTCGGCTCAGGTCATGATCTCAGGGTCCTGGGATCGAGCCCCGCATCGGGCTCTCTGCTCGGCGGGAAGCCTGCTTCCCCTTCTCTCTCTGCCTACCTCTCTGCCTACTTGTGATTTCTCTCTCTCTGTGTCAAATAAATAAATAAAATCTTTAAAAAAAAAAAAGTGATAAAAGTCTCAAAAGAAAAAATTACAAAACCTTTGAAGAAGCTATCTGCTTAAATATTTAAAAACTAAAACAAAATGTTTATGAACCATGTGAAATTCGCTAACAGCACATTACAAATTTTTTGCTTACTGAATATTTAATTACTGATGAAAACAAGTAAGAAAATTATGTTAGCATATTTTTCCAGGACAATGGCCAGTACATTATTTATAAATGGCTCTGCCCATTTCCATTAAGGTCATTTTCAATCTTTTCTTATTTTTAAGTTTATATCTGTGGCTAAAAATTTAACTTAGCCTAGGAAACACCATCACTAAATTCGTTATATTCTGAAATTCTGTTCTCTTGTTAATTTCACTTTCTTATGTTACTTTTCCTTCCCCTATGTCTGATAAATTGAAATACAACACAAAACATTAAGGGGAATCATTCCAAAGAAAACTGCATTTTCACTTTTGGCATATCTTCTCTTATTCACATTAGTCACACCAAAGAAGTCAACGGTTCTGGGGACAGACTATATCGGGGCACTTTTATTTCACAATTTAATGTAAAATACATCAGGTATTACAGTACTGTTCCTTTCCTCAGTATTTTTGTTTCTGTATTTTGCAGTGAGAGTGCCACGTCTTAGCTTGTACGCCCTTCTACAGTTTCCAACCCACTTTTATCACTTATAATCCCACAACAGCCTTGGGTGGTGGAACTCATGTTTACCTTCGAGAAAACCATGTTTTCAACATCATGAATGTGACAGATTTGGTACCACCAGTGGTATACTGGTAAATGTTTAACAGCTGACCCTTAGACGGTATGGAGAACTCTAGTTGTAGAGTTTACCAATTTCCTTGAAGTAAATGCTCCCACCGTGGCCAATTCAACCGACCTAAGTCAACTGGCTCCCTAAAGTTCTGAAAACTGAACAAATGGCTCTTGCAAACAGGAAAAAGCCAGCTCTGGCACGCCTCCTCGTCACTTTAAATTCAATCCAGGGGCACCTGGGTGGCTCAGTTGGTTAAGCAGCTGCCTTCAGCTCAGGTCATGACTGGCATCGGGCTCTCTGCTCAGCGAGGAGCCTGCTTCTCCCTCTCCCTCTAAAATAAAATAAATTCAATCCAAAAGTTTATGAAAACTTACGTATGTGCCTTGTTTTGAGATTGGGAAATCAAAATAGAAGATATGTATGTGCCAGTTTAGTTGGCATATTAAACCAAAAATGAGGCTATTAAATGGTAAATTATGTGATCTTAATGATAAATGCTTCTGGAGGGGCACCTGGGGGGCACAGTCGGTTGGGCCACCAACTCTCAGTTTCTGGTCAGATCATGATCTCAGTCGTAGGATCAAGCCCTACATCAGGCTCTGCTCTCAGAGTGGGATTGGCTTAGGTTTCTCTCTCCCTTTCCCTCTGCCCCTTCCCCCATCAAATAAATAGTTAAATCTTTTTTAAAAATTAATAAATGCTTCTGGAGTCCCCAGAGGATAGTGAGTGTGATGATAGGTAGGTTCTAAACTGGCCCTCAGTGATCCCTGACTCCCAGTATTCACACCCTTATGGAATCCACTCCCCTTCAGTGTGGATAGAACTTGTGACGTCATTCCAATTTTCTTAACCAATAAAATATGACAATGGTGCAAAGCTGGTAGGATGCCACTGTGTAATTACATTATGTTAGATTGTAACTTCTGGTATACTAGCATACTCTTATTTCTGTGTTTGGTGAAGCAAGATATGGCAAGGACCTATACAAGACACTGAGGCCCTTCCTTAGTCCAATAGCTTGTAAGGACCTGAACTCTGCCAACAACCACGGGAGTGAGGGAACAACTTCCTTCCTAGTCAAACCTTCAGATGGGACTGCAACACAGGCCAATATCTTGACTGTGCCCTTGTGAGAGACCCTGATACAGAGGACTCAGCTAAGCCATGTGCAAACTCCTAACCCACACAAATAGTTAAGATAATAAATGTGTACTGTTGGGGTGCCTGGGTGGCTCAGTGGGTTAAAGCCACTGCCTTCAGCTCAGGTCATGATCTCAGGGTCCTGGGATTGAGCCCCACATCAGGCTCTTTGCTCAGCAGGGAGCCTGCTTCCCCCTCTCTCTCTGCCTGCCTCTCTGCCTACTTGTGATCTCTCTCTCTGTCAAATAAATAAATAAAGTCTTTTTTTAAAAATTATTAAATAAATAAATAAATGTGTACTGTTTTAAGCAACTAAGTCTATGTAATTTATCATGTACCAAGAGATAATACAGTGAGTGTGTGCTAGAGTACTGTCCTAAAGAATGTTATGTGGAATTATAGCTAGTATTGGAAATTGAATATGATTGTTACAGTGTGAAGAATTGGGGGAGGGGCTTTGAGGGAATGTTGGCAGTTAAGATTAGTTTGAAAGAGCAGGATACATTAGGAGGACATTTAAACATTCATGTTTTCAGCTAATACTGATTGAATACATTATGCCAAATACTTTTTTGGGGCAATGCTATACAGGTTAAGCAAAGACAAACAAGCTTTTACAAGCTTAAAATCTGGCAGAGACCTGACAATCAACAAATAAGTAAATACAAGAGAACAGTAAGAATTATGCAGAGAATTAAAGCAGAATCGTGTGTTAGGGAGTATCTACGTGGCTACTGTAGATTAAAATGTAAGGAAAGGTGTGGCAGGCCTGGAGAATGGCCCCCACATCCATTCTCTCCCTGTTTCCTCTTAAGTAACAATTTTTTCTTAAGAGGAATTTTTTGCCCAGGCAAGTAGCTACCCAAGTAGGAACCCTACTTTCTAGCCTCCCTTGCAGCTAGGTGTGAACATGTGACTAAGTGAGCAGAGCTGATATTGCAATTTCCAGGTCCTATTTTCATAAGAAAATTGTTTTTTTCTGCACTTTCTTTTTCCTTTTTTTTTCCAGGCTGGAATATAAACAGATGTGAACGAGTTTTAATCATGTGAATGATGATTGCACACTATGCTAAGAACAGGCTAGAAGGAACCAGGGTCCCTGTATGATTTTCCAAAGCAGACCTGCCCACTAACCCTTTACCACCTCCCTGCCTCTAGATGTTATATGAAAGAGAAATAAACTTTAATCTTTTTCTCAAGTTACTGTATTTGGGGGTCTCTTTTTTATGTTAGTTTAGCCTATGCCCTACTACTACAGGTGACCACTCAGAGGCGGGGACATTTAAGCTTAAGAGCTGAATGAAAAGAATGAAAAAGTTATACAAAGTAGAGAGAGAGCATTTGAGACAAATGAAAAGGACCTAAAAAGGGAAAGATCAGTATGCCTAAGGCATAGAGAGTGAGCAAATAGTGGAAATGGGCTTGGAGAAAAATTAGTTGAGGACTATAAAAAAAATAAAATAAAATAATCACTCGGGCTTGCTATGTGGTAAATCATCTGAGAGAGCCAAAGATATGTTTTGGACATATTAAGTTTAGCAAAATATTCAAACGAGTTTAACTGACCAACTTAGTAATTAGTACAAGGGACTTTGAGCCTCAAGATGGTAATGATGCTTAAGAAAAATAATATATTTTACAAAGGACCAATCCAATTGGTAGAGACTATTTAAATTATCTTCTATCAAATTAACAAGGACTTACCTTGCCAAGATTCTTGGCACTTTTATATTAACTTAAATTGCATTGGGAAAAAGCATAATAGTAATTGAAAAGCAACTAATTATAAGCAATTATAAGTCAAATTATGTTTACACCACAATTAGTGTTTGAGGTGGTTTAGCAGACAGATTCATTTCAATAAGCAACCATCAAATAATTGAATAGCTTGTAAAACACAAATACTTCTTTTATCTTTATTCCAAGTATAACCACTGCATTCTCTTTGAATTATTATTATAAAATAAGCAACATTTATCTTTTGTCCCAATTCCCAGTTTGAGTTGGATGCTTTTAAAAACATGGCAAGAGTAGTCTATGTACCTACCACACAACATAGCTTCTTTCAACAGGTTTCATGGAGAAATGTGAACAAATTCACTTTCTTGTAAGACAAATACTATCCTGGAAGGAATCTAGAGTGCAAATTCAAACCACGTCTTTTTCATTAAGTTTTTCATGCTTAAAACATTATCTCATTTCACTTTTGGTTGAGGGAAGTCTTGCTCTAAGGATGATAGGGAAAAGTCTTTTGTATTGTGACAATGGTAATTTTTATATCAGGCTGGGTTTTCTTCTCCCACATAAAAGTCCTAACTTTGTTGCCACAATTTTGCCACCTCGGGTTAAACTGTTTGAAAACTACAACTTGCCAATTATTTTACAGTTTACATTGATTACTTAAGTATTGAATTTATGGTTCTTTAATTCTAATTTTTATTTTTTAAAAATTCATGGTTCTTTAAATAACCGCTAGTGATAGGTCAGAATGCCTGTTATATCAATTTCCAAATTCTTCTGAAGCACGTGAGATGATATCACTGTAAATTTTGGAGGGGGGCTTTCAACTAGTTCATCAGTTTGAGAACATTCAAAGAAAAAAATATATCCAACAATTTCATATTATATCTAATACACCAGTTTCTAGAAATAGTTTTGCAAAATAAATTCCCACCAGTTGACCTAATCGAGCACGGACTTGCCAGTGCTTTCACAGCAGCTGCTGCACTCGGCCAACTCAGAGGCTTGGCGAGCCACATGGTGGGAGGTAGGTAGAGCCGGAGCCCTCCGGAGGCTGGGCGCCACGTTGCTTTTCTCTTTTTAAATAGGGAGACAACGCTTCTGGCTATTGTGTAAACGGGTCGAAAACGGCGTTTACTCGCAAATCCTCTAAGGCACGAGCAGAATTAAGAGTGCCATCTAAACCGACCCTTAGCAACATGTGCGTCACGGACAAATGTTGAGTTTTAATGCGTGGCTTCTTTCACCTTGGGGGAAATGTACTTTAGAGAATGGCCAAGTACCTCAGCAATCGCGGTAAACTGCACAGGATCAAACCACCACGCCATCCCAGCAGTGGCCACCGCCCCCGCCGAACCCCGCCAACCCTTCCTAAGGATCCACCCATGTTCTCTGCTAATCAGTTTAACACAGCGCGACACAGCCTTTCCTCACTCTCTTCCCGTTTTCCCCACCCATTCCGCATACGACCCCAAGTTTCTAACCCCCAGCCGGACCACCCAGCACCGTCTCCCGCCCAGGGGACAGCGCGAACCCGAACCGCAGCGCGGCGGGTAGCTCCCCGCGCTCCTGGCAGGCGGGCCGCCAGCCAGCCGCAACTCGGCGGCTGTTGATTGACAGGCGGCAGCAGCAATGAGCTTCAGGGGCGGGATGCTGCGTCACTTCCTGGCCTTTCGGGGGAGATGGGGTATATAAGCGCGGTGCTCACGCAGCGCCCTCGCTTCCACAGTATGGCCGGCGACATTAGCTAGCGCTCGCTCTACTCTCTCTAACGGGGAAACAGCGGACTACAAGAGACTGAACTGTATCTGCCTCTATTTCCAACAGACTCACGTTCAACTTTCGCTCACAAAAAAAAAAAGCCGGGAAAATTTTATTAATCCTTTTTTTTAAAAAAAGTTAATATAAAATTATAGCAAAAAAAAAAAAAGGAACCTGAACTTTAGTAACACAGCTGGAACAATCCGCAGCGGCGGCGGCGGCGGCGGGAGAAGAGATTTAATTTAGTTGATTTTCTGTGGTTGTTGGTTGTTCGCAAGTCTCACGGTGATGGAAGCTGCACATTTTTTCGAAGGGACCGAGAAGCTGCTGGAGGTTTGGTTCTCCAGGCAGCAGCCCGACGCAAACCAAGGATCTGGAGATCTTCGCACCATCCCCAGGTGGGTGCTGGGGGCTGTCGTCGCCTTGAAGGCATCGGCGGAGGGCGGGAGCCGGGTTCCTGCAGCCTTCAGGTGGGGGCACGTCCCCGGGTGGGGCTCGTTTCGGGGGCCGTGGAGGGGGCCGCGGTGCTGGGGGGAGCGACCGCGTCCACGCGGGGCGCGAGCCGGCTCCTCCAGCCGCCGTTGCTGGCCGGGCGCTGCCCGGGGGGAGGGGAGGAGGCCGGCGCGCCGCGTGCTCAGGTAACGTCCCCCGCGCGGCGTGCGGGGCGACGGGCGGCGCCACTCGGGGTGGTTTGTGGGCCCGCACCCGCCGAGTTTCCCCTCCGGAGTTGGCGGTCCGGGGCCCCGGGTGGGGACGTCTTGGGGCCGTGCGGGCAGCCTCCCGGCAGGTGTGGCTCAGCAGGCTTAGTCAGGCGCTAATTTGGGCGTGCCCGTCTCGGGGAGCGAGGAGGGAGGGAGGGAGTCCGAAGCCGGGCTGGTTCTCCCCGCGTGCTGCGGGAGGAGGGGGCTCTCCGGGTCTCGGACTGAGGGTCTGGCGCGCAGGCCTCCCGCCCGCGGTCCGCGCTGGCAGCATGTGGCGCCCGGGCGGCGGGGATTGGGCGGGAGCAGTGTCGCAGTGGCTGGGCCCCACCGCCGCCCTAACGTGCTCTGCACCAAATCCTTTTCGGGGCGGCCCCGGGAGACGGCCGCGGAGCCCACTGAGGCTTGCCCCCGAGACTCTTGACCTTGGGTGTGTAACCTGTTACCGCGTCGGCGGGTTCCGGGCGAGGTGCGGGGTGCTGGAAGGTTTGACTGCATTTACGGGCTAGAGGCCCGTCTAAGCCGGGACATAATACCTTTGGTGCCTAAGCCTGCAAAGGAATCTGGGGCCCCAGCCTCCTACCCGGGGCAGTCACGCGAGACAGCTTGGCTGATCTCGCAGAAAAGGAGAGTTCTTCTTGTGGTTTGGGGAAAGCCAAGCGCAAATAAAAGCGCAGGCGGTTGCGAAGGTGCTGGGCCTTTCGTTGCGGCGCTCACACCGCTATCCACCCCTTGCCTTTCCGCGCACAAGTGCGGCGAGTGTGGCGGTGCCGCGGAGGAACCGGCGCGGCTGCCTCATTGAGGCGACGACCAATGAGCTCCTGGGCCCGACCGAGAGCCTGGCCCCAGGGTGTGGGCCAATGGGCGTTTCAGGAATGTAGGCTGCGCTCGCTGCCGTCCCTGACAAAAAGCAACTGGAGAAGAGAATCCCGGCGGACACGTGCTGCCCGGACTTTTAAGGCAGTCTGAATCAATCTTGAAAGAGTCTCCTGCTGGAAAGCGTTATGCTAGTTAAAATGTGACAGGTCTCATTTTTCGAGCTTTGTGCGACACATAAAATGCCTAACGTAGCCCTTTACCACGTACCAGACTGAGCTTTAAACACTTTATATTATAGGAAGCAGTTACTTACAAATACGGGGAAGCTTAGTATTTCCTCCATTTCACAAAGGGGAAAACTCGTGGTGGTGGTGGTGGTGGTGGTTTGCGTCTGATGAAACAATTGTGATTAGATAATCCTGTCAATGACTAGTCTTATAAGGTGACAATTACTAGTCTTATAAGGTGGATAACAAACTATTTTGCTCTGGCTCTTTAAATGTTTGGAAGCTTTAAATTTGTAAGCACGCATTCTTAATTAAAAAGGGGTTTTCCTACCCTCCAAGTTCTTAGGCAGCAATGCCGGAATTTAAGCATGGGCTTTTCTGGTTAAATTCCCTGAGTCAAGGAGCGGGGAGAAAGACTTATAAAAGGGTAGCTTGCTTTCTTTAAATGTTTGAGAACCAACCACTTTTCCTTTCCTTTTGGCAGCTGAAATTTTGCTTCCTCAGCGTGACTCTTAAAATGATGGCAAAAGTTAAGCCTTAAAGGACAGAATATTCTGTTTTGTTCGTGATTTAGTGCCACAACGTTTTATAGACATTAAACATAAGTTAAATCACTGTTCTGTGAGTTTATATCACATTTCAGTTGTTGGAGATAGAGCAAGTAAGAACTGAAAAATCTGTTCCATTTAGCTGAAGTCCATTGGCAACCTTGGTAGGAACTTTTCTCCATGACCTGTCAAGCAAGGATATACAGGTTAGGGTATTTACAAGGAGATAAAAATACGTGAAAAATAGTAGATGCTAGGTAAATCATCTAAAATCAGTGTCCTGGCCAGAGGGATCATTGGCTTCTGATCTCTTGAGTTGGGTGTTGCAGGCCTCAGAGGAGGATTATAATCTAGAAGAATAATGCATAAAGAAATGGTTAAATACATGGCCCTATATCTAAATTTGAATTCAGACAGTATTTAATAGCTAGCTGTTTGATGTCTCATTATCTCTAAAATGAATAATGGTGTACCTACCTTCATAGGGTCTTTGTGAGGATTAAGTGGGTTAATACATATACAGTACTTAAGAAACTGACACATGGTAATCACTCTATAAGTATTATATGAGTATTATCTTTTGGGGGCAGTTTTTTTGCCTTTAAAGACCACCACCCACCCACTTTTTTTTTTTTTTTTTTTTTAAGATTTTACAAGAGAGGGGCGCCTGGGTGGCTCAGTGGGTTATAAAGCCTCTGCCTTCCGATCGGGTCATGATCTCAGGGTCCTGGGATCGAGGCCCACATCGAGCTCTCTGCTCAGCGGGGAGCCTGCTTCCTCCTCTCCCTCTGCCTGCCTCTCTGCCTACTTGTGATCTCTCTCTCTCTGTCAA
>CM053608.1:43288900-43308271 GCA_028646535.1 Procyon lotor | reverse complement strand
AGACGTGGACTCCCAGCTGAGCAAGGAGCCCAGCATGGGGCTCAATCCCAGGACCCTGAGATCATGACCAAAGCCGAAGGCAGAGGTTTAACCGAGCCACCCAGGCGCCCCTCCAGTTTTAAGCACACAAGGCTGTGCATATATATATATATATATATATATATATATATATGCAGCATGAGGGTGCTAGTTGCTCCATATCTTCATCCAACACTTGGGATTATATTTTTAATTTTAGCTATTGTGGGTGTATAATAGTAGATACTTCCCATAGGACTAATGGAGTTGAGCATCCTTTCATACCTTTATTCTCCATTTGGGTATCTTTTGTGAAGTGCTGCCTGTTTTTTTGGAATGCCTTTTCAGTTCGTAGGAGTTCTTTACATATTGTGGGTGAATTCTAATATGTGTATTACAGATATCTCTCACCCTCAATGGCTTCCCCTTTCATTCTATTAGTGATATCTTTAGAAACAGAAGTGCATAGGTTTTGTTTATTTGGGGGGTTTAGATTTTATTTATGTATTTGAGAGAGAACATGAGCATTGGTTAGGGGCAGTGAAGGAGAAGTGGACTCACTGCTGAGCAGAGCCTGAAATGGGCCTCGATCCTAGGACCTGGGGGTGGTGACCTGAGCTGAAGGCAGAAGGTTAACCAACTGAGGCACCCGGGCACCCCAGAATTACATAGCTTTAATGTAATCCAACTTATCAATATTTTCCCTTTGACGGTTAGCAGGGTTTTTTTAAATATTGTTTTTAATTTTTATAAGTAACCTATGCAGGCAACATGGGACTTGAACTTGATCAGCAGTCTCCTGCTCTACCAACTGAGCCAGCCAGCTGCCTCTGGTTGGCAATTTTGCATCCTATTTAAGATGTCTTTGCTCATTTTGGATTAATGAACATGTTCTTTTTTCCTCCTAAATTTCATTTTGCTTTTCATATTTAGATCTGCATTCCATCTGGAATTTTATTTTTAATACAGTATGAAGGAATACAGTGCACTTGAAGCAAAGTTGGCTCATCTTCCCAAGTTTTAACTCCCAAGTCGATCTAGAACTTCTCTGTAAACATTTCCCACTCTCCTATAGGCCATTTAGGAGAATTTACCTTGCCTGTAATCTGAGCAAATTAGAGAACACTGAGAATCTTTTTTACTAACTTCTCAAGGGAGAAAAAGAGTACATTATATAGTTGTTTTTGTTGTTTTGAAAGAGTACGAGAGGGGGCAGGGAGGGACAGATGGAGAATTTTTTTTTTTTTTTTCAAGGTTTTATTTATTTGGGTAAGAGGGAGAGGAACAGGCAGACTCCCCACCAAGTACAGAGCCCAACACAGGGATCCCCAGGACCACGAGACTGTGACCTGAACCGAATTCAGATGCTTAACTGACTGAGCCACCCAGGGGCCTTGGGGAGAGAGAATATGAAGGATCTTACTTAACAATGCAGGCCTGATCTTAAACAACCCTGAAATCATGACCTGAGCTAAAATCGAGAGTCAGTCACTTAACCAACCAAGCCACCCAGTCACCCCTTTTTGTTCTTGGGTTGTGAGATCAAGCCTGCATTGGGCTCTAAAAAGTAAAAGTAAAATTTAAAAATGTAAAATCTGTGGCTCAGGTTGAAAAATACTGGTTAACAATATGCTGAAGAGAAAAAGCTGCAGTCCAGTATAACCATATGAATAAAGCTATAGATGATACGTTCTAAAACAGACTTATTTCACGCATTACTTGAATTTGAAATGTGAAAGGAAGGGGTGGTAGTATATTAGGTTTAACCTGCAGTTTCTCCAGCAGTTTTTTAAGATTTCAGAAGGATGTGAACAGAAATCAGTGATTGTATATTAAAAGGTCTTGGGGTTGCTGGACCAAACAAAAACCCTTTATGTTATAGGAAATGACAGTTATGGGGAGGAAGTCTGTTAGAAAATAAGAAATTGTCCTGAGAAGAAAGATTTTTGCTTTTGAATTCATAACCCTGAGCTGCTATTCCTACTAATGAGGTGGGTTCAGATGGGGAATTATAGTGGAGGTGAAGAGAATAAATATTAACTGTGGGAAGGTTAGAGGTGTATTTGGACACAAAGTGAAACCATAAAAACTAGAAGCTATAGTGTTCATGTTGGAGAAGACATTTAGGACTAGTGGGATGTTCGGCTATTTTTCTCCTGCAAATTTTGTAAACTACAATTTAATTTTTAGTAAAGGATTGGGGGCAATTGCAAAGATTGCAAATCACACTTCAACATTAACTTTCCCTGAAAGAATTCCTGTCTTGCTTAACCACGTTATTGCACAGTATTGTATTCGTGATTTTACATTGATGAAATTTACAACCCATTGCCAAGAAACCTTTTAGTGTAAATGCTTTGAAGTAAAATCTTCATATTGAATTAGGCTTCATTACATTCTTAACAAAAGTTTCAGAAAAGTTTTGAGCTTCTATCTCAAAGCATCCTTTTTAAAGGAGTATGCATTGACAGTAATCAACTGAATGTAGCAGTGATTATACTAATAGTGATTAAAATTTTAAAGCTTGAGATAGGGAATTTAATATTGGAATTAAAATTAGCAGTGTATTTTCAGTTGATTTCTTTGCACAAAAGGGGAAGGTATTTTTCTCTATCTGAACTACCCTAATTCAGGGGAAGGTGTACTCGGAATTTAACTTCTTGTCAGTCTAGGCTTTGCTAAAGAATGATCTTCTACTTTAGGATGCTGTTGACCCAAAGACTTAATACCTTGGGTAAGGTATAGAGGCCAGAATTGTATGGTAAGGGGAAAGTCCTATTAAACAGACAAATCAGGCTGTTCCCTAAAGTCACAGCTCAGCGAAATTTCATGTAGTTGTGTGACTTTTGAGTAAATTACTTGGTAACCCTGAAACCAGTTTTTATTCACATGGAGGCCTTTTAAATGCAAATTTCTGGGCAGCATGTCTGACCTACTGTGTCTGAGGTTAGGATCCAACTCATCTGGTGATGAGAGTAATTACTGTGCTCTGACGGGTTTCTTCCACCTGCCAGCAGCATTGTTCCCTCAGACATTTATTTGGTAAAACTGATTTAAAAGAATCTAACATTGGGGCTCCTGGGTGGCTCAGTTGGTCATGAACCTGGGGTTGTGGGATCCCACATCAGGCTCCTCCTGCTCTGCGGGGAGCCTGCTTCTCCTGCCTGCTGCTCACCCTGCTTGTGTGCTCATTTTCTCTGTCAAATACATAAAATCTTTAAAAAAAAAAAAAAGACAAATTTACCATTTTTAAGTGGGTGGTATAGTCACATTGCTGTGCAATAGATCTCTAGAACTTTTTCATCTTACAAAACTGAAAATATACCCATTAATTGCCCCTCTCCTTCCCGAACAACTTGGCAACAATCTTCCTTTAGGATTTTGACTACTTTAGATACTTGATAGAAGTATAAGTACCTCATAAATGGAATCATACAGTCAGTATTTGTCCTTCCATGACTGGCTTATTTCATGTAGCATAAGGTCCTCAAGATTCATCCATGTTGTATGTATGAATCACATTTTATTAAGTAATCCTTTGATAGACATTTAGGTTGCTTCCATCTCCTGACAGTTGTGAACAACAACATGGATGTACAAGTACCTCTTCCTTGTTTTGAATTCTTGTGGATATATACCTGGCAGTGGGATTGCTGGATCCTTCATACGGTAATTCTGTCTTTAAGGTTTTGAGGAACGTCCATACTGTTTTCTGTAATGGCTGTACCATTTGATATTTTCTCCAGTGATGCACAAATATTAAAATTTCTCCACATCTTTGCCAAAACTTGTTTTTTTTTTTTTTTTTTTAATAGTAGACATCCTAATGGATGTGAACTGTTATTTCATGGTTTTGATTGGCATTTCTCTTATGATGAGTGATGATGTTGAGCATCTTTGCATATGCTTGTTGGCCATTTTTAGAGAACTATCTATAAAGTCCTTTGTCAGTTTTTTAATTGGGTTAACTATTTAGTTATTTTTAAGATTTTTAAGTAACCTCTGTAGCCAACATGGGGCTTGAACTCACAACCCCATTTAAGAGTCCCACACTCCACCAGCTGAACCAGCCAGGTGCCCCATTGGGTTATTTGTTTTTGCTCTTGGGGAAGTTCCTTAAATATTCTGGATATTACCTTTTATCACCTATATGATTTGCAAGTATTTTTTCCTGTTGAATACTTTCCTATTATGTGCAAAAGTTAAGTTTGGTGGAGTCCCATTTGCCTATTTTTGCCTTTTTGGCTGTGCTTTTTTGTGTCATATCCAAGAAAGCATTGCGAGATCCAGTGTCCTGAAGCTTTCCCCTATGTTTTAGGTCTTAATTTTGGTCTTTATTATTAATTTTTGTAGATAATGTAAGGTAAGGATCCAATCTCATTCTTTTGTGTGGACATCTAGTTTTCTCACCACTGTTTGATGCCTCATTACCCCTTCCCCCAATTTTGTAGTCTTGGCCCCCTTATTAAAGGTCCTTTGTCCATTTTGGGTTTTGTTGAATCTGATGACCTAGAAGTCTGTCATTTTAGTTGTATCTTTTCCCTTGTAAATGCTCCAACTTACTATGTTTTTATTAGACCACAGATTCTTTAAGAGAACTTCCAAGTATAATATACCATTAATGTTTTGCTTTATGGTATGGTGACCTAATATTATTCAATCCATGTACTGTTAGTGGTAAAGAGCATCCTGTTTTGGGGGGATACTTACCATGATCTGGGTGTGGCTAGGATCCAGTAAAGCTTTATTTACAAAAGGAGGATTATTTTATTTTCCTGAAAGAAATGTGATAAAATAATTAGCTGAAATTCTCAGCTGTTTTTGATGTTGGTTTTTCACCTTTCTCTTTATATACATGTCTGGCATTGTATTGGCTTTTTCAGTTTTCTCTCACTTCTTGCCCCTTTATTTATTCTTTTTTTGAGCCTATTGGCTCTCCTGATACTGTCTTTGGTTGATCATTCAGCTATGTTTTAAGGTGTTTTAAAGTAACTACAGGGGCGCCTGGGTGGGTTAAAGCCTCTGCCTTCAGCTCAGGTCATGATCTTAGGATCCTGGGATCGAGCCCCACATAGGGCTCTCTGCTCAGCGGGGAGCCTGCTTCTCCCTCTCCCTCTGCCTTCCTCTTCCTACTTGTGATCTCTTTCTCTGTCAAATAAATAATAAAATCTTAAAGCAACTGCATTCTTTCATACTGTGACTTTGAAAGAAATACTAGAGGGGTGTTTTTTTTAGGTGAGGAAGAGTTTGCAAAATTTATTAATTAATGGTGAATGGGTGCAAGAGCATTTTGGTTTCCCTCAAGATGGAGTAAGCACACTTTATTGTCTCTTGGATTTACTAAAAACCTTGAGCAGAATACAATGAACAGCTGAGGACTTTGAAAAGTAAATGTTGGCAGGTGACTTGAAGAAGGAAACCATAACTCAAAATACTACTGAAACAACTGTGATTTCCCGTTTCTTCCCCTGCTCCCCCTTTGGGTCTTCTGAAAAGCTGTCAGAAGCTGGTAACTGCACAGTGGGTTCACACAAAAGGAGTTCCAGGAGAGGTCCTCTTTTCCTGGTCTGTAGAGAAGGAAAGGGGGCCAGCTCCTTAGGGTTAGAGAAAATAGGGAAAATCCCTTTTTTTGTTGTGTTTTTGTTTTGTTTTGTTTTTTTGCATTGCGCTGTGTGTGTGCGCGCATGCACACTGCCCACGGTGCAGGCAGCCGTGTAACAGTTGTGGTGGCCAGACAGATGCCTAACACTCTGGGTGTAGGAGGGGGAACGCCTTTTTGACCAGAGGAACTGTGGTCCCAAGAGTGAAGAGCATCATGGATATTCCTGTTGCTCTTTTCCCTTTTTTGTAGCCCAAGTCACAGGCAGCTTATTACAGCTGTACAAGCTAAATAAAGCCTTGGCTTTCTAACCAGAGGACCCAAGAATTGGGCCCCCATCCCCAACCAGAAATTGTCAGCAAGATTATGAGAAGGAGAGAGGTGAAGAAAGTGATTCCATAAAGATTTATATAAATATCACTGAGCTGCTCCTATAGAGATCTGACCATAAACAGTATATCAAAGGCTTTTGAAAACTGATAGATAACCTCCCAGTCCCAGTCTGGCCACTGAGTGACACAAAAGCAGGACAGATCTGAATACCATGGCAAGGGCTTTCATAACTAAACTGAAACTATAACCCAGAGAAGCTGGATAAAAACTTGAAGACTGAACTTAACCATTCCAACTGCCTGCTAAAACTGTTTTAAAAATCAGCATGCTCCTTAGGATTTAAACAAGATTTAAAATTATATAACATAATCAATATGTTTAGGATGCAATCAAATTGCTCAATTTATGAATGGGAATTTCTCAGCATCCCTCAAAGGAAAAAGACAACCTCAAGGTGATGCAAATAAAGCTTTACAAACAGCTGTCATAACCATTCTGTAAGAAGAGTGAACACTTCATAAAAGGAAAAGACAAATTCTTAGAGAAGTAGAAGATGGAACTTAAAAATGCAACAGAAAAATAACTACTGAAATAAAAAGTTTCCTGGGTAGGCTCTAGTAGATTAGAGATGACAGAAGAGTGAGTGAACTTGAAGGTAGATCAGTAGGAAGCATACATTCTGAACACAGAAAAAAGATTGGGAGCAGCAAATGTCCCACAGGTCCCAAACAGTAAAGGAGCATGTAACAATTTTAGATTTAAAAATTTTAAGGCTATATGGGGTGCCTGGCTGGCTCGGTCAGTAGAGCATGTGACTTTTGGTCTTGGTTGTGGGTTCAAGCCCCAGAGATTACTTTGAAAAATAACAAAAAGCAAAAGTTTTAAGGCTGTTCGTTATTTTCCCAAATGTCCATAAGATTTAATCAATAATTATTGCCAGATTCAACAAATAACTTGAGGGCCTCTTACGAACTGGGCTAGACACTACAGATAAAAACAATAAAACACAAACTCCCTAACTATATGGAATGACCCTTGTGGGATTTGCATGAATACCAAAATAGCCACACAAATAAAATGCTTTGGTAAGCCGAGTATTAAAACCTCATGAAAAGACCCTTGGTGGGAATAGTGAGGTGACTTGAGCTAGAAGAAGGATGCTGAGGACAGGTTGTAGGTAGGGTGAAACCCATTCCAAATGCAGTACCCAGAACAAAGTTTACATGTGTTTTCCAACATAATTACAAAGCTCTCTTTCACTCTCGTGTGGCCAATTTGGGTGAATAAATTTATGGTGCCCTATTTCTAGGGAGAAAATGGTGGAAAAGTCCTCTGCGTGACTGAAATACAGGAAATGGGGATAGAGCTATTACCTGTGTTATTCATCAGTGTGTGTTTTATGTATTTCAGCTGCTCTTCTGATTCATTGTCTTTATATTATAAAATTTGAGTCAGATGAAAAAGGGGGATGCCAAGAGATCTGAAGATTAGATAATAGTTTATTATTCTTTGGGAGTAAAAAAAAGATCTTTCTGAAGTGAGGGGACCGGGTACTATTGAAGGGTAGAGTGACTATACTGAAAATAAAGAATAAAAGCTTATAATGAATGAGATCCTTAGCCCTTTACCCTCTTTCACCTACCGGAAATTTTAATGTTCTCTAGGCAAGAGAATGGACTGGATAATCTGACCTGCCTAGGAAAGAACTTTAAAACAAAAATAAAAAAACCATAGGGAGGGAGTTCCCCAGTAGCCTGTATAGAGGTCCACAGTAAACAAGCCCCATCCATGTGTATAGACTTTGACTAGCTAAGTCTTAGTACCCTACTGACCAAGAATGACTCAAAAGAAATGTTGAAAGTAAACAGTTGGGGGAACATCTGAGGATAAAGTAATACATAGAAAACCAAAGCAAATGAAAAAAGCAAGACAACTTTTAAATCCGGAGGAGAAGTTCAATAAAGAAAAGGTTACAGGGACGCCTGGGTGGTTCAATAGGTTAAGCCTCTGCCTTCAGCTCAGGTCATGATCTCAGGGTCCTGGGGTTGAGCCCCGCATGGGGCTCTCTGCTCAACGGGGAGCCTGCTTGTGATCTCTCTCTCTCTCTCTCTCTCTCTCTGTTAAATAAATAAATAATTTTTTAAAAATCTTAAAAAATTAAAGTTAGAGCATGACTAAAAAGTCTTTTTTTTTTTTTTTTAAGATTTTTTTTTTTTTTTTTTTTTTTTTTTTTTTTTTTTGACAGAAACACAGCGAGAGAGGGAACACAAGCAGAGGGGATGGCAGCGGGAGAAGCAGTCTTCCCGCCAAGCAGGGAGCCCGATGCGGGGCTCGATCCCAGGACTCTGGGATCATGACCTGAGCCGAAGGCAGACGCCCAACGACTGAGCCACCCAGGCGCCCCTAGAAAGTCTTAATATAATATTGTTAACACTGCTGTATGAGTGAAAGTTAAGAGAATAAATCGCCAGAGTTCTCATACTGGAAAAGTTTGTTTTCTTCTTTTGCTTTCTTATTTTATTGTAGATGTGAGATGATGGATCTTAACTTTCTGTGGTAATCATTTCACAAATGTGTAAGTCAAACCATTATGCTGTGTACCTTAAGATTAGAGTGATAAATATCAATTACAAAACTGGAGGTGAAGAAGTCTGTATGAATAGTGAATATAAGTGAGGAGGTAAAGAGACCCCTGTGTTTTTATTATTTACCTATGTATCCAGTGCTTGAATTCTTAATTATCAAGTAGGTAAATTTGGTATGCATTATGTAATTTAATCTTTTATCAGTCATGTGGAGTAGGTTTTATTGCCCACCAGGTATAAAGAAACCAAGCCCAGAGATAATTAATTGTAAGAAACAAAGCTGGGCACTTGAGTGGCTCAGTCTGTCAAAATGGCTGCCTTCAGCTCAGGTCATGATCCCAAGGTCCTGAGATCAAGCCCCTTCAAGCCCCTTATCAGGCTCCCTACTCAGCGGAGAGCCTGCTTCTCCCTTTCCCTCTGCTGCTCCCCTGGCTTATGCGCTGGCTCACTCTCTCGCTATCACAGCAATAGCTTCTTTTAGAGCACTATTACTCCTTTTTTCATTAAAGATGTTACTTGTGGAATTGAAATACAGTGGGTCCTGAAATGTTCGTACATTAGTGAACTTTGAGTCTTAGAAATAGGAAAGCCCGAGCTATTGCATGACCACCTACAATAAGAGGATTAAAATAATCAGTTTGTATCGCTCAGAACTGGGTCTTAATTTTAAATTTTTTTCTTCCTAAACAAATTGTACCATTTAAAAAATGTAAAACGGGGCGCCTGGGTGGCTCAGTGGGTTAAGCCTCTGCCTTGGGCTCAGGTCATGATCTCAGGGTCCTGGGAGCCCCACATCGGGCTCTCTGCTCAGCAGGGAGCCCGCTTCCCTCTCTGTCTCTGCCTGCCTCTCTGCCTACTTGTGATCTCTCTCTCTCTCTAAATAAATAAATAAATAAATATAAATAAATATAAAAAATAAAATATTTAAAAAAATAAAAAATGTAAAACAGGGCACCTGGGTGGCTCAGTCATTAAGGTTCTGCCTTCAACTCAGGTCGTGTTCTCAACTCAGGTCATGTTCTCAGGTCCTGGGATGGAGCCCTGCATCGGGCTCCTTGCTCGGCGGTAGGCCTGCTTATCCTTTTCCCACTCCCCCTGCTTGTGTTCCCTCTTGCTGTGTGTGTCTCTCTCTGTCAAATAAATAAAATCGTAAAAAATTGGAACAAACTGCCAAGATATGACCCACTCTGATGTGTGTATTTTTTTTTCTTTTTTTAAAGATTTTGTTAGAGCATGAGAGGGTCAGAGGGAGAAGCAGACTCCCCAAAGAGCAGGGAACCCGATGTGGGACTTGATCTTGGGACTCCAGGTTCATACCTGAGCTGAAGGCAATCGCCCAACCGAGCCACCCAGATGCCCCAAATATCTTATTTCTTCTGTATACTAACAGTTGTTGGCACCTTTTGAAAAGCGAGCTAGGGGCACCTGGGTGGCTCAGTGGGTTAAAGCCTCTGCCTTCAGCTCAGGTCATGATCTCAGGGTCCTGGGATAGAGCCCCACATCGGGCTCTCTGCTCAGCGGGTAGCCTGCTTCCCCCCCTCTCTCTGCCTGCCTCTCTGCCTACTTGTGATCTCTCTCTGTCAAATAAATAAATAAAATCTTTTTAAAAAATAATAAAAGGGAGATAATTGTTAGCTCTTTTTAAAAATTGCTTGGTGGGGCTCTTGGGTGATTCAGTGAGTTAAGTGTGTGACTTGATTTTTGGCTCAGTTAATGATCTCAGGGTTATGAGATCAAGCCCTGTGTTGGGCTCCACACTCTGTGGGGAGTGTGGTTATCTCTATACCCAACATGGAGCTTGAATTCACAACCCTGAGATGGTGTTGCATGCTCTACCAGCTGAGCCAGCCAGATGTCCCTGTGCTTGATTTTTAATACAATACAAAAGAATAAAACATACCTGTTTTTGTGCTGGCTGGCCTGTCGAGGATTTCTTTTATGGAGTTTTAATTAGATAAGAAAACTAACCATAATAATGCCATTTTCTCAGGTATACAAGAATGGTCTGTCAAACATTGAGTCTTAAAAACCATTTCAAAAAAAAAAAAAAAAAACCATTTCTAGGGGCGCCTGGGTGGCTCGGTCGTTAGGCGTCTGCCTTCAGCCCAGGTCAGATCCCAGGGTCCTGGGATCGAGCCCCGCATCGGGCTCCCTGCTCCGCGGGAAGCCTGCTTCTCCCGCTACCATTCCCTCTGCTTCTGTTCCCTCTCTCACTGTGTTTCTCACTGTCAAATAAATAAAATCTTTAAAAAAAAAAACCATTTCTAGCCTTTAATCTGGTAATTATAAGCTTGTCCTATGGAATTGTTTTGTGTATTTCTGTAGTGGGCACACTAAAGAGGAAGCGCTTCCTAGGTCACAATCAGATAAAATTAAAACCAATTTCTTTAGTTATGCCCATTTGACTTCCATTTTGCTATTTTCTATACTACAGAGTTACCACTTTGTTGAAATGTGCGTTTTTCGATTCTGTTAAAGAGAATTGTATAATGTTCTCCAAAATTTTGACGTTGAATTGCCAACAAAAGCCTTGTTTCAAGTTTTTGGTGCTTCTAGACTTTAGACACCACCAGATACTATGATTGGCTGGTAATTTGATAGAAAATAGCATCTAAACTGTATGAGTTCCAACTTAATAACGGTTGGGCCTTTAAATCTTTTTGCCAATCTAATCAGTGAAGGAAATAATGTTTTTTAAATTGGAATTCCTCCAGTAAGATTAAAAATCTAAGAATTTGATAGGCAAAGGGCTCCTGGGTGGTTTAGTTAGGTGTCTGCTCAGGTCCTGGGATCGAGTCCCCATGTCAGGCTTCCTGCTCAGTGGGGAGCTTGCTTCTCCCTCTTCCTCTGCAGCTCCCTCTGCTTGTGTTCTCTGTCAAGTGAATAAAAGCTTTTAAAAAAAAAAAAGATAGGCCAAAAAAAGTCTCATTTTGACTTAATTTCTTCGCTTGTTTGTTGGTGAAAGGTAATGATTTTGTTTCTGGGCCTTTTTTTTTCCCCTCTTTTGCATGGCTTATTCATTTTGTCATTTGATTTTTCTTAGTAAATTGCAAACAGCTTATAATTTCCAGCTTTCCAGTTTGCTCTTTGTTACTTAGTGGATATGTCAACACTGGTAGGCCTTTGAAATAAAACTGTTACCTGGAAGCTGGAACAAAAATGTGACAACAAATATAAAATACATGGTATAAATTGTGTTAGAACATCAAAGTGTAAAAGCTTTAAGGCAAGTACTGTTACGATTTAATCATCTTTTTTGTTGTTGAATAATAGATCTGAGTGGGACATTCTTCTGAAGGATGTGCAATGTTCAATCATAAGTGTGACAAAAACTGACAAGCAGGAAGCTTATGTACTCAGGTAAGTCCTGCCAAAACAGATGTTAGCAACCTGATTTCAGCCTGAATCATACTTTCCGTGGAATAGCAAATTGTTCCTCTGGATCCTAGTACTATAATCACTTTTACTTTACCTTGAGAAATAATGGTATAAAATAAAATGTTTAGATGTCTCTGCAGTATATAGAAGAAAGCCATTCAAGATGTTTATAGGTACATGGGGCGCCTGGGTGGCTCAGTGGGTTAAAGCCTCTGCCTTCGGCTCAGGTCATGATCTCAGGGTCCTGGGATCGAGCCCCACATCGGGCTCTCTGCTCAGCAGGGAGCCTGCTTCCCCCTCTCTCTGCCTGCCTCTCTGACTACTTGTGATCTCTCTCTCTCTGTCAAATAAAATCTTTAAAAAAAAAAAAAATGTTTATAGGTACAAAGCTAATTTATCCAATAAAAACATTGGGTTTTTGTTTGTTTTATTTTTTTATTTGAGAGAGAATGCACAAGCAGGGATGGAGGGAGAGGGAAAAGCAGACTCCCCAGTGATCAGGGAGCCCAGTGCAGGGCTCCATCCCAGGACCTGGAGATCATGATCTGAGCCAAAGGCAGACAGTTAAGCAACTGAGCCACCCAGGCGCCCCTGTAAAAACATTAGTTTCTTATACGTATTATAATGGACCTTGCAGCTGCGGGATTGAACAAGGTGCATAAGATGCCTGGTTTTTACTAAGTTTATTATATGCCAGGCTCTAGGAATATAATGTGAGTAAAAACAAATTCCTTTCCTTATGGAGTTTCTTATCTAGTGAAAGAAGTATTGAAATGTTTACAGAAAAACATTTGAGAATCAGTGGTACAGCTGAAGTAAAGTATGACTTCAGTAAATAATAATCCTAAGATAGGTGAGATGAGGAAAGTTTAGTCCTAGAAGGGTTGTTTGTGTAATGAGCTGCTATGTTTTATACCTAATACAAGGCCTTTCTATGGGTTTTGTAATCTTAAATTTGGAGTTCTGTATAATATGAATACTGTAGTGTATAGTGCCTTTCTTTGCTTCCTACAGATCTTCACATTTAAAATTAATAGCCAATTTTTACATTGTAAATAATCTAATAATGGATTAATTGCATCTCAGTAATACCTAAACATCATTATAACCTTTTCACTTTTTCCAAATGCAGTGAGAGTAGCATGTTTGTCTCCAAGAGACGTTTCATTTTGAAGACATGTGGTACCACCCTCTTGCTGAAAGCACTGGTTCCCCTGTTGAAACTTGCTAGGGATTACAGTGGGTTCGATTCAATTCAAGTAAGTAATCACTTAATCTTTTTTTCCCCCCAGGCAAACATTAGGGTTCTGTGATATGCATATGCCTAGTTAATAAATTTATATATTTACTGCTTAGTTGTGAGTAATCACTGACTCTTGAAACTGTACATACGTTCTCAAATTATTGGTTCCATGCCTGTTTAAAAGCTCAGAGCTGAAATTACTGTTAGAGAAATAATGTACCTTGTTTGTGCAGTTGCAACCATCATGAATAGATTGGTATTTTTTAGTTTCCAGAAACTCACAGATGTGATCTGCACTCTTAATGTTTTGTGAGATTCTTCTCTACAGCTTAAAGTTGTTCTGTGTAACACTGTCTCATGGATCTTGGTCTGGAAACTTGCTCTGATACGGTGGCCTTCATTTTTTGTTTATTGGTCAGCAAAAGACCACTTACCTTTTAAACATATTAAAGGGAAAGCATGTTAAATTTCATTGAAGGAAATATATATTTGGTTTTGATATTCCTATGCAGAAAATAGTTGACTAGGAAAGGTGATAAGAATCCTGTGTATAAAGTTATTTGTCTTTTTCAGAGCTTCTTTTATTCTCGTAAGAATTTCATGAAGCCGTCTCACCAAGGGTACCCACACCGGAATTTCCAGGAAGAAATAGAGTTTCTTAATGCAATTTTCCCAAGTGAGTTTAAATAGAATTGAACCTGTTTCCTTAGAGGGTCTGGCCTTTCAGAGTTCTTTTTATATATGTGAATGCAAATATGGTGGATTATAGTTTAAAAATATCGGTAAAGATGACACATTTTAAGTGTGCATGCACATCATCAGGTCAATATTTTTAAAAAGATGGGGGGAAAAGTGATCATTTGCCAGTGGTAGAGATCATCTTTGTCTAGCCAGTTGCTCTAATTTATATCTAACTTAGTGGTTTGTTCCCTTCATCCAGAAAAATGCATAGTGCCTTCATACACTCATGCTAAGATGCTGGTCCATGTTAAGAAACTCTGACCTGCAACAGACACATGAAAAAGTGCTCAACATCACTCAGCATCAGAGAAATACAAATCAAAACCAAAGTAAGATACCACCTCACACCAGTCAGAATGGCTAAAATGAGCAAGTCAGGAAACGACAGATGTTGGCGAGGATGCAGAGAAAGGGGAACCCTCCTACACTGTTGGTGGGAATGCAAGCTGGTGCAGCCACTCTGGAAAACAGTATGGAGGTTCCTCAAAAAGTTGAAAATAGAGCTACCCTACGACCCAACAATCGCACTACTGGGTATTTACCCTAAAGATACAAATGTAGTGATCCGAAGGGGCACATGTACCCGAATGTTTATAGCAGCAGTGTCCACAGTAGCCAAACTATGGCAAGAACCTAGATGTCCATCAACAGATGAATGGATAAAGAAGGTAGGTGTGGGTGTGTACACACATATGTGTCTGTATATATGTGTATATATACAATGGATACTATGCAGCCATCAAAAGAAACGAAATCTTGGCCATTTGCAACGACATGGATGGAACTAGAGGGTATTATGCTGAGCGAAATCAATCAATCAGAGGAAGACAATTATATGATTTCTCTGATAGGAATTTGAGAGGCAGGGAGGGGAGTTGTGGGGGTAGGGAAGGAAAAATGAAACAAGATGGAATGGGGAAGGAGACAAACCCTAAGAGACTCTTAATCTCACAAAACAAACTGAGGGTTGCTGGGGAGAGGGGAGGTAGAGGTAGGGTGCCTGGGTTATGGCCATTGGGGAGGGTATGTGCTATGGTGAGTGCTGTGAAATGTGTAAGCTTGATGATTCACAGACCTGTGCCCCTGGGGCAAATAATACATTATATGTTAATTAAAAAAGAAAGAAACTCTGGCCTGGCATTCTATTCAGGAATTGAGCTGGCTTAAAAATGATCAACACAGTGACATCATAGTGTGGCTTCAAGCAAATTGGCAAGATTTTCTTCCATTTACTAAGCTTTTATTTATAGACCTTCCTTTTTGAACTTCAAGGTCAGGGAACTAAAGGTTATCTAATCTAACACCCTTAACACCCTTATATCCCTAGATGTGGCTGAAAACCCAGGATGATTTTACTAATTTGGCACCAAAGCACTCACAGGCAGGATTTTAGATTTCCACCTGCTCCTTCACAGGCATGGAAAAGAAAGTCCGATTTTTATCCGTTCTTAACCTACTAATAGGAAATTCTACAAAGCTGTATAAGTGATGAGTATAATTTAGTGTAAATATCTCCAAGTTAATTTACCGTGTTGAGTGAGGCTTTGGAACAAAAATATGGAAAGAATGTATTACATAAAATTACTTGTACTTACTTGGGAATGTAAATAAACAAGTGATCAAATTCCATTTCCTTAATGGAGTTTTAGGGGAGAGTGAGCCATAGTTTTCTCAGCACTCATACTAATTCACTAGATGAAATATATCTCTAAAATGACAGTGAAATGGTTCTAGTGAAATAATTTTTTTAAGGGTTGATGGAGGGTATCTTGCCTACTTGGGAACTCACTTCCCTTCACTGATAACATTTCTGATAGGAGGCAAGCACTATCACCCTAACCATGGGTGGGTGGGTGGTGCAAAGCTATCCTACCAAATGGAGGGGTTAACTTTACTCTATATTCTCTCCCTCAACAGATGGAGCAGCATATTGTATGGGACGTATGAATTCTGACTGTTGGTAGGTTGGACTTAGTTTTACAGATTTTATTCATTTGTTTGTTTATTTTTTGGTCTATAGGATTTATTTTAAATTGCCATTTGTCATCTTTAGAAACTACTTTTTATTTTTATACAGGTACTTGTATACTTTGGATTTCCCAGAGACTCGGGTAATCAGTCAGCCAGATCAAACCCTGGAAATTCTGATGAGTGAGCTTGACCCAGCAGTTATGGACCAGTTCTACATGAAAGATGGTGTTACTGCAAAGGATGTCACTCGTGTAAGCAGTTTCAAGAATAATTCTGGGGGCGCCTGGGTGGCCCAGTGGGTTTAAGCCTCTGCCTTTAGCTCGGGTTGTGATCTCAGGGTTCTGGGATTGAGCCCATCGGGCTTTTCTGCTCGGTGGGGGGCCTGCTTCCCCCCTCTCTCTCTGCCTACTTGTGATCACTCTCTGTCAGATAATAAGAAAAAAATCTTTAAAAAAAGAAAAAGAAGAATTCTGGATTCTTCTTGGGGACTAAATATTTTAACTGATTCTCATTTTATTTTTCAAATTTCAAATTTTCAAATTCAGTCTTTCCTTTCCCAGGAGAGTGGAATTCGTGACCTGATACCAGGTTCTGTCATTGATGCCACACTTTTCAATCCTTGTGGGTATTCGATGAATGGAATGAAATCGGATGTAAGTGATATTTTGCTTAATAATTATTAAATATTTAAGGGTACCTATTCCATTATTAACATAAAACTGTTTCTTCAAGGGAACTTATTGGACTATTCACATCACTCCAGAACCAGAATTTTCTTATGTTAGCTTTGAAACAAACCTAAGTCAGACCTCCTATGATGACCTGATCAGGAAAGTTGTGGAAGTCTTCAAGCCAGGAAAATTTGTGACCACCCTGTTTGTAAATCAGGTAATTTGTTTTATTATTGACAATAAAATTTTACAGGAAATAGGGATAGTGAGTCATGTCATAAAATGTATTCTAAGATGGCATATATCAGATATCTAGAAGTACTACTGTTAAGTAGTGGAGGAGATGCTTTGTATCTTTGATTAGACTTGGTCCTTGCTTTATATCTAGCCCGATTGATGGGTTCCTTCTGGCCTGTTTTTCCTGTAGGCAGATGAGCAGATGGGGGAACAACATAGGATGTCTCACTCCATCCACCCATGAGACAGCTAAAATACTCAAATGCCACAGTTTCTTCAGTCTTACTTCACTTACTAAGTGACTGTTTTGTTTGAAAATACTTGTTCAGATTGGAAGCACTAATACTTTATTTAATTTTTTCCCCAGAGTTCTAAATGTCGCACAGTTCTTTCTTCACCCCAGAAGATTGAAGGCTTTAAACGTCTTGATTGCCAGAGCGCTATGTTCAATGATTACAATTTTGTTTTTACCAGTTTTGCTAAGAAGCAGCAGCAACAGCAGAGTTGATTAATAAAAATGAAGAAAAAACGCAAAAAGAGAACACACATAGAAGGAGGTGGTGGCTGCTTTTTAGATATTGATATCGGGGGCCATGCTTTCCATAACCACCACCTTGTAGCTGCAGAAAGGCCTAGATGTAATGATAGTGTAATCATTTTGAATTGTATGCATTATTATATCAAGGAGTTAGATATCTTGCATGAATGCTCTCTTCTGTGTTTAGGTATCCTATGCCACTCTTGCTGTGAAATTGAAGTGCATGTAGAAAAAACCTTTTACTATATGAAACTTTACAACACTTGTGAAAACAATTCAATTTGGTTTACGCACAGTGTAATATTTCTCCAGGTATCATCCAAAATTCCCCACAGACAAGGCTTTCGTCCTCATTAGGTGTTGGCCTCAGCCTAATCATTTGGGACTGTTCTATTAAAATTGCTGCCAGGATTTTACATCCAGTTACCTCCACTTTCTAGAACATATTCTCTACTAATATTACTGAAACCAGTTTCTATTTCATACAGATGTTTTTTGCAACAGCAATTAAAGTTTATCTTCCACGAGTCAAGTCCTCTTAAGAAAATGATTGCAGTTATCCATTTTGTGTATTACTATTTTAACATTATTGCTTCCTGTACCTATACTTCCTTTAATTGATTTTGTTCCTCATCGCGGTGTCTTGCCTCCCCACCCCCCCCCCCCCCCAAATAAAGCAATACACTGTTACACTGTGGGTTTATACTAATCTTATACCCGGGAGGGGGAAGGGAGACTGGACCCTGAGCTTAATTTTCTTTTTAAGGTCAAGAGAGTTTGGCCTCCTTTTATATTGACATGGGCTCTTTTGGGAGATAGTGACAAAAATAAACCTGTTGATGAGCAAGGAAGACACATATATTTATATTAGGGTATACTGGCAGAACTGTTCCAGAAACTATGCCATTCTGTGTTCCCATTAAATGAGATTAGCTTCTCATGAGTACCATGCCTTTAGTAACTTGCTAAGTACTTCTATAAAAATTTTTATCACTTCAGTTTATTAGCAAGGAAACTCAGATAAAGGTTGTATTTACAGGATTTAATAAGTCAGCTCAAATGAGTCACCTTAACTTAAATTACTTTAAGCAGCTATCTCCGCAGTCTTTTTCATTCATAATATACCATAAACTTTGGTTGAAAATGGAGTCTGTCTTTGTCATCTTGTGACTTAAAAGTTCTTTGTCTCTGTAATGCATTGTGATAGTGTTCTGACTTGAACTGTTTCTCTTCCTGGTGTTCCTTTCACCATGATTTCATAGCATCAGGGTGAAACTTCCCAGAATGAGAACTGTTCAGGTTATTCAGACATACACAATGAAGCAGAATGCTTACCATAAGACAAAATTCCAAACTGGTCAATGGGAAATGACTAGAAATATAGGCTTTGAGGAGTTGGCATCTTTTAGCTATATTTGCAAATATAAGATTTAAGCAGCTGGGAAAACAGCAAAGTTGACTAAATTTTTTATATTCTTGTCCTCACAAAATTTTTTTTGATTCTTTCTGGATTGATGCCGTGATGTTTTTGTTCCTTCTGTATTTATAAATGAAACACTTTTTTTAGTGTTTCTAAACATAAAATCTACTTGGTTTGAAATCAAGTGGTTGGAACACAAATTTTGACTTTTATTTTAAGCATGTTAATTCAAAGTTTCATTGAAGAAACTTTCAGTCAGTGGATCAGTTTGATTCTGTAATTAGCACACAGTACCTAATGTTTTGGTACTGTTTCGAGGACCAATGCTCAAAGTGGATTTTGTTCTTGAACAGTGTCCCAGTAGATTTGATGACATTTGTTGGCTTGAGGTCTGATTTTTTTTTTTTTCCTAATAGATTTCTATCTAATGTTGAAAAACTGCACAAATTTGTATGGAATAAAGCCTAGAAAAATTAAAACTATAGATAAATAGTAATTGAAATTAATCCTAGTGTGTATGATAGAAGAGGGAAAATTTTGGTGCCCTTATTTCCCTCTTCATGGTGTTGGACTTAAATCAGTTGAAATGTATTTCTGTACCACAATTTAAGCTTCAATAAAAGTTTGCTTAATTCAT
>CM053608.1:43266635-43288400 GCA_028646535.1 Procyon lotor | reverse complement strand
TGCACAAATTTGTATGGAATAAAGCCTAGAAAAATTAAAACTATAGATAAATAGTAATTGAAATTAATCCTAGTGTGTATGATAGAAGAGGGAAAATTTTGGTGCCCTTATTTCCCTCTTCATGGTGTTGGACTTAAATCAGTTGAAATGTATTTCTGTACCACAATTTAAGCTTCAATAAAAGTTTGCTTAATTCATTGTCCAGTGACATTCAGAAACTTTTCTGTTGATGTCTAGTATTTGGTCATGTATATATACTATTTAGAATATACATCTACAGTTTTTGTGATTTGAGGAAATTTATATTTAATGGTTATTTTCTAACATTTGGGAGAGTAATCATGAAGACATAAGATCTTTACATGCCTGGGAGAATAATTTATACTCAGATTTAAGCATTTTTGTTAGTGGTTTCATAACTGAAGCTTAAAAGAAATAGCTGGGTTATATATGTATACTGGATGTCAAAGAGTAGGAAGGCTAAGTAGTAAGAATAAGAAAGTATATTTGGGAGTTAAACCAAAAGTTTACAGGTAAAATGTTCTAGCCTTTATTGTGGAATAGACTCTAGTGGTGGGGGGAAGGAACAAGTTGTAAATATATTTTATCTCGTTCACCATTATCTGTTGACTAGAACAGAGTTAAAACCTTGATCATTTTTGCCGTGTTAGGTACGTATCTCATGATCATTTATTTGGCAAAATTTTAATTCAGTCTCATGGTCTACAATAATCAGAAAGTCAGAATCTTTATATTTAGATCTTTCTCAGAAAAAGCAGATTAGAGAATATTTTCTTAAGATGTGAGTGAAAAAAAAGATGGATCATAGAAAAGTAAAATGTTGTCACATAGTGTAATACAGTCAACACCAGGTTCTTTTACAGAACAGGTAAGTGACAAATGAGATTCAGACACCTAAGTCGCAGATGTGGTATTACACTATGAAAAGATAAAGGAAAAAAAAGAAAAGATAAAGGATCTTACATTCATTGTCCTGGCCAAATAACTCACCAATTCCTGACTCCCCCCACCTTCAGACTTAAGGTTTTCTTCTTTTATTTTTTCTTGTTAAAATGTAAACTTTGGAGTCCATCCCTTCTACCTTGGAGAGACTTTGTAATTGAGCCCTCTGCAAGGATTAGCTAGGACCCGAGAACAGATAAGATTTATAATTAAACATCTTATTCGGAGAATCTTAAAATAGTACATTGAATCTCCATATCCTACCTTAAACTACCCTCAGTTATGCTCTGTTAACCTCCATTTACTACACGTCTTAGGGAAGATTTACAAAGTTTAAATAACGCAAATCTTAACTATGGTTCTGGAATGTAGATACATTGAGTAGCTCACAGTCATATTGGGACAAAAGTTTAATTAGGCAACTCAGCAGTCTACTTCCACCCCCTACTAACTACTTTATTTTCTTCACCATACCATAGGGTCCCTTTGGGGACCCTGCCCCACTCAAACTTTTTATTTATTGAATCGAGGTAATATACTCGAAGTGCTTTTCACTTGATACGAAATTTTTGAGACGTTAAACCATGTATTCCTTTTGCCAAGAAGGAGCTGTTGTATATGAATGTACTATAGTTCATTTATCCATTCTGTTAAACATTTTATTGGTTTCCAATTTTTGGAAAACATGAATAGAGCTGCTATGAACATTTGCATACAAGTGTTTTTGTGACATCTGGATGTGTAGTGGTACCTTTTGTTAATCTGTTTCTCTGAGTAATGAACATGTTCTCATATCTTTATCCACCATTAGTGGACTTTGGAAGTGTTTTGAACGTTTAAATTAGGTTGGCTGTTTTGCATACAAGTTCCTTATTTAATGTTTTGCAAATGTTTTCTAGTCTTTTGTCTCTTCATTTTCCTAATACCGACTTGATGGGTAGAAGTTCTTAATCTCAAATCTTGATTTATCAACATTCTTAATGGATCTTTTCCTGTCAATAAATCTACCTAGCCTCACATTGTGGTAGTGGTATTGTTTTCTTGTGAAACCTCATATTTTTGGCTTTCACATCTGTCATTCATCTTGGGTTTCTGTGTGTGGTGTGAGGTAGGTAATGAAGTTACTCTGGCACCATTTGTACTTTTTGTTGAATTACTTTTGGTGCCTTTTAAATTCACTTGACCAGTTCCTGGCTTCTTTGACTATTTCGTGGTTACCTATGTAAATATTAAAGCAAGGTCTTTATTAATGCACTGGTTAGGACCTCTAAACCCTGTTGAATATAGGTGGTAAGAACAGACTGGTTAAGGTGAGGTTGAGACACCTAGGGAGCAAAATTTAGGAAGGTACTCTTCAGGGTAATGCAAGTGGGTATTTAAGATAAGAGTACATCTTTTGTTTTTGCTCAACGGGTTTGGCTTGCCCGAGTCTTATCCTGGTCTCCTACTAAAGTCATCTACTTGTTTCAGTTTTAGGAAGGAAACTGCATATTCCATCAGCTATGTTTGCTGTTGGTTTCTATGTATAGATACCTTTTACATAGTTTCCTGTTTATAGTTGGCTCTTTTTCTCAGGAATGGGTGATGTATTTTTTCAGACCTCTCCCCGTTTTGGCATACATGAAATGATCCTATGTTTTTATCTGTTAATATTCCTATCCTTGGGGGAGTTTAGTAATAGAACTTTATGACTGAAACAGGCTCCCAGACACTTGGCAAAATGTTTAACTTTGCCCAAGGTTTCACAAATAGAAATCTGAAGCGTTCAGATTAACTTTCCCCCGACCCCCGCCTTTTTTAAAAGTAGGCTCCACACCCAACATGGGGATCAAACTCAAAACGTGAAGGTCAAGAGTTGCTCTACTGACTGAGCCAGCCAGGCAACCCCCCCCCCATCTGACTCAATCACTATGTAGTGTCAGCTAAATTTTTTTTGAAATGTTTCCTTTTCACAGCTACCCTAAAACTTGGGGATTCATTGTTACTTCATCTTTATTTACAACTGAATTCCCCACCCTTAATAGCACATTGGCTGCCTATTCAGAATAGCCTTCATCTTGAGCATTTGGTACTAAGTTGAGGTGAACCCTGGAAGTTGGAGAAGCATTCATTAACCCCTTGATGTCCTTGACCCTGGTTCTCTTAGTTTCCTGGTATCTTCTCAACCATTTTCCTGACCAGCCCTGAACATATTGCAGGAAATCAAAGCCTACAAAATGAGGTGAAATAAATGAAATCTTAGCACTGGCAAATCTTGCTGAAAACAACACTACTTCAATGATGGTAGTCTGAATAATAGTTCTTAGAATAATCTGGCATACCATTTTCATTTTGAGCAAATTTTTCAAAACATTTATAGTCCTATAAAATTCGTGTAGAAGCAACCTGGACGTCAAAATTAAGAGTGCTGGTTAGTTTATTTGGACATGTCTATGCAACTGCATTAAATTGTTTAAGAGGCACCTGGGTGGCTCAGTTAAGCATCTGTCTCTTGGTTTTGGCTCAGGTCGTGATCTCAGGGTCCTGAGATAGATAGGCTTGCCACGGAGTCGGCTTGGGATTCTCTCCCTCTGCCCCTCCCACCTGTTCACTCTTGAAATAAATCTTTAATAAAAACACGTTCACTGTACAAGTAAAACATGGTAACCCAAAAGCTAAAAAAAAAAAGTATAAATTAAAATCTGGCCATAATGCTAGATGCTGAGAATATATAAATGAACCATCATCCTTCCCTCTTTCACCTGCCCCCTTGAGGGTCTCATTCTCATTCTCATAGAGGAAGTAGATGCATAAATACAGGTATGATCCAAGAGCATAAAAAAAAGTCTGCCTTTTTCCCCCGAGAAGGTTGGGAAAGGTTTAATAGAAATCTTACTCGCAGTTGTGGGACTCACCAAAAAGCAAGGACAGATCTTCCTTCGGAGAGAGAAGGTGATTTGGTCTAGAAATCACAGTGATTTACGTGGAGGAGCTGAGCAGATGGGAGGTGGTTGAGATGGTGCTGGATACGGATGGTAAACCCAGATTTCCTTTCTCCCCAAGCCCTGCTCCCAGGACCAACACATTAATTTCTCTCTCTTTTTAATTTATTTGACAGATCACAAGTAGGCAGAGAGGCAGGCAGAGAGAAAGAGGGAAGCAGCCCCCCCACTCCCTAGCCCAGCAAAGAGCCGGACGCTGGGCCCCATCCCAGGACCCTGAGATCACAACCTGAGCCGAAGGCAGAGGCCTTAACCCACTGAGCCACCCAGGCGCCCCTAATTTCTCTTTCTTACCAAGAGAATTGGCCACTGACAGCTCACATCTGAGCCCTCTCAAATTGTTTCATCCAAACACCTCTATGATGAACATATTTGAAGCAATGTGATTGGGGGAAATTAAAGATAATCCTGGAAGCAGCTTCAAAATGGATTGCAGAAGGTTAGCCTGGATTTCTGGAGATGAGTTAGCCTCTGCAGGAGATGAGGTAAATGGGGCAGCTAATGTGAAGTCACAATAATGGAAAATGGTAGGAGACGTGGAGTTGTCTAGCTTGGTTCTCTTGACAAAGAAGAGGGAGAGGATTGGGCTAGAAGAGAATAGGTTTCCTTTTGGAATTGTTGAGCTTAATGAGCTGGAGGGTGGATAAAGAAACCCTAATTATTTGCTCTTGGTGCTTTCATAAGGAATGTCTAACCCATTCTCCAAATTTTTAAAATTTATGATTTAAAAAGAATTGCATCACACCGGCAAAACCTGTGCACCTGTATAGGCCTGGTTAGATAATACACTGAAATTCGTTGAAGCTATCAAAACTCATGAATATTGGCATAATGTTTCAGTAGTAAATATGAATAACAACAAAAAGCATTCCTGCTGTTGGCAATACCCTTGAGCCTCCTACTGTAATCTGCACGGTGTGAGGATAGTAATGTGAATTAGAACCTCCCACCAAGCAGGTGCAGCACGACGGAGGCCTGAAATGAGTATGCTGGGTTTCAGCCCTGGTGCAGAGATGGAATGGAGGCCAAGGTCACAGTAAGACTAAGTGCAAAGACTGAGGCCACTGGCATTCACACTTTCAAAAATACAAAGCTGGACTGATGCTGCAATTGGTGTTTTTCTGAAGGCATCAGAGGTAAAGGGTCATCTAGAACAGTGTTTCAGATCTTTTACTTAAAGGACTAGATTTCCAGATTCTCATAGCCTGAAGACTGTACACTGTAAAAAGCCAAATACAATGAAAATGGATTTTTTTCAATTTAATTTTGTTTTTTCAGTGTTCCAAGATGAATTGTTCATGCACCACACCCAGTGCTCCATGCAGTACGTGCCCTCCTCAATACCCACCACCAGGCTCGCTCGACCCCCCCCCCCCAAAACCCTCAGTTTGTTGCTCAGAGTCCACAGTCTCTCATGGCTCATCTGCCCCTCTGATTTCCCCCCATTCACCCTTCCTTTCCTTCTCCCAGTGCCCTCCATGTTTTTCTTTATGCTCAGCACGTAAGTGAGACCATAAGGTAATTGGCTCTCTCCGCTCGAGTTATTTCACTCAGGATTTTTAAAAGATACAGTGTGATTAAGAAAAATTATTCTGGCGATCACTCTGCCAAATAGTTCTAAAAACTCGAAATGCTTGCCCTCAGTTTCTGTATTTATTGGGTTGTAAGCTGGTAACAGTTTGGGGCTGATGGCAGTCACCAGACATTTGGTAGCCCTGATCTAGCTAGAGCTTTATGTACTTCTGAACGTAGAAACTGAAGAATGGGAGGGGGGATGGGAGGGTCACCATGCCGCCCCATAAGGAAGAATTCCTCAAATGGTCTTTCGGGACAAGGGCCACCCCCACCATACACACAACTCATTCATTAGGTTCATTCAAAAAAACATTTGAGTGTTGGTATGGCCTGTCCTGAGAAAATGAGCTCTACACTAAAGGCAGAATAATTCTGGGTAATTTTTAGAATTTATTAGATATTATAAAACAGAGTATTAAAATACATATAAAATACAACACTCACTTCCTAGAACAAAAAGGTCTTACAGCCGAAAAGTAGATCATCCCATTTCAAATAATCATTATCATTGTTACTATAGTGGGAGGCAAGACTTGCTCAAGGACAATCATAGAACTTAAAGCACTTGCTTCACAATTAAACCTTTCTTGTACCTGACAGTTCTGATCAATAAATCCCTAATCTAGTAGCTAAGTGTTCTACACCCTGGAAGGAAATTTGATCCAGTTCTTAACAAATTACCAGGTCTTAACATCGTTTTTTTAAAGTAGGCTCCCCACCAATATGGGGTTTGAATTCAGGATCCTGAGATCAAGAGTCTCATGCTTTACCAACTGAGCCAGTCAGGCGTCCCTTAACATTGATTCTCCTTTTAAAAACGCTACATTGTTGGGGCACCTGGTTGGCTCAGTTGGTTTAGCGACCGACTTGATTTCCACTCAGGCCATGAACTCAGGGTCATGAGATCCAGCCTACGTGGGGCACTGCTCAAGGTCGGCCTGAAATACCCTTCCTCTGCCTCTGCCCCTCCACCTGCTCCCGCTTGCACTCTCCAAAATAAATAAAATCTTTTGAAAAAACAACGCTACGTTGTCACTAAATGGTACTATATTTGTGATATACTATTCATTGGTCATAATAAAAAAGCTATCAAGTTTCATGGGTAATTAAAAGGAAGTCTTTAATTCCATTCAAAAGAATGAGCGAGACACTGGGACCGAAAGCCTGTTAAGTACAGGAGGCAACTGGTGAAGAGAATTTTGCTTCCCAAAGCTTGTTGCCAAGATGCATTAAATCACTACTAAATGTTTTTTAGGAAAGTATGTGAATTATCTTGGTGGTATTTCTAAATTGTTTTTAGCTATGTGGTAAAGTCTGAAGGTTCTGCTAGGTCTTGTCTGCCCCAAAACATCTTCACCTCTGGCTGCCCTGAGGCCACCGACAGTTGTCACTATTAGTATAAAACTCCTAAGTCAGCGTCTTCACATATAGCTCCCACTGAAATCAACCCACAAATATTTACTGAACAGAAGCCTAAGACATAGAGGGAATGAAGAATACAAAACCCTCTGCTCAGAGGCTTCCAGTACTTCCCCATTTCACTCAATTTCAAGCTAACGTTATTACAGCGACTTATAGGGCCTTTTAAGATCTATCTGTCCCCTTCCTCCTTTTTTTTTTTTTTTTTGAGATTTATTTATTCATGGGGCACCTGAGTGGATCAGTTAAGTGTCTGCCTTTAGCTTAGGCCCCGATACTGGGGTTGTGGGATCAAGCCCCTGTTGGGCTCTATTCTCAGCTGGGGAGTCTGCTTCTCCCTCAACCCCTCCCCTCCCCCGCTTGAGCACACTCTCTCTCAAAATCTTTTTTTAAAAGATTTATTCATCCTAGGGAGAATGAAGGAGGGGCAGAGGGAGAGAAACTCAGGCAGACTATGCGCTGAAGGCAGAGTCAGACACAGGGCTCTAGCTCATCACTCCAGAGCAGATGTGAGCCAAAACCAAGAGTCAGTAGAGGAGTACACAGGCAGCAACCTCTGCAACCTCAAGGGCAGCAACTTCTTGCTAGACACATCTCCAAAGGCAAGAAAACAAAGGCAAAGATGAACTATTGGGACTTCATCAAGATAAAAACCTTTTGCACAGCAACGGAAACAGCAAAACCAAAAGACAACCCACAGAATGGGAGAAGATATTTGCAAATGTCTTATCAGATAAAGGGCTGGCATCGAAAATCTAAAGAACTTGCAAACGCAACATCCAAAAGACAAATGATACAGTCAAGAAATGGGCAGAAGACATGAACAGACATTTCTGCAGAGAAGACATCCAAATGGCCAACAGACATGAAAAAGTGCTCAACATCACTCAGCACAGGGAGATACAAATCACAACTACAGTGGGATACCACCTCACACCAGTCAGAATGGCTAAAATTAACAAGTCAGGAAATGTAAGGATGCAGAGAAAGGGGAACTCTCCTACACTGTTGGTGAGAATGCAAGCCAGTGCAGCCACTCTGGAAAACAGTATGGAGGTTCCTCAAGAAGCTGAAAATAGGGGCAGCTGAGTGGCTCAGTCAGTTAAGCCTCTGCCTTCAGCTCAGGTCATGATCTCAGGGTCCTGGTGTCGAGTCCTGCATTGGGCTCCTTGCTCAGCAGGGAGCCTGCTTCTCCCTCTGCCCGCCCCTCCCCCCACTTGTGCAAGCACACTCAATCTCTCTGACAAATAAATGAAAAAATTTTAAAAAGAAGTTGAAAATAAAGCTATCCTACGATCCAGCAATTGCGCTACTAGGGATTTACCCCAAAGATAGAAATGTGATCTGAAGGAGCACCTGCACCCCAATGTTTATAGCAGCAATGTCCACAATAGCCAAACTATGGAAAGAACCCACAAGTCCATCGACAGATGAATGGATAAAGAAGATGTGATATGTGTGAATACACACACACACAATGGAATACTCCTACTCAGACGTTTTAAAAAAATGAAATCTTGCCATTTGCAATGAAGTAGATGGAACTAGAGGGTATTATGCTAAGCAAAATAAGTCAGTCAGGGAAAGACAATCATATGATTTCACTCATGTGGAATTTAAGAAACAAAAAGAGGATCATAGGGGCAGGGAGGGAAAAATAAAAAAAGATTAAATCAGAAAGGGAGACAAGCCATAAGAGACTCTTAATCATAGGAAACAAACGGCTGCTGGAAAGGAGGTGGGGAGGTTGGGTAACTGGATGATGGACATTAAGGAGGGCAGTGATGTAATGAGCACTGGGTACTATATAAGACTGATGAATCACAGACCTATACCTCTGAAAACTAATTATATGTCAGTTAATGGAATTTAAGTATGTGTGTGTGTGTGTATATATATATATATATATATATATATATATATACACAAAAAAAAAAAAAAAAGAAAAGAAACCAAGAGTCGGACACTCAGCTGACTGTGCCACCCAGGCCCTTCCCTTTCCTCCTTTCTGCCCTCATCTACTTTCCCTTTGCTCACCCCTGTCCAGGAACATTGACTCCTCGATTTTTCGATTCATTGAATTCCTCGATTCATACCAGACATGATTCTGTCTCAGAACCTTTGCACCATCTGTGCCCTGGAATACTCTTCCTTTAGATACCTCCATAGGTCACTCCCTCACCAACCAAAGTTTTTGTTTAAATAGCCCAATAAGACCTACCAGGAACAATTTCATTTTAGTTTTAAGTAATCTCTACCCCTGACATGGGGCTCAAACTCTTGATCCCAAGATCAAGAGTCGAATGCTCCACTGACTGAGTCAGCCAGGTGCCCCTGAACATCCTATTTTATTTTATTTTTATTTTTTAAAAGATTTATTTATTTGTTGGAGAGAGAGAGCACAAGCAGGGGGGTAGGGGCCGAGGGAGAGAAAAAACAGGCTCCCCACTGAGCTGGAGAGCCTGAATCGGGGCTCGATCTCAGGACCCTGGGATCATGGCCTGAGCCAAAGGCAGATGCTTAACTAAGCCACCATGATGCCCCCCCAGAACATCCTATTTTATTTTGCTTTATTTTATTTTATTTATTTATTTTTTAAGATTTTATTTATTTATTTGATAGAGAGAGATCACAAGTAGGTAGAGAAGCAGACAGAGAGGGGTGGGGGGAAGCAGGATCCCCACTGAGCAGAGCCCAATATGGGGCTCCATCCCAGGACCCTGAGATCACGACCTGAGCTGAAGGCAGAGACTTTAATTCACTGAGCCACCCAGGCACCCCAAAAGTTTACTGTTTTAAACTGCTAAATTTGGAGATAATTATCTCGTAAGAAATAGCTAATGTACAAGGATCTAGAATGAAAGCCTGGCACCTAGTAGCCATTTAATAAATATTTGAGGAAGAAACAAAACTGTCAGAAATAACCTGACTTTCATCAATATTGGGATTATTACCACTTAGCAGAAAGCAGTGTAATTGGACACTGGATTTTTTTTTTTTTTATAGATTCTACTTTTAAGTAATCTCTGCACCCAGTGTGGGGCTCCAGAGATCAAGAGCTATACACCCCACCAACTAAGCCAGCCAGATGCCCCTGTGATTGTACACATGAAATGGGTGAATTGTATGACATGTGAATTATATCTCAAAGGTGTGTTTTTAAAAAAGCCTGGAGTGTTGGAGAGAATGTGTAGCAACTGGAACTCCCCTACACTGCTGGTGGGTATAAACACTGAAAAAGTTTGTTGGTTACTTAAAAAGTTCGGAATACACCTACCATAGGAATCAGCTCTGCCATTCTTCTGTATTTCAACAAGAAAAGAGAAAGCATATGTTCATATAAAGACTCATACGTGGGGCACCTGGCTGGCTCAGTCCACGAAGCATGTGACTCTTGATCTGGGGGGTCGTGAGTTCAAGCCCCGTGTAGAACTTACTCCAAAAAAAAAAAAAAAAAAAAACTTACACAGGAATGTTTATAACAGCCTTATTTTGAACAGTCAAAACCTGGAAATAGGGGCACCTGGGTGGCTCAGTCGTTAAGCGTCTGCCTTCGGCCCAGGTCAGATCCCAGGGGTCTGGGATCGAGCCCCACATCGGGCTCTCTGCTCTGCGGGAAGCCTGCTTCTCCTGCTACCGTTCCCTCTGCTTGTGTTCCCTCTCTCGCTATGTTTCTCTCTGTCAAATAAATAAAAATCTTTAAAAAAAAAAAAAAAAAAAAAAACCTGGAAATAACCTAAATGTTCATCAATCGGCAAATGAATGAATCAATTGGGGTATATTCATACAACAGAATACTACTGAGCAATAACATGGAATAAACTGATTTGAGGGGTGCGGTTGGGAGGTTGGTGAGGCTATGGGAGGGTAACCCGAGACTCTTGCCATGATACAACTCTCGTATCTTGAAGGTCGTGCTGGATACACGAACCTACATGTGATCGAGTTGTATAGAACTAAAAACACTCAAAAGGCAGTAAGATTCATGCACTGTATAATGTCTGTATCCTGGCTGTGATATTATACTGGAGTTTTTTGGTGTGTTTTTTCCATTTGTTTTGTATTTTTCTATAAACTTTTTTTTTTAAGATTTTATTTATTTGACAGAGAGAGAGAGATCACAAGTAGGCAGAGAGGCAGGCAGAGAGAGAGGGGGAAGCAGGCTCCCTGCTGAGCAGAGAGCCCAAGATGCGGGGCTGGATCCCAGGACCCTGAGATCATGACCTGAGCTGAAGGCAGAGGCTTTAACCCACCGAGCCACCCAGGTGCCCTGTTTTGTATTTTTCTTAAAGTAAGCTCTAGGCCTAACGTGGGGCTTGAACTCACTTTTTGACCCCAAGATCCGGAATCACATGCTTTACCATCTGAGCCAGCCAGGCTCCCCCGTTAGACTATAATTTTATAAGATGTTACCACTAGGAGAAACGATGTAAAGGGTACATAATATCCCTCTGTATGATTTCTTAGAACCACATGCAGACCTATAATCACAAAGTTTAATTTTTAAAAATTGGCACATATAACAGGTGAATCTCTAAATAATTATGCTGAGTGTAAGAAGCAGAAAAAAAGAGTGCATACTATATTATTCTGTCTATATAAAATTCCAGAAGACGCAAACCTCTCTAGAGAGAAAGCAGATCAATGGTTGCTCAGGAAGGGGAGAGGGTCTGGTAGGGCAGGAGGGAAGGATTATAAAAGGGCAGGAGGAAATTCTTTTTTTTTTTTTTTTTTTAAAGATTTTATTTATTTGACAGAAACACAGCTAGAGAGGGGACACAAGCAGAGGGAATGGTAGCGGGAGAAGCAGGCTTCCCCAGGAGCAGGGAGCCTGATGCGGGGCTCAATCCCAGGACCCTGGGATCATGACCTGAGCCGAAGGCAGACGCTTAACGACTGAGCCACCCAGGCACCCCAGCAGGAGGAAATTCTTAAGAGGTGATGCGTTTGTTTCTTATCTTGATTCTGGTCATAGCCGTACCTGTACCAAAATTTATCAGGTTGAACACTTTCCGTACGTGCAATTTATTATATGTCAACCATACCACAATAAAGCTGCTAAAACCGTGGAAGTTATAATATCTGCAACAAAACTAAATTTTCTAATCATGATTTCACCCAATTGGCCATCCTACTTCTGTGAAAGAATTAAGGGGTCTCGGGGCGCCTGGGTGGCTCAGTCGTTAAGCGGCTGCCTTCGGCTCAGGTCATGATCCCAGGGTCCTGGGATCGAGCCCCGCATCGAGCCCCGCATCGGGCTCCCTGCTCCGCAGGAGGCCTGCTTCTCCCGCTACCAATCCCTCTGCTTGTGTTCCCTCTCTCACTGTGTTTCTCTCTGTCAAATAAATAAAATCTTTAAAAAAAAAAAAAAGAATTAAGGGGTCTCATGATCCAAATTTTGGTGAAGACTGAGTGGGTCGGTTCAGATTTAAAGTCCACTATAAACCATCTTGTCAGGGGTAGTTAGTTCTGCAAGAAAGCACAAAATCCCTAAAGCCTACGGGTGGAGGCTGGCCACCAGGGGAACCTGTTTCAACAGTGTGTCTATTGTACGAAGTGAAACTGCCTTAGGCGGTTTTTGAAAGCTTATCTAGAGAATTTTGATAGCTGAGGAGTTGTTCCCACATTAGCCAAAGGCCAAAACATTTCAATTCTTATTTTCACCAACACCAACATTTTTTGGAGGGGAGGGGTTCCCCTAGATTGCATGTGTGCACATACAGGCATATTTTTTCTTTGAATGTAAAATTTGGTAAAAGTTACCATTTGGAGGGGCACCTGGGCAGCTCAGTCAGTGAAGCGTCCAACTCTTGGTTTCAGCTCAGGTGGGGATCTCAAGGTCTTGAGATCTAGCTCTGTGTTGGGCTCCTGGCTCAGTGCAGGGTCTATTTGGGTTTCTCTCTCCCTCTCCCTCTGCTCTTCCCTGCCACGCTCGTGCTCTCTCTCTAAAATAAATAAATCTTAGGGGCACCTGGGTGGCTTGGTGGGTTAAAGCCTCTGCCTCTGGCTCAGGTCATGATCTCAGGGTCCTGGGATCAAGCCCTGCATTGGGCTCTCTGCTCAATGGGGAGCCTGCTTCCTCCCAACCCCACCCCACCCCCCGCCTGCCTCTGCCTACTTGTGATCTCTGTCAAATAAATAAATAAAATCTTTTAAAAAATAACATAAAATAAAATAAATCTTAAAAAAATACTTGTATATAATCAATACCTGAATTTATTAAAAATGCGAATGGTAAAAAGAGCACAGAGTGATGTCACTCTCCTACTTCTATTCCCTACTTACCCAATTCCCGCCCCAGAAACACCCAGTTTTGCCAGTTTCTTGTATGAGCTGCCAGGAAGTCTATGCATATATAGGCAAACATACACACATACACATTTACACATATATGTTTTAGTGCATAGCACACAGTCTTATTACCCCAGGTTTAAAAAAGATGATTTTTAAATAGATAGCACATACTGTGTCTAAATTCAATGGGCATAATACTGAGATTTCCCTTCTATACATAACCCTGCTTCCTTCTTACTCCCCTCTTGAACAACTAGTGTTACCAGTTTGTTGTATTTCCTTCTAGACATGGTATATGCTTTCTTTTTTTACTTTTTTTTTTTTTTTACTAATAACACTATCTTGCTCCATAAGTGCCAGGACTTTGCCTGTTTGGTTCACTGTTTCTTCCCCAGCACAGTCCTGGCACCTAGAAAGTGCTCGATAAATGTTTCTGGAATGAGATCATATAAACACAAATGTTACCCTTACATCTCTAATCTCTCTTCTCCATTTTTCAGATCTACCTAGCAAGTCTAATTGATCCTCCAATTCCGGGTTGGGGGGGTCAGTCACTAGGGCACCCGACTCTTGATCTCAGGATCGTGAGTTCAAAGCCCCATGCTGGGTGCAGAGCCTGCTTAAAAAGGAAAAAATGAGAGGCACCTAGGTAGCTCAGCTAGCTAAGCTCAGGTCCTGATCTCAGAGCCCTGGGATTGAGCCCTAGGTCGGGCTCCGTCCTCCACAGGGAGTTTGTGTCTCCCTCTCCCTCGGCCTCACCCCAAGCTCATGCCCGTGCTCTGTCTCTCCCTCTCTCTCTCAAATGAATAAAATCCTTAAAAAAAAGGATTCACCACGGGGAATTTTTTCCAGTGTCATCCCTTCCTTTTCTGCAGCCACAGTGCAAGCTCACTGTGCTTCGTACTACTACAAACTCCTAAGGAATCTCCCCGCTATCTGTTGCGGGGACAAACAGCACTGAGGAAAGAGAAGGCCATGTGACATAATGGATAGGAATGCCAGTTCTGGAGTTAGCCTGCCCACGCTCATATTCCAGGTCTGCTACTCAGAAGCAGTGGGACCTTGAGGAAATAGGTCACTAACAGACCATTGGGTCCCTTCCTGTACAATAGAGGTGGCAGTGCCTCTTTCATGGGGTGGTTGTAAGATGAACTGGGCTAATCTGTGAAGACTTAGGTATATGCATCTGACCTGTAGCCAGGGTTCACTAACTGTTAGCTAGCTAATATTATCCTGGTACAGGGGGCCTGGGTGGCTCAGCTGTTAAACGGCTGCCTTCGGCTCAGGTCATGATCCCAGAGTCCTGGGATTGAGCCCCACATGGAGCTCCCTTCTGGGTGGGAAGCCTGCTTCTCCCTCTCCCACTCCCCATGCTTGTGTTCCCTCTCTTGCTGTGTCTCTCTCAGTCAAATAAATAAATAAAATCTCAAAAAAAATATTAGCATAGTACAATTCCTCTTCCTCAAGCACTGTTTTGAATACAGGTAAGTTATGTATAATGCTTATGATGTTCGAAGAAACTGCCCATTATTCATACTGAGCCTGAAGGCCTCCCTCTTAGTTGAGCTTTTCCCCCTTACTCAACCAGATTCTTAACCTGCTGAGCTTGAGCTCCATTCCAGGAAGCTAGTCAGTTCCATATACCACATCGGGGTCAAACACACTCACCCCAAAGCCTCACTTAGCACCATCCCTCCCTCTTAGTAGCCATGTTTATCTTGCCTTCTCTCTTCCTGCTTTCCCTCCTCTCCCTCTCTTCTCTCCTTTGACTAGTCCTGCCTGATTATAGAGAGACAGTTGTATGTGTATGATGTAGTACATTTTTAAAAAGATTATTTATTTATTTGTTTGTTTGTTTGAGAGAGAATACAAGCAGGAAAGGCAGAAGGAGAGAGAGAAACAGGCTCCCCACTGAGCAGAGAGCCCGAAGACACAGGGCTGGATCCCAGGACCCTGAGATCATGCCCTGAGCCCAAGGCAGACACTTAACTGAGTAACCCAGGGCCCCTGAGATATAGTACATTTTTTTTTAAAAATATTTATTTATTTGACAGAGAGAGAGATCACAGGTAGGCAGAGAGGCAGGCAGACAGAGAGGGAGAAGCAGGCTCCCTGCTGAGCAGAGAGCCCGATGCGGGGCTCAGTCCCAGGACCCTGAGATCATGACCCGAGCCGAAGGCAGAGGCTTTAACCCACTGAGCCACCCAGCGCCCCTATATTTCTATATTATACTCTTACATATTCTCAGTGGTGTATATCTAGATTATCCCATTAGATTACAGTGACCTCAAATGCCTACAATGTCTATTCTTTTGTTGCCCTTTGTACAATAGGTTCTCAATTAACTCATGGACATTTTTATTTCCTTTTTCTTTCTTTTTATAAACATTTGATCTTCCGCCAAGTCTCCTGGCTTCCAGAAAAACTAAAGCAATAAAATATAGAGAAGGCTATGCCTGGGTACGAGCTAAAGCAGGCCGCAGGGGTCTGGGAGGAAGGCCTGTAGCAAAGAACACAGTGACAAAGGGGCTACTCCCCAAAGCACTCTCCTCCTAGAAAACATGTCATTGAAGTATTGGGGGAATTTCTATAAACAACTGATCTGAACCCTCAACAGAAGTCACTTAGTATTGGTCACCACGATCCTCATCAAATATTTATTTAGCACCTTTGCTTGTGAAAGCATGCTTGCAGGATACAAGGAGACACGGAATGATTCTTGCTGTGATAAACTAAAAACCCAATGTGATACAGACCCAATACGCTAAGCCACCTGAGTGGTCCAAAAAATAAGTCACCATCAAGGACTGTAACAGCCAATGAGTGCTTCATGGAAAAAGATGAACCTGACCTAACCTTTGAAGAAAGGGTCCAATGTTTAATGCGCATAAGGCAAAGCGAATATTTCACGTGAAATGCCACCTAAAAACTCAGTTTCAATATTATTTTGCAGACAGATGATTCGGACGACATGAGTATCTACTATCTGCAAACCATGTGTAAAGGTCGAATGGGAGATAGCCGTGAAGACAGGGTGATCCCTCCCCTGGGTGAGGGTACATCAGAGCGGACAATACCAACATTCAAATATACCTGCCCAACAACTCGCTGAATGACGGGAAATCAGAAGGCTGCAACCCTGAGCCTGGAACGAAGATTTCCTGACCGCGACACGGTGGTGTTGTCTAGCTCTAGCACGCAACAACCCGCTCTGAGGGCAAATTTGGGCAGCATGTTGTCTTCGTAGAAAGTTCCCGGGAACACCACCGCATCTGGTGTTGGGCGGCGGAAGTCCGGGACGGGCATGGCTGAGGGCTGATACTATGTATGACTCTAGCACCATCCTTATCGTTCTTCTTAAAATAACTGCTTTTTGGTCAGTTCCTTGTCTCAGTCACAAGAACTTCTGGTTCCTGAAAAAGCATGAAGCAAGCTATGTAGGAGGGATCTTAGTATTATCCGACCCGATGTTCTCATTTTATGAACGTTGCGGCTGCCATCTGCTCAACAACCATTTAAGGGCCGTGAGGCTTTTTCTTTCATTCATTTCCTTGATGATAACGGCACTTATATTTAAGTTTTATACTATGATTTGTCATTTTTGGACATTTCTTCAACTTCCTATCTCATGACTTTTCCAGGAGGTGACCTCTGTGACCAAGTTAGCACCAATATGATGAAGCTGTCTGAGCAGCTTCTGCTGCCTTCCCTCATCCCCACACAGGCGGTGGGGAACTCATTCCAGGCCAGTCAAGGAGGAACCTTTGTTATTTCTCCAAGAGAACATCAGTACCATCAAACACAGTAATACACACGAATTTTTAAATTAGTTTTTGTTATAGTTTAATCTTTTTTTTCCAAGCTTCAACTTTATTTTTATTTTTTTAAGATTTTATTTTATTTTATTATTTTATTTTATTTTATTTTATTTTATTTTATTTTATATTTTATTTTATCTTAAAGTACACCCAACCTGGGGCTCAAACTCATGACCCAGTCGCAAGAGTTGCTCGCTTCTGGCACCTGGGTGCCTCAATTGGTTAAGCTTCTGACTCCTGATTCGGTTCAGGTCATGATATTGGGTTGTGATCTCGGGGTCATGGGATTGCCCCCCACCCCATGCCTGTTGGGCTCTGCACTGGGCCAGGGGTGGGGGCTGTCTGCTTGGGATTCTCTCTCACTCTCTCTCTCTCCCCCCTTTGCCCCGCCCCCCACTCTCATGCGCTCGCGCTCTCTCTCTCTCTCTCAAAAATGAATAAATAGGGGTGCCTGGGTGGCTCCGTCGTTAAGTGTCTGTCTTCGGCTCAGGTCATGATCCCAGGGTCCTGGGATCGAGCCTGGCATCAGGTTCCCTGCTCGGCAGGAGGCCTGCTTCTCCCGCTACCATTCCCTCTGCTTGTGTTCCCTCTCTCACTATGTTTCTCTCTGTCAAATAAATAAAATCTTTAAAAAAAAAAAAGAATAAATAACTCTTAAAAAAAAAACAGAAGTTTCATGCTTCTTGAAACTTTCATGCTTCTTGAAAACAAGAGCTTTCAGCTCGACTGAGCTAGCCAGGCACCCCTCCAAGCTTTAACTTTATTTTATTATTATTATTTTTTAAAGATTTTATTTATTTATTTGACAGAGAGAGACACAGCAAGAGAGGGAACACAAGCAGGGGGAGTGGCAGAGGGAGAAGCAGGCTTCCCATGGAGCAAGGAGCCCAATGTGGGGCTCGATCCCAGGACCCTGGGATCATGACCTGAGCTGAAGGCAGACACTTAAGGACTGAGCTACTGAGGCAGGCGCCCCCAAGCTTCAACTTTAAATGACACCCAGTTGAATTAGGTAATATACTTCTGAATAGAAATATATGTGATTGGGGCGCCTGAGTGGTTCGGTGGGTTAAAGTCTCTGCCTTTGGCTCAGGTCATGTCATGATCTCGGGGTCCTGGGATCGAGTCCCGCATCAGGCTCTCTGAATGGGGGGGGAGGGAGCCTGCTTCCGTTTCTCTCTCTGTCTGCCTCTCAGCCTACTTGTGATCTCTCTCTGTCAAATAAATAAAATCTTTAAACAAACAAACAAAATATATGTGATTTTCACGTTAGGAAAGTTAGAAAAACTAAGGTCAGATTGTTTCCCCAAGCTAATCCTTTTTTGTCCTTGTGTACTGAATTTTGTCTACAAACTAGCATTTTGTAATGAATTGCTCCATTTCATTAAGTATATATCAATATCCTACAGTGTTTATAGTTTTAATGCCTAATACCAAAGCACATGATAATAAGTCACACATGGTCTCTTACTCTCAAATCATTTATCAGCTTCTGGACAGTGTTCTATGGAACACAAGTTCCCGAAAGAAAAATAGATGTTGTTAATTCAGCGTAATATGAGGGGGCGCCTGGCTGGCTCAGTCAGTGGAACGTGCAGCTCTTGATCTCGGGGTTGAGTTCAAGGCCCACATTGGGTGTAGAGATTACATAAAAAGTAAAATAAAATTTTTTTAAAAAAGTTAGCATAATGTGAGTAAACTATTTTTTCTTCTTCCTAAAGCTATATCTAAAGGTATCAAGAGGGCCCCTGGGTGACTCAGTCGGTTAAGTGTCTGCCTTCAGCTTAGGTCATGATCCCAGGGTCCTGGGATCCAGCCTCTCCTTGCTCAGCAGGGGAGTCTGCTTCTCCCTCTGCCTCTGCCTCTCTCTCTATCTCTAATAATAAATAAATAAAAGCTTTTAAAAAAATAAATTTATCAAGAGGCACCTGAAAAGCTACTGATGATGTTCCTTTGTGTCCCCAACCTACCAGAGTGACTTCCACGTAGAAACTGACGTGATAATACATTATAAGAGTTGTGTAGAATTAAAGCAAGCACCTCCCTCCTTAAAAATAACAAATGATTTTTAAAAAAGATTTTAATTAATTAATTAATTTATTTATTTAGAGCACAAGCAGGGGGAGGGGCAGAGGGAGAGGGAGAGAGAGAATCCCAAGCAGGCTCTGCACTGAGCATAGAGCCCCACTTGGGGCCCGATCTCACGACCCTGAGATCTGACCTGAGCCGAAATCAAGAGTCGGGTGCCCAACCCACTGAGCCACCCAGGTGCTCCCTAAAATAACAAATGATTTAAACAAACAAACAAACAAACCCAGGGGTGCCTGGTGGCTGTCAGTTAAGCTTCTGCCTTCAACTCAGGTCATGATGGCATCGAGCCTGCTTCAGGCTCTCTGCTCAGTGGGGAGCCTGCTTCTCCCTCTCCCTCTGTCTCTCCCTCTACTTGTGCTCTCTCACTCTCTCTCTCTGTCAAATAAATAAATAAAATCTTAAAAAAAAAACACAGAATGATGAGGTCATAAGTAAGGTTTAGATCTTTTTCACAAGTGTGTCCTCTTAAATATGAGAACTAAGTGTGTTTCAAAGGTTTGTGCTTAAAATCAAGAAGAAGGGTCTAGATGCTAAAAAAAACCTTGTTGCTATAAACTCTCTTGCTCACAGAGGTGAGCTTGCCTTATAGCAGGTCAGTTTGCTCTCTGATTATTTATGCTGATTATACAGTGACGATAACTAACTTCCTGTACAAGGGTGTTTTGTTCATGAAGGATAGCACTGGAAATCCAGTAGGCTTAAATAAATGCCAAGGATTATTATTAACCCGTTGTCCCCTTTTGCTACTCAGAGTTCCTGCGGTAGTTTTATATACAGGGCACCTGTATTGTCCACTGTACCCATAATAAGATCTCACAAAATCTACAATTATTGATGCCAGAGGAATTGGGATTCACATAGAGGTGTGGATAGAATGTGTATTCAAGGTGAAAGCGAAAAGGTTTCTTTAGTGCTGAGGCATCCGCTAAGTGTTAACATCATTTAGAAGACAAGGCAATAGAAGCAAGAAAGAGAAATTTCTTAAAAACCTATTTGACAACCTTCAGTTTCATTCCCACTTCAAGAAAAACAGAAACGGTTGGCACAATAATGAAACTGCGGAAAACAATACCTAATTCTTCGTTCAGAACTGCTCATTTTAGATTTCCGATTTGGTGCTTCAACCCTTCATCTATAAGCAAACGCAATTTTACTTAAATCCTCTTCTCAATCTGAAAGAAGACGCTTCAGTGTATAAGGAGAAAAACAAGGCAGAGAGAGAGAAAGAGGGAAAGAGATAGAGATGAGGGCGGGAGGGAGGAGGGGAGAGAGAATTCTTTGTTGAGCTTAGTTAACATCTCTAAAATGAGCGAAATATGGACATGTTTTGTCTTCCATCCATTTAGGGCACTAATGTACTCTTTAGTAAATATCTATTTAGTGAAGACTATATTAAGTGTTCTTACAGCTAGATTTTTATCTACCATTGTTCAAGTCAGAGGAGGTACAACTTGAAAATGATGCTATCAACAATGATTATGATCTGTCTGAGTGGGTGTTGCTGAAAAGACCGATACTGGCTGACTCTCCAGTTACTGGGTGTGGCATAGTTTTTCCTACTTAAGAATTAAGGTTAGAAGGGCATTGTGTCTGCAATTTATTCTTAAGGGGCTCAGAAAGAAAAAAAATGTATATAGAAATATGTATGATGTTACAAAGTGAAGACTGGGGATTCTTTGCAACTTTTCTGTATAACTGAAATTATATCAAAAAATCTTTAAGTAGGGGTGCCTGGGTGGTTCAGTTGGTTCAGTGTCTGATTCTTGGTTTCTGCTCAGGTCATGATCTCAGGGTCAGGAGATTAAGCCCTGCATGGGGTTAATCTGAGTGTTACACTCCGCACTGAGTGTGGAGTCTGCTAGAGATTCTCTCTCCCTCTGTCCCTTCCTCTAATCTCCCCCCAAAAATAAATAAAATCTTAAAAAAAAAAAAAAGATCTTAAAGCAGAGTTAAGGTTGATAGAAATTAAATATACTTTAAATTTTTTGCCCACCCCACCTCTCTACTTTTTTTTCCCCCAAATACATTTATTTTATTTTTTCCAGTGTTATAAGATTAATTGTTCATGCACCACACCCAGTGCTCCATGTAATATGTGCCCTCCTCAGTACCATAACCCAAACCCCCACCTCTCCCCTCCAAAACCCTCAGTTTGTTGCTCAGAGTCCACAGTATCTCATGGTTCATCTCCTCCTCTGATTTCCCCCCATTCACCCTTCCCTTCCTTCTCACAATGCCCTCCATGTTTTTCCTTATGCTCCACACATAAGTGAGACCATAAGATAATTGACTCTCTCCGCTTGACTTATTTCACTCCACATAATCTCTTCCAGTCTCATCCATGTTGATACAAAAGTTGGATATTCATCCTTTCTGATGGAGGCATAATATTCCATTGTATATATGGACCATATCTTCTTTATCCATTTGTCTGTTGAAGGGCATCTTGATTCTTTCCACAGTTTGGCGATTGTGGCCATTGCTGCTATGAACATTGGGGTACATGTGGCCCTTCTTTGTACTGCATCTGCTTCTTTGGGGTAAATACCCAGGGGTGCAATTGCAGGGTCATAGGGTAGTTCTATTTTTAATTTCTTGAGAAATCTCCACACTGTTTTCCAAAG
>CM053608.1:43234566-43250552 GCA_028646535.1 Procyon lotor | reverse complement strand
AAAAATATGACTTTATAGATCTTATATCTCACTATGACCAGTATCATTCACTACTTGCAAGTATATTGACAGAATTTTTGAAAGTTGAATTATATTTTATGTACATAATTAATAAATTATCAAAAGGAAGCTTGTTGTAGGTCTGTTTTTATAAAGCATGTTCGAGTTTAAAACTCTTGACTTCTTTCTTTGGATAGTTTTAGAACAAGGAATGCTACCTGAATTATTTTTAACAATTGTCAGTTGCTTTACTCATCAAATTCCTATTTGAAAATTATAACATATAGTCAATATTCAGTGTTTTTAAAAATTATTTTTTAAAGATTTTATTTACTTGAGAGAGAGAGTGAGAGAGAGAGAGCATGCGCGCGCATAAGTAGGGGGAGGGGCAGAGGGATAAGCAGACTCCCCTGCTGAGCAAGGAGGCTTGTCAAAGCTGATGCAGGGCTTGATCCCAGGACCCTGGGATCATGACCTAAGCTGAAGGCAGACACTTAACCAACTGAGCCACTTAGGCGCCCCTTTTAAAATTTTTTTAAAAAGATTTTATTTGAGAGGGAGAGAATGACGAGTGGGGTGGGGGAAGGAGCTAAGGCAGAAATAAGACTCCTCATTGAGCAGGGAGCCTGATGTGGAGCCCAACCCCAGGAACCTGGGGCCATGACTTGAGCTGAAGGCAGACGCTTAACTGACTGAGCCTCCCAGGCATCCCTCTGTACTTCTTTTTCAATCCTGTTTTGATATGACAGTTTTTCTTGCACTTGAAATTGTGACTTTCCTCTCTTTGATATTCCTCCTCTAGAGATAGGAGATATATCATTGGACATAGAAAATCTCAGGCTGGTAGAGCTCAAAATGGCTGTGGAAACAGTGGTCATGTTGGAAATGTGGTTGAATTCCTCCTCTTGACCATGTATTCCTCCAGTAGGAATTTTTTTTTTTCAAGCACGTTTCTTATACTGTAGTTTTGGAACTGTGCTTTAGAACAAGAGTTGACAAATATACCTCCTGTGGGTCAAATCCCTGTTTCTGTGAGATCCACAAACTAAGAATGATTTTTGTATTTTAATTTTAAAATTTTTTAAAAAAGATTTTATATATTTATTCATGAGAGACAGAGAGGCAGAGGCAAATGCAGGACTCGATACCAGGGCCCTGGAGTCATGACCTGAGCTGAAGGCAGACGCTTAATTGATTGAGCCACTCAAGCACCCTGATTTTTGTATTTTTAAAGGGTTTCTTTATAAAAGCATATACAAAGGCCTAAAAATAGTTACTGTTTGGCCTTTTGCAGATAATTTGACTATGCTTGGTTTAGAATTTTTTTTTTTTAAGTTTTTTTTTTTTTCAAGATTTTATTTTTTTGATAGAGAGAAACACATCGAGAGAGGAAACACAAACAGAGGGAATGGTAGCAGGCGAAGCAGGCTCCCTGCTGCGCAGAGAGCCCGATGCAGGGCTCGATCCCAGGACCCTGGGATCATGACCTGAGCCGAAGGCAAACGCTTAACGACTGAGCCACCCAGGCGCCCCATTGGTTTAGAATTTTAACAAAAGGTAGACTTTTTATGTAGAACAACAACAGAGATGAGTACTATATGTATATGTGAAAGATAATTCATGAATAGCTTTGGGGTGTTAGTCATAGTAAGAGAATGTAAAAAAAAAACATTTTAAGAAGGCATTTTCATTTATTTGGAATTTATTTGGACACTTAAAAAAATTTTTTTTTAAAGTAGGCTCCATGCCTACATTCTGCTGAGCACAGAGCTCGACACGGGGCTTGATCTCATAACCGCGAGATCATGACTTGAGCTGAAATCAAGACTTGGAGGCTTGGGGGTTCCTGGGTGGCTCAGCGGGTTAAGTGGCTGCTGCCTTTGGCTCAGGTCATGATCTTGGGGTCCTGGGATTGAGCCCGGAGTTGAGCCCTGCTCTCAGCAGGGAGTCTGCTTCTCCCTCTCCTTCTGCACCTGGCCCCTGCTTGTGCATGTACTCTGTCTCTGTCTCTCTCTCTCTCTCAAATAAATAAATCTTAAAAAAAATAGTTGTAGGGGCGTCTGGGTGGCTCAGTCGGTTAAGTGGCTGCCTTCGGCTCAGGTCATGATCCCAGGGACCTGGGATCAAGTCCCACATTGGACTCCCTGCTGAGTGGAGAGCCTGCTTCTCCCTTTCCCTCTGCCTGCTGTCTACTTGTGCTCTCTCTGTCAAATAAATAAATAAAAAATCTTTAAAAAAAAGAATCTTTTTTAAAAAAAAACATAGTTGTAGGCTTAACTGACTGAGCCACCCAGGTGCCCCTATTCATGTGTATTTTAAATGCATGGTAAGATGTACCATTGATGGTGGCAGTAATGTCTAATGAATAAAGACCTTTGTTCAGCAAATGAAATACTTAGTGTGCTGTTCCAAAACTGCATAGCTGAGAATAAATACTCTCATTTTATTTAGTAATTAAACTTTTCAACTTATTTTTAGCCTTTTTCTTTTTTAAAGATTTTATTTATTTATTTGACAGAGAAGGACACAGCAAGGGAGTGAACACAAGCAGAGGGAGTGGGAGAGGGAGAAGCAGGTTTCCCACTGATCAGGGAGCCTGATGTGGGGCATGACCCAGGACACTAGGATCATGACCTAAGCTGAAGGCAGACGCTTAACAACTGAGCCACCCAGGCACCCTTTAGTCTTGAACTTAATTCTTTTCCTTAGGTACCCCAAAATCAGAAAAATTATAGTAAAAAGCTAGAAATAAAGTCCCCTTTCCTCTGCTTATTCCTATCTAGTTCATTAAGTATTCATTACTTTTTTTTAAAGTTCAGAGATATGCTTCTTAAAGTTCTTATATTAATGCATTAATTAGAGTTTTTTTCTGGTTTTACAGGAATTCTTTTCAAAGAAGTCAGATTGTTCTTTATTTATGTTTGGCTCCCATAATAAGAAGCGGCCAAATAATCTAGTGATAGGTAAATATCATTTACTTTTTTTTTTTTTAAGATTTTTATTTATTTGAGAGAGAGTGAGAAAAAGAGAGAGAAGGAGAAAGAGAAGGAGCAAGGGAGGGGCAAAGGGAGAGGGAGAAGCAGACTTCCCACTGAGCAGGGACCCTGATGAGGGGCTCCATCCTAGGCCTCCGGGATCATGACCCGAGCAAAAGGCAGATGCTTACCACCTGAACCAATCAGGTGCCTGTATCATTTACTTTCTAATATTGTTATTTGTGACTCAGTTTTGTGACTCAGATTAATTGATGGTGTTGAGGATCCAGGAGTAACATGTAAGCTCTAAGCTAGTTTTTTGTTTTGTTTTGTTTTTTTAAAAGATTTTTTTATTTTTATTATTTATTTGTCAGAGAGAGAGAGAGAGAGAGAGAGAGAACACAAGCAGGCAGAGAGGCAGGCAGAGGCAGAGGGTAAAGCAGGCTCCCTGCTGAGCAAGGAGCCCGATGCGGGACTCGATCCCAGGACCCTGGGATCATGACCTGAGCCAAAGGCAGCTGCTTAACCAACTGAGCCACCCAGGCATCCCTAAGCTAGTTTTTAAAAAAATTTTCCTTGTGATTTTTTTTTTAAAGATTTTATTTATTTATTTGACATAGAGAGAGAGATCACAAGTAGGCAGAGAGGCAGGGAGAGAGAGAGGAGGAAGCAGGCTCCCTGCTGAGCAGAGAACCTGATGTGGGACTTGATCCCAGGACCCCGAGATCATGACCTTAGCCGAAGAGAGAGGCTTTAACCCACGGAGCTACCCAGGTGCCACTTCCTTGTGATTTTGAATAAAACTTTTTAGGGGCGCCTGGGTGGCTCAGTCGTTAAGCGTCTGCCTTCGGCCCAGGTCATGATCCCAGGGTCCTGGGATCGAGCCCCGCATCAGGCTCTCTGCTTAGCAGAGAGCCTGCTTCTCCTGCTGCCATTCCCTCTGCTTGTGTTCTCTCTCTCGCTGTGTTTCTCTCTGTCAAATAAATAAAAAACCTTTAAAAAAAAAAAAAAAAAAAAAAACTTTTTATCTACCAGATTGCAGGTGAACAATAGGCATGTAAATATTACTTTACCTAAAGTTGTAGATATTTTCCCAATATATATACCTTAAATTAGTGTTAGAGAAAAAAAAAACAAAGTAGCATACCTACCCACATAAACGAACCCTTCATTGGTTAAGTATTGCACTTGGTCTGGTGTGGTCAGTGGTGTAGGCAAGCCCTTTTCCTTCTGTGGGCCCTTATTTACTCTTATATAAAATAAGGAAATTTGGCTAAATAATTTCCAAGATTCTTTCAGGGCCAAGATTGTAACAATCTATTCTAGGTAGAGTTGAAAGTTTAAGAAAGAGGGGATATGTTTGGCAGAGTATGAGGGGGGAAAAAGGCAGAGACTAACATTTTGAACATGCAGATTAAGTGGGTACATATAAGGTGGCTTATATGGTTTGGGAAAAATAAATGCTTAAGAGAAAATGTATTTTCCTTTTAGGTCGTATGTATGACTTCCATGTGCTGGATATGATTGAATTAGGTATCGAGAAATTTGTCTCTCTGAAAGATATTAAGGTAAGATACTAAGCATAAAAATAAAAGGCATTTTGTAATATTGCTCTTGGGCAACAGTGACATCTTGTGGTGAAGAATAATACTGTTAAAGTTTTGTAGCTTAAAGAGAAAGAACTTTATTTTTATCTTAGTGTGCTCTGAAATAAAAGCAAATTTCACTTTATCTTTACTTTAAAAAGAAGTCGTACAGCATGTAACACAAATGTGGATCTTCTGGCAGTTAGACTACAGAGCAATTACTAACTCTTGTCTGGGCCCATAGTTTAAATACTACTCTCCCTCTGAATTGTCACAGCACCTATTTTATGGAACCTCAAATACCAGAGTTTTCTTTCTTTCTCTCTCTCTCCTTCTTTCTTTCTTTTTTTAAGATTTTATTTATTTGAGAGAGAGGGTGAGTGAGAGAGAGCAGAAGTGGGAGTGGGGAGAGAGGCAGAGGGAGAAGCAGACTTCCTGCTGAGCAGGGAGCGCAGCATGGAACTTGATCCCAGGACCCTGGGATCATGACCTGAGTGGAAGGCAGACATTTAACTGACGGAGCCACCCAGGCACCCCAATACCAGAGTTTTCAAAGTGAACCCTGTTCTAAACCTAGGATACTTTAGCTGATCTACAGTATTTAGACTGCTGGCCACCAAAATGCTAGTTCAGTCCTTCCCTTCAGGACTGTCATGTTTGTGTCTCCTTTGTGTGTGTTTTTTTTTTTTTCCCTGCTCATAATTTATTAGAATAAAATCTTTAATATATTTGTCTGAATACTCATGTTTTACTTGAGGTTCTGTACTTATAAATGCACCTTAAATATCAAGTATTTTATTTCACTGACTTTAATTTTATGAATTCTACCCTCATATTGGTGTATCCTATTAGGCAAAATAGGGACACCTGGGTGGCTCAGTCGGTTTGTGTCTCCTTTGTTTGAATGGGATTATAAAATAGAAAGTAGTAAATAGTCTTAGAAAGGCAAGAAAACTGTCCTAATTCAGTTCCTGTGTCCAAATTGGGCAAATAATTATTTAGACTTCATAGCTACCCTGTGTAAGACTGAAATTACTTTCTCTGTTATGTAGAGTTGGAGATCAGGGCCCAGGGGAATTTTATTGGTGACCTGGAGTCGTACATATACTAAATGGTATAACTAAACGTTGAAAGAATGCATATTGAAGTTTGTGATGGAAAGTTACATAATTGTTCTTAGTTTATGGGTTTTGAGGGTCATGGTATAGTTGAAAGAATTGTAAAATACAAGGCGCCTGGGTGGCTGAGTTCTTAAGCATCTGTCTGCCTTTGGCTCAGGTCATGATCCCAGGATCTTGGGATTGAGCCCCGCATTGGACTCCCTGTTCAGCGGGAAGCCTGCTTCTCCCTCTCCCACTCCCCCTGCTTGTATTCCCTTTCTCACTTTGTCTCTTTCTGTCAAATAAATAAAATCTTAACAAAACAAAGAATTGTAAAATGTACAATGACTCATTTTCCTGGTCTCCCCTAAAAAGAGGACATGCTTTCCAAGTGTTCTGTGGGTTTGAAAAAGGTTTTTACCAGATCTTGACTTAGCTACAGCAGCTTCTTCAGATTCAAGGTAGAACAGTGGCCTGAGATTGGATTTAGAGGCAGAATTTTGGGTTGCAGGCCTTTGTTGGCCATTTAGATGACCTGTGATGTGGCAAGTCAGTTACTTCCTTGACCTTCAATTGCAATCAAGTATTAAATAGGTATAGGGGCGCCTGGGTGGCTCAGTCGTTAAGCGTCTGCCTTCGGCCCAGGTCAGATCCCAGCGTCCTGGGATCGAGCCCCGCATCGGGCTCTCTGCGCGGCAGGGGGCCTGCTTCTCCCGCTACCGTTCCCTCTCTCGCTGTGTTTCTCGCTGTCAGATAAATAAAATCTTTAAAAAAAAAAAATAATAAAAAAATAAATAGGTATAACAAGATCAGGGGTGCCTGATGGCTTATTCAGTCAGCATCTGACTCTTGATTTCTGCTCAAGTCATGATCTGAGGATTGTGAGATCAAGCCTTGTTGGGCTCTGCTCAGCAGAGAGTCTGCTTGAGATCTGATTCTCCCTCTGCCTCTCCCCCTGCTCTCACTCTCCCCTTCTCTAAAATACATAAATAAATCTTTAAAAAATTAAATAGGTATAACTATCAAATGAGATAATATGTGAAAATGCTAATCAGTGAAAATAGTATTTTGGAAGGTATTTGGGAAAGTGTATAAACTGTAATGCTTTATTATGGTGGAAGCTATCTTTTTATTATAGTTTGTCTTTAGGGCAATGCATGAATCCTTGGAGATGAGCAGTATATTCCCATTTCACCTTCATCACTGCTGCTACTTGGTCACCAGGTAGTGGGTGTGAGCACTGGCTGATGCGAGCATGCCAAGCCTGCCACTCTTTGCATTTCACTTTCTAAGCAAAGAAATACTTGCGTTACTGTGTAATTTCTATACCAGACCACAAAACCATTATTGTGAGATCTTTCTTAACAAAAACCATTTAAATTGAATACTAAATTTTCACTCATGGAGCATATCCTTAACTGTAGAAGTCACTAATTGATGATGATGATATGCTTACTTTGGCAGTTCCTATGTAGACTTTTTTTTTTTAAGTTTTAGAGAGAGCATGAGCAGGGGAGATGGGAAGAGGAAGAGGGAGAAGCAGGCTCTTCGCCGAGCAGAGAGCTGGATATGGGGCTCAATCCTAGGGCCCCAGGATCATGACCTGAGCTGAAGGCAGACACTCAGCTAGCTGAGCCCCCCAGGAGTCCCCCTCTACATAGACTATTAGCCAGACCTTCACTTTTACCTCATTATTCCATTATAATCTCTTTTTAGTTTGTTTTGGAATTACATGTTTGTTATACTTTCTCTTCATATTTCCTTTTTATGTCTACCTCTTTATTTTTAAGACCTTTTCAATAGTATTTCTTTTCTTACTTGCCTCATCTTTCTGTTTACTCTTAAGCAGTAGGTGATTCTACCAGGAAATTGAGTGATTATTCTAGGACTCTATTTTCTAAGATGTGGCCAAATTTCTAGGGATGGGTATTTTACATAAAATAAGCCTTAATGAAAAAAAAAAAAGAAAAAAAAAATAAGCCTTAATGAATGAGATGATTAAAATTTAAGGCTAGTTGGTTTTATTTTAGATAGGATAAGATGCATTGCAGGTACCAGGGGATATTTTATTTTGAAGTTTGTGTATGATTTGTAAGAATTATTCCCTTTTTTCACTTCATTTAAAAAAAAACAAAACAAAGCTTAATTCAGGGATCCCTGGCTGGCACAGTAGGTTAAGCATCCAACTTTTGCTTTCAGCTCAGGTCATAACCTCTGAGGGTTGTAAAATTGAGCCCCGTGTGGGACTGTACTCAGCAGAGTTTGCTAAAGTTTCTCTCTCCCTCTGCCCCTCCTTGGGCTTGTGCTCTTCCTCTTTCTCTTTCTTAGTCCCACAGATAAAATAAATACACCTTAAAACAATTCAGGGGCGCCTGGGTGGCTCAGTTGTTGAGCGTCTGCCTTTGGCCCAGGTCAGATCCTAGGGGCCTGGGATCGAGCCCTGCATCGGGCTCTCTGCTCTGCAGGAAGCCTGCTTCTCCCACTACCATTCCCTCTGCTTGTGTTCCCTCTCTCGCTGTGTTTCTCTCTGTCAAATAAATAAAATCTTTAAAAAAAAAAAAAAAAATTCAGAAAGTTAGTTCAAGGATGTCATATAATTATGATGTTTTTAGTATACTATCATCATAGTACTTACATAATGTTTTGAATTTTTAGTGCTTTTCAGACCATTCAAATAAAACTCATCTGCGGTAGTTTCTTCTTGTTCTGGGTTTTCACATTGTGCAAAATATCAGTGACCTAAATGTTAAGTACTATTTCATATAACTTGTTGAGTTGTGAACATATCTGTGAGTAAAAAATATATATATTTTTAAAAGATTTTATTTGTTTGTTTATTTGAGATAGAGCTAGAGCGAGCAAGTGAGAGACGGAGAGAGAGAGAGCATGAGCAGGGGAGAGGGAAAAGCAGGCTCCACTGAGCAGGGAGCCCAATGTGGGCCTTGATCCTAGGACCCTGGGATCATGACGTGAACTGAAGGCAGATGCTTAACCGACTGAACCACCCAGGTGCCCCCTTATTCAGTTATATTTTTATGATGTGTATACTGGGTCACGACTCAACATATTTTTTTATTACTATGCATTGTGGTGATGGATGTCAAATCACTTTCTCCTACCTTCTGTATACTTCAACAGCCCAATAGACATAGAGGTAGAAGTAGCAGGGTCAGGTTGGCACAGACAGAAGGTGGAAAAGTCATTGGGTCTGGTAGGTCTGTTCAGGCCCTAGATCACACAGACAGATCATAGGCATGCCTCCTAAGTATAGACAGTTAAGGTTCAGAGTTTGGAAGCAGAGAGTGTCAACAAAATTGGTCATGGTGAATAGGGAAGCAACAGGTGACCTCTGGTCCTAGGGCAGAGGATGTTCGTTTTCTTGTCCATTTTGTTTATTTCTAGATTTGTATAGTCCTTGACTGGAACCAGAGTAGAGGTGCTAGAATCAATGGAAAGCTCAGACTAACACCTGTTTGCCTTCAGAAATTAATTATTCAAAGAATTTTTTTTCTATTAGATGTTTTCTTCTTTTATTTTGGTGAATTTTAAAGGTTTTTATTATTCATATCATGTTCTTTGTATTAAAAAATGCAAAACTGGACAAAATAATTTTATAGTAAGAACTTCAATCATTCTGGTAAGGTTTGCTCATACTTTCTATAGCTTGTATGAAATTCTTTTGCTTCCCATGTGAATGCTTAGTTGGTAGTTTAGTTTTCATTTACTGTTTATTAAAGATTTTTAAAATGTATTTAAGAGAGCAAGTGAGAGAGAGAACACGCACACACAACCAAGAGTGGGGAGGGGCAAAAGGAGAGGACCCCAGGATCATGACTGAAGGCATCCGCCTAAGAGATTGAGCCATCCAGGCACCCCTAAAAATACTGTTTATGTGATACAGTAGGGAAAGCACAGTGGTAGTAAATAATTCAAAGAAATTAACTTTGTCTAGATTCTGAGATGCTGGCTATTAAAGGGCTATATATGTTTTGTAGCAATTTTACCTTTTTATTTTATTCTTTGAACAGAATAATGTTAAAAAGTAGCCTGCATCATTCTTTGACCACTTATTAATTTGAAAATGTGAGGGAATGAAGCAAAAACTATATTTTAGTTTAAAAGTTGCAACTTTTAAGAGTTTTAAGTTTCTAGATTTTTTTTAAAGATTTTATTTATGAGAGAGAGAGAGAGAGAGAGAGATCATGAGCAGGGGGGAGGGGTAGAGGGAGAAGCAGACTCCCCACTGAGCAGGGAGCCTGATGTAGCTCCATCTCAGGATCCTGGGATCCTGACCTGAGCAGAAGGCAGATGCTTAACCGACTGAGCCACCAGGGTGCCCCAAGTCCTTAGATTTTAGTCAGTACTCATAAATACAGTTTTAAGACAGTCAAAATATGAGAACTAATCACTGTATGTAAGTATTGACTACTTTAAAATCAGCTTATGAACAGTTGAATTAATAAATTAATAATTATATCATTATAATTTTTTTTCTATTTCATAGAATAGTAAATGTCCTGAAGGAACAAAACCCATGTTAATATTTGCTGGTGACGATTTTGATGTAACAGAAGACTACAGAAGGCTAAAAAGTCTTCTTATTGGTAAGCATTTTAATACTTACTATCCCCAAGATAGCTGAGGTAGGCAATCTAGGACTGTCATTGCTGACACCTGGCCACTTCATTATAGATACACAGCTTTTTCTTTTCTTTTTTTTTTTTTTTAAGATTTTATTTACTTGACAGAGAGAGATCACAAGTAGAGGCTTTAACCCACTGAGCCACCCAGGTGCCCCACAGCTTTTTCTTTTTGATCTTTCTTTTTTCCTCTGTTTTCATTTTTTTATTCCCCACTAGTAGGGGAGAGGTTAAGGATGCTATATTGCATAGACCATTATTATTATTTTTTATTTCTTTATATTTATTTATTTATTTTTTAAAGATTTTATTTATTTATTTGACAGAGAGGTCACAAGTAGGCAGAGGCAGGCAGAGAGAGAGGGGAAAGCAGGCTCCCCATTGAGCAGAGAGCCCGATGCAGGGCTCAATCCCAGGGCCCTGAGATCATGACCTGAGCCAAAGGCAGAGGCTCTAACCCACTGAGCCACCCGGGCACCTTGCATTATTATTTTTTGATGCTGTAGTAACTTTAAGCTATTTATAAAGCATTTTTTACTTCATAAAATGCTTACACCCATTTCCTGTCATTATTGGCATCATTAAATTTAGAAAATTGAAAAGTTTAATTTTCAAGATTATTACACATCATCTACTTCGAACTGAAAAACGTATAATTTTTCTTAGGCTGATATGCAGGGCTTTTTATAACCCCTTATAACTTTGCTTTGTTCTGTTTTTTATGTCTTGCAATTTTCCTCTCTTTTTCCATTAAAAAAGTAGTTTATTGAAAATATATTATGCACATCCCTATTGTCTTTTCTGATTTCTTTCTTATTTACCTAGTTTCTTTCATTCTTGCAAGTTTCAGATCAAATTTCTTCCCAAGGAAAGCTTCAGTGACTTCCCAGCTCCTTTTATCTCATTACTGTCATCCTAAAGTGCCAAGCACGCACTAGGTACTTTATATGTATTGTTTTATTCTCATGACCTTGTAGAGTTGTCTTACAGATGACTTATTCTTAGTGAAGTACATTAGTTCCTAATTTATGTAATGATTACATTACATCTTTTTCTATGTGTGAGTCACCTTCTTAAAATTCATTGTGCTGTTATTGTCATTATCAGGATCAACGTTTAATTTACCTATTTTAAATCACTTTTTCTCCCCCTTTTTGAAAAACTGGCATTATTCTTTGTAATTTCTTTTCTTTCTTTTTTTTTTTTAAGATTTTATTTAAGAGAGAGAGAAAGAGAGCATGAGATGGGAGAGGGTCAGAGGGAGAAGCAGACTCCCTGCTGAGCAGGGAACCTGATGTGGGGCTCGATCCCAGGACCCTGAGATCATTATCTGAGCTGAAGGCAGCCGCTTAACTGGCTGAGTCACCCAGGTGACCCTTCCTGCACCATTCTTACAAGCTTTGCTATAGTTTTTTGGTTGCCCTTCTTTTGGATTTTTATATACATTGCCCTAGATCACTTTTGGAAAGTTGATGGAGTATATGTTATAAATAAATCATTATTGCTATTATCATTATTTGGTGCAAAAACGTGTTTTTATTGAAGCACAGGGACAGGACCCCGTGGGCAGGAAGAGCTGCCTATTATAAGTAAATTAAATTGTACACATGCGCTTTCAAATCTGAGCCAACTGGGAGGCCTGATGGGTCAGTCAGTTAATCAGCTGACTCTCAATTTCAGCTCAGGTCATGATCGCAGAGTCCTGGTATTGAGCCCTTTGTTGGGCTCTGTGCTCAGCAGGGAATCTGTCTGAGGATTCTCTCTCTCTGCTTCTCCTCCCCCTTGTGTTTTTTCTCTCTCTAAAATAAATAAACCTGGGGGGGGGGAAAGCAAATCCAAGCCAACTGAAAAATATTTGTGGGCAGACACATTGCTGTCATTTTTCCTTGTAATTATTTATGGTCTTATTGTTGGGATTGCAATTTTCAAAACTTCATTTCTCATTAATAATGGCTATTTTGGGAGCACCTGGTGGCTTGTTTGCAGTAGAGCATCAGACTCTTGATCTCGGATTTGAGTTCAAGCCCCATGTTGAGTGTAGAGATTACTTTTTAAAAATGGTGGGTTTTTTTTTTTTTTAAGATTTTTTTATTTTTATTTATTTGTCAGAGAGAGAGAGAGAATGAGAGAGAGAGCACAAACAGGCAGAGGCAGAGGGAGAAGCAGGCTCCCCGCCAAGCAAGAAGCCCGATGTGGGACTCTATTCCAGGACCCTGGGATCATGACCTGAGCCGAAGGCAGCTGCTTAACCAACTGAGCCACCCAGGCGTCCCTGTTTTTTTTTTAAATGCTGTTTTTTAAAGAACTGAATACCACTGTTACCTGTTCATTCCCTACTAAAGCTCTTGAGTTTAGTGATACTCCATTTTACAGATGAAATGGAAACTTAGAGAGGTTGATATATTAAGTAGGTGACCCAAATGAAAACAAAGGCTGAGCTTTTCTGCCTCTGCCATCCATCTTGGCCATGCTGAACAATTGACTTGTTGCAGTCTTTGCTATAGGTTCTTACCTGAATTTCTCATGAATTTAAAAAAAAAAAAGAAATTCATGAAAGACAATGACCAATATTTCCTTCTTTCAATATTACACACCTGAAAATTTCAAGGTGGTTTTTAGCCAAGATTTCTTGTTCTTGTACTCCACTGGCCCAAATTTTCTGCCTTATTTCCCCTAGTTCTTCCATATAATTATTATTTGTCAATATATATTTATTAAAACAGGGAAGGCGGGGCGCCTGGGTGGCTCAGTCATTAAGCGTCTGCCTTCGGCCCAGGTCAGATCCCGGAGTTCTGGGATCGAGCCCCGCATCGGGCTCCCTGCTCGGCAGGAAGCCTGCTTCTCCCGCTACCATTCCCTCTGCTTGTGTTCCCTCTCTCGCTGTGTTTCTCTCTGTCAAATAAATAAAAAATTAAAACAAAAAACAGGGAAGGCTTTCATTTTAAGTGGTTTTGTAAAAGCTGTATTATTTTGGGGCACCTGGGTGGCTCAGTCTTTAAGCATCTGCCTTCGGCTCAGGTCATGATCCCAGAGTCCTGGGATCAGGTCCTGCATTGGGTTCCCTGATCAATGGGAAGCCTGTTTCTCCCTCTCCCACTCCCCCTGCTTGTGTTCCCTCTCTTGCTATTTTCTCTCAAATAAATAATTAAAATCTTTAAAAAAAAAAAACAAAAAAAGCTGTATTATTTTGTGCTTCCACTAGACGGCAGGAATAACCACATAATGCAGTGGTGAGGGGAAGGGATTGAAAACTGAAAAGGAGTGCTCGCTTCGGCAGCACATATACTAAAATTGGAAAACTGAAAAGGAGGGGCACTTGGGTGGCTCAGTGGGTTAAAGCCTCTGCCTTCGGCTCAGGTCATGATCTCAGGGTCCTGGGATCGAGCCCCACATCGGGCTTTCTGCTCAGCAGGGAGCCTGCTTCCCCCTCTCTCTGCCTGCTTCTCTGCCTACTTGTGATCTCTCTCTCTGTTAAATAAAAAAATAAAATCTTAAAAAAAAAAAGAAAACTGAAAAGGAATCTCAGGAAGAAAGGTGAAGGAATGAAGTGAGATTCTCAGGCCCCAAGGGAAGTTGAGTTTTTAATATGGTTGTGAAGTAAAACCAGCTGCAGACCCCTTGGTGTATGTTTTGTGTTCATATGAAATAAAGTAGTAGAATAGTAGGGAAAGAGAATTTTATCAAGGGCTTGCTTCCTTTTAGTAAGTTTTTTTTTTTTTTTTTTTTTGGTAATTGGCCAGAAAGAAAAGTTAACTTATTAACTTCAGTGTTTTTGTGCCAGGTACCTATTTTGTTCATTCTGGATTTTGCTTCAGTTTTGCTTTCTTAAATACTGTGTAGATTTGAGTTATTCTTAGTGGTCTTGCTTTTCTTTATAGAAAATCAGTAAGTATCTATTTTTAGATTTAATGTATCCTAATTTTTATGGTTACTTTTTAATATTACTATTTCTTATATACAAAGATGATAGTAAATCAAGCAATAGGTTAGTTTATTTAGCTGTTCTTTTAAAGTCTTAAAGTTTAACTGTCTAAGTGGGTTACTTTTTCTTACTGCCTTTTTCTTTATCAGTGGTCATTTTAATTTTTTTAAACCTTTTCATTTCCTGATTCTTAACTCCACTTGAAAAATATATAATGATGAAAATGACTGCCATAGTTTAGGTCAGGTAATCTGCAGCTTTACAAAAGTAATCATTTTAGTCTGCTTGGGCTGCTATTAAAAAAAACCATACACTGGGTGGCTTAAAAAATAGAAATTGATTTTCTCCCAGTTGTGGTGGCTGAAAGTCCAAGATCAAAATTCTAATGAGGACTCTTACTGCCTTCTCGCCATGTGCTCACCTGGCTTTTTCTTCATGTCTCTGCATGGGAGGAAGGGAAGAATGAAGGGTGTTAGTTTTGTATGGTCTCTTATAAGAATACTGTCCTATGGGACCAGAACCCCAAACTTACAACCTGCCTCATTTAACCTTTATTTCTTTCTTAGAGGCCCAAATACAGCTTCTTTAGGGATTAGGACTTTAACATTTGAATTTGGCAGGGATTGGAGGGTAGAAGGGGCAAACATTCAATTTATTATGATAATATTCCCTTGTTGTAGATGAATAAATTGAGATCAGTTAACTCATTTGTCCAGAGTAAAGAGCTAGTAAGTGGCAGAATCAGCATCAGATCTGTTCTCTAATTCCATATCCCCTGATCTTTCCCATCAACACCCTGGTCAGCCTTCTGTGCTCTTTCTTAGTATATTTACTCACAGACACAACCGCGCTTGAGGCCTTATTTTTAGGAATTGATCCATTGAATCAAGGTCGAAGCTGGGGCTTGCTTCTGACCGTAACCAATTTATCTTCTACTTCTTATACCCCCTTACTTATATTTAACCGAGTATTTCATCTTTATCCTTACTCCTTAATGTCTCTCTTTATATCAGCCATCATTTCTGCCCATTTTAGGGTCAATCTTTTTGGCAGTGTTTTGAGTTTCAACATATTTTAATTCATTGCCCCATTGATGTTTTAGACTCCTCTTACACCTTCATTGCTCCATTCCTGGAATCACCTGCTTCTCTAAGGAGCCTTGAACTTTTTTAAATTGAGAAATTATTTTAGAAATCACAGTCTGGGTGCTGGGAATTGTTTCTTGGTTGGTCATTGTAGGCTTTTTTAGTGAACAGAACTTTGAAATTTGTTAAGATAAAATGTATCCTGAGTTCATACTGAAACTTCTAATTCAAATTTAGGACAATAGGATTTTAACTTCATTGACTTCACATATGTATCTTCTTTCATCCATGACAAAAATCCAGGTTCTCCATAATCCAAACAATTATGCATTTATTTTATACTGTACTAACCATACAGTAGTCTCAGAATAAAATACCAGTGTTACTTCTGATAATAGGAATATTGAGTATAGTTGTAAGTTTTGTGGTTTTGTTTTTGTTTTTCTTGCAGTTCTTTTTGTTTATAAAATATATCCTGTTAAGAATATGGCCAGGGGCACCTGGATGGCTCAGTTGGTTAAACATTTGACTCTTGATTTCGATTTTGACTTGGGTCATGGTCTTGGGGCCATGAGCTCGAGCTCTGTGCCGAGTATGGAGCCTGCTTTGGATTCTCTCTCTGTCTCCCCTCCTTGCTTCTGCTCTAGCTCTCTCTCCCTTTAAAAAAAAAATGTGATC
>CM053608.1:43222239-43234066 GCA_028646535.1 Procyon lotor | reverse complement strand
CATGGGATCATGACTTGAGCCGAAGGCAGCCGCTTAACCAACTGAGCCACCCAGGCATTCCAATTTCTTAAATTTTTAAAAATTAACATATAATGTGTATTGTTTCAGGGGCATAGGTCTGTGGCAAGTCTCCATATTTAAAATTTTAAAATTTGATGGATTTTGACATATGTATACACCTGTGAAAACACCACTGCAGTCAAGATATAGAACCTATTACACCCAAAAATTAGCCTGTGCCCCTTTGCAATCTGTCCTATTTCTGTATTTTAAGCAAACGTTAGTTTGCTTTCTGTCATTATGGATTATTTGCATTTTGTAGAACTTTAGGTAAATAGACTCATACAGTATGTGCTTCTTTTGGTGGGGTTTTTTTCAGTTAGTTTTGAGATTTGTTGTGTATATCAATAGTCAATTTCGTTTTCTTGCTGAGCAGTATTCTATTTATAGCTATTCTACAATTTCTTTATTTCTTCATCTGTTGATGGACATTTAGGTAAATTCCAGCTTTTTTTTTTTAAAGATTTTATTTATTTATTTGTCAGAAACAGAGAGAACACAAGCAGGCAGAGAGGCAGGTAGAGGCAGAGGGTGAAGCAGGCTCCCCGCTGAGCAAGGAGCCCGATATGGGACTCGATCCCAGGACCCTGGGATCACGACCCGAGCCAAAGGCAGCTGCTTAACCAACTGAGCCACCCAGGCGTCCCCCAGCTTTTGATTAGATAAAATTTTTGATCAGTAGTGCTGCTGTGAAAATTTGTGTACAAATTTTTGTGAGGGCATATGCTTTGATTTCCTGTGGGCAAATCCTTAGCTAGGAATGGACTGGTTCGGTCATTTTAATAGTGTGTGTTTAACATTTAAAAAACTATTTTCTAATATGGTTATACTGTTTTATATTCCCGCCAATAGTATATGCAAGCTCCAGTTGCTCCACTTCCTTGCCAATACTTGGTAGACCATTCTTTCTAATTTTAGTTATTTTAATGAGTGTTGTATGCCGGTAGTAATGTGTTTCTAAAGTCAAATCTACAAAGTAAAGTAGTGCTATTATTGAGGTTGTAATTTGCGTTTTCTGATGACTAATGATGTTGAACATCTTTTTTATATGCCTGTTGGCTATTCATATATCTTTGGTGAAGTGTCTGTTCAAATCTTTGCCTTATTTATTTATTTTTGAATGTTACTTGTCCTCTTGAGCAATAAGGGATGTGTGTGTGTGTGTGTGTGTGTGTGTGTGTGTGTAAAGATGCTTCCGGGGAAACCAAAATGTACATATCTTGTTCCCCAGAAAAACTGACTTTACTAATGCTACCAACACAGTGAGTGAGGTTTATTAAACTTGGCCCCTGAAGGAGAGTCAGATTCGACAAAATCATGGGAAACCTGTTCATTAATTATGTTGCAAATTTAGACCAGAATACCTTGAAAAAGTACATACTTTGTTTATAAAAATATCCCTGAGGGATTTTTGTTTGGGGGAGTAGGGAAGGTTGGAATATACATGTGCATACACACTTGTGTCTATTTTATGCACATCAGTGATTTTCTTTTAATTATCTATGAAAAAGAAGAAGCAGACAACAAAGGTTATATATGTCCATGCACAAGAAGATGATTTCCTTCTTCTGAGCTAATCAGCAGAGACAAAATGGCTGGGTGGCTACAGATTGGGACAGAATGAGCTTTGCTCTTTACCATATCCCTCGCCTTGTGGCTCTTCCTGAGTAATTAAGTTGGGTAAACTTTCATGTGTAACTGTTTTTTAACTAAATGTTATTTATATATTTCCATTTAGCCTCCTGGGGGCTCAGTCTTTGTAGCTGTATAATGAGAAGACCAAAATTGATGGTTGTTTTTCAAACTTATTTTATTCATGTACTACCTTCGTAACTTTAGCCAAGTCCATGTGGTATTCATAATGTTGTTTCCTGGAGATGTTTCTTTACTCTGACTCCTTTTTTTACAAGGGAACTTGATGTCTCTACCATGAGTGAAAAATGGTATCTGATAAAATAAATAATACATAGTAAATTATATCTGTTTGTGTATCTTTTTTTTTTTTTTAAAGATTTTATTTATTTATTTGACAGAGAGAGAGAGAGATCACAAGCAGGCAGAGAGGCAGGCAGAGAGAGAGGGGGAAGTAGGCTCCCCGCCGAGCAGAGAGCCTGATGTGGGGCTTGATCCCAAGACCCTGGAATCATGACCCGAGCCGAAGGCAGAGGCTTAACCCTCTGAGCCACCCAGGCGCCCCTGTCTGCGTATCTTTTAAGATCATTTCATGTGCCACCAGTGGTATTACTACCACACCATGGGAAAACAGCCTACTGATGGATCTCTGTGGTTCTTTCCCAGCTTTAACAATTTAATTTATTGGAGCGCCTGGGTGGCTCAGTGGGTTAAAGGCTCTGCCTTCAGCTCAGGTCATGATCTCAGAGTCCTGGGATCAAGCCCTACATCAGGCTCTCTGCTCAGCGGGGAGCCTGCTTCCCCCTCTCTCTCTGCCTGCCTCTCTGCCTTCTTGTGATCTCACTCTTTCTCAATCAAATAAATAAATAAAAGCTTTAAAAAAACCAACAATTTAATTTATTATCTTTGCTCATATAATTGAGATTTCTCATTAGAATTTCTTCTGTGTTGGCCTCTACCATAAAACAAAGATTAACTTGATTTAATCATCAAAGTTTGAACAGCTGTTTTTTCTGTGTGTTTAAGATTTTATTTATTTGAGAGAGTTCAGGGGGAGTAGTAAAGGGAGAGGGACAATCAGACTCCATGTTAGAGTGCAGAGCCCTATGTGGGGCTTGATCCCACAACTCTGAGATCATGACCTGAGCCGAAACCAAGAGACAGACGCTTAACCAGCTAAGCCACCTAGGCACCCCTGAACAGCTGCTTTTATAGAAATTTGCCATCTTTAAAAAAAAAAAAAAAAACAACACAACTTTATTTATGAGAGAGAGAAAGCATGTGGGGGCAGGGGCAGAGGGAAAGCGAGAGAGAAAATCTTTTTTAAGGCTTTATTTATTCATTTGACAGAGAGAGCACACAAGCAGGGGGAGTGGCAGGCAGAGGGAGAGGGAGAAGCAGACTCCCACTGAGCAACGAGCCTGATGTAGGGCTTAATCCCAGGACCCTGGGATCATGACCTGATCCAAAGGCAAATTCTCAACCAACTGAGCCACCCGGGTGCCCCCAGAATTTCAAAACTGAAAAATTACATGGCTCAGTGAACTAAACACAGAAATAAAGTCATGAGCTTACATGGTAGAGGTGAGGGACTCTCAGACATTCTTCAGGGATTGGATTTTGTGCCACCTTTTTTCTTTTTTGGTACATATTGATACAACATAGAGCATTTTATAGTCTGGCTTTCTGTAACAATTTAAAAGCATGTTAGTTTTGTTTTTTTTTTAAACAACCTCAAATTTGTTTTCAGATTTCTTCAGAGGCCCCACAGTACCAAATATCCGCCTGGCTGGTTTAGAGTATGTTCTGCACTTCACTGCACTGAATGGGAAGATTTACTTTCGAAGCTATAAGTAAGTACATTTTGTAGCATATTTTTGAATCCAGGGTTAGCATTTTAGTGTGACCTTTGTAGAGCTCAAACTTAGAATTGGTGTTTGGTCCGGAGTTTGTTTGGAGAGTTTGCAAACTAGTAGTGGCCCAGCAGGTCTGTGTTGTTCCTCATATCTTTCATTCCTTGTTCACTTCAGCCTCTGAAACCCTGCTTTTTCCAGGGCCCCAGAGCATCTGATGCTACACTTCTCTGAGCTTAGAACACTGATTCAGTCTTGACGCTACTTTATGTGGTATCTCCTTTTTTCCCCTTTTCCTTTTTTTAAAGATCTTTTATTTATTTGAGGGAGAGAGAGTGGGGGGGTGGTGCAGAGGAGGGAGAGAAAGTCCCAAGCAGATGCCTCGCGGAGCCCAACTCAGGGCTTGATCCCATGACCCATGAGATAATGACCTTGAGCCCAAACCAGGAATTGGACACTTAACCAACTGAGCAACCCAAGTGCCCCTCCTCCTCCTTCTCCTTCTTCTTTTTTTTTTAAAGATTTTATTTATTTGACAGAAAGAGAAAGAACAAGCAGGGGGAATGGTAAGCATATGGGAAGGGAGAAGCAGGCTCCTGCTGAGCAAGGAGCCCCATTCAGGGCTCAATCCTAGGACCCTGAGATCATGACCTAGGCTGAAGGCAGCTGCTTAACTGATTGAGCCACCCAGGCACTCTTCCTCTTTCTTTTTCGTGACTGGATTTATTTTTATTTTATTTTAATTTTTTAAAATTTTTATTTATTTTTTAAAAAGATTTTATTTATTTATTTGACAGAGAGCACCATCACAAGTAGGCAGAGAGAGAAAGGAAAGCAGGCTTCCTGCTGAGCAGAGAGCCTGATGCGGGGCTCAATCCCAGGACTCTGAGATCATGACCTGAGCCGATGGCAGAGGCTTTAACCCACTGAGCCACCCAGGTGCCCCTTATGACTGGATTTAGAGCACCAAGCCATAAGTCTTAGGCCAGCCAAAGCAAATTTCAAAACTCTGAATCTAAAAACTGGAGTCCGAAAGGAATGAGAAGATTCAGTGGCTAGATTTATTTTACTCTTTCTCCAGCCTAGACCTTCTAGCTCTACTCCTACCACAGTATAAATATAAATCCTAACACTGATTTTGTTTTCATTAAAAAGCTTAATGACATGCTACAATTGTGCCTTTTGAAGTAATCATTATATATATGTTTTCTTCTTTCAAATAAAGCATTGGCACTGGCTGATCAAGCCCTCACTCTCCTGGAGAATATATCAACTCCCACAAACTGCCTTCCTTTGTACATTGAATTCAGACTGATGTCTGTTTTTGAGTTACAGCATGGCAGTACGGCCCGAGAGCCACTGACTCTTCAGTGTTGATAGTGACTTCTGTGTGTTAGTGCTATATGTGCAACCATTTTTGGACTTCAGCATTTCATCCAGTTTTACATTTTTTAAATTAATTTTTTTTTTTTCTTTTAGGAGGGAGAGAGAGAGTGTGTGCATGCATCCATGTGCAGAGGGGGGAGAGGCAGAGGGAGAAAATCTCAAGCAGGCTCCCTGGTCAGCACAGAGCCCAACATGGGTCCCAATCTCACAGTTCTGAGATCATGATCCAAGTTGAAATCAAGAGTCAGACACTCAACCGAGTCACCCAGGTGCCCCTACATTTTTTTTTTTTTCAGTGAACTCTACCAATAATATCTGGCTTGAACCTATGATCCCGAAATCAAGAGTCACATGCTATACTGACTAAGCCAGCCAGGCCCCTGATTTTGTTTTTTTTTCTTCACGATGGAATACCTGGTTGATCAGCTTATGTTAATGAATGTCCAAATGAAACTAAGTATTCATCTCTTTGTCAATAATTCCCATCTTTGTCCCAACTGTATTGAATCAGAGAGCCTTCGTTCTTTTGATGATTTGATGATTTACATCATCACTTCTATTTGTTTATTTTCCTTTTATTTAGATAGTAATAATAATGATAGGCAAAATGCAATAAAATATCCATGTGATCTATAATCATTTTTCTTTTTCTTTTATTTTTTTTAAAGCAAGAGGGATTTTATAATCATTTTGAACTTGTTGAGATTGGAAGCCTTAAGTCTGTTTGAGTTTCCAGACTTAACTTTGGTGCTACGGAGAATATATTATAAAGTAGATGACTCCAATTTATAGAATGAGAAAGATGAGGGGCGCCTGGGTGGCTCAGTCGTTAAGCACCTGCCTTCAGCTCAGGTCACATCAGGCTTCCTCCCGCTACCATTTCCTTCGCTTGTATTCCCCCTCTCGCTGTGTTTCTCTCTGTCAAATAAGTAAAATCTTAAAAAAAAAAAAAGAATAAGAAAGATGAAAAACCACTAACATAAGAAAAATCTTTTTGGAAACTTACTGTGATCAGCCCACCTGGGGATACAAAGGAGCTAAAAATATAAAGATTAACATCTTTGAGAATGAGAAATGAATTAACAGTAATCTAAAACTCTTTCATTGTAAACAGTTTCAAAGAAAGTATTTACCTGTATCAGAACTTGTATTTAGTGAAAAGAAAGATTACTTTGTAAAGAAAGAAATGCAAAAAAAATAAAATGGGTGGAAAATTAGCAAATCAGACTTCAGAACATGGATAAATTAGCAGTGTAATTACACATATCCACCCATCTACTTACTTTAAGAAGAATTGCTGGAATCACATCAGGTTAGCATGGCATGTCCCATAATGAAAAAAAAAAGTGTGAACTTTTTTTTTTTTTTTTTAAAGTGTGAACTTTTGAGAGCAGAGACCCCAGTGTAAATTTAATCCCAGTTGTTTCATACAGGCCCAGTAAAACTGGCTAGCTATTGATTTATAATAGAAAATGGAGTGTGTTATTGAGAGCAAGCTGCTAGTGGGAAAAAACAAATCATCAGATGTAGATTAGCTCAGTCTGCAGAGGCCGTGCCGCCCTTGTGAGAGGAAGGAAGAAGTGGTTCCAGGAATGAGCATCATCTCTGAGCCCAGTGAGCTGGCTCTGAGCCAGGCTTAGCCACATGACCTAGGCAGGTCACTTCTTAGGGCCTCTGTTTTTCCTTTGCAAAAGGTAGTCATACTATTTATGTGATTCTGCAGTCCCTCTGAGATCAATTGTAATTCCTTTATAAGAGGGAGAGGGTTGTGGATAGAGGTGGGCATATGCTGGAGAAGCGTGTCCGACTTAGTGTGGCCCTTTACGCACTCTTGCAGGCTACACTTTGGTGTCCTGCCCTCTTTGTTTTACTTGGAACCAGCCCTTAAGCAGTTCGTAAAAGATAATAGTTAACATTGATACTCATTATTTGTGAAGTTGATAAGGTTAATCTTAGAAAATGGCTTTGAGTTTCTTGGATGAAAGAAGGTGTAAACATGAAATTTTATTAATACAACCTTTGATTTGACCTTTTGGGGGGAATAAATCATTGTTAATGATCTCTTTCCATGTATCATATAATTCCTCATATGTGAGTGACTATTCATATTCCTTGGAGAATTTTATTCCCTGTAAAGTCAAAGCCATGTATATAAAACAGGAAATTTTTAGTAACTGCCACATTTGCCTTTACCATGGCATTGGTTAGGTTCTATGGGGGAGAAACATGCAAAACAAGAAAGTATTAGCATACCTTAAAAAGTGAACAGCATTGTAGGCAAGGAGTTCAAGTAATGAAAACAGAACATCAGCACAAGAGAGGGATATGGAAGGGGAAAAAATAGGAAAATTACAATATGAACTTGAACAAGAGTGGTAATGGCAGTCTTTCTCCAGAAATAGGCAAATGTTTTATTTTTATTGATTAATTGATTTTATTTATTAGAGCGCGAGTGTGTGCAAAAGCAGGAGGAGCGGGAGGCAGAGAGAGGGAGAGGCAGGCTCCCTAGTGAGCAGGGAACCCAGTACAGGGCTCCATCCTGGGGCCCAGGACCATGACCTGAGCTGAAGGCAGATGCTTAATGGACTGAGCCACCCAGGCACCCTTCAAATAATGTTTTAAAATATATGGAAATTACCCATCAACATATCTAATAGCCTGAGCCCATTTGAGAAGGAAAGAGTTGGGTTGTCTTTGCATCATCACTGCGTCTTGTACCATAGAGCCTTGCAGAATTGAATGTCACTTTTGATTTAGAGCTTACAGGGAGACAAAACAAAACAAAGCTTGAGGTTAGGATCTGAGATGCAGATTGATAGGCATGTGATATAACAGTTCTGGATGTAGGTATTTGGCTGGAGACATGATGGCCTGGAAATGAAATGTCTATCTTTAAAAAAAAGTACAGTGTGTATGGTGGGATGGGGGTGAAGGAAAGGGTTTTAATTTTGTTTTTAGTGAGTCAGTGTCAGCCTCTTTGCTTAGTGTGATCACAAAAATCATTTGTAAGTTCTTTTTTTTTTTTTCATTTGTAAGTTCTTTATTAACACATTCCCTCTGAGGAAAAGTAAACAGATGGTTTTTTTTTTTAAAGATTAACAATAATTTTAGATTCTAAAATAAAAAGGATTTTAGATTTTACTGTTAAAAGTTTAATAAAAGGAAAAAAAAAGTTTAATAAAAGGAATTATAGGTCTGTCACCAGAATCCATACATAGAAAACTGAAAATTGGAGAAAGTTTTCTTCTGTTTCTGTCAATTTGATCTGCCAATAAACATGCCCACTGAAGTAATTCAGATAAGATCATTTACACACGGTGGCTCAGTTGGTTAAGCGTCTGTCTTCGGTTTAGGTTGTGATTTCGGAGTCTTGGGACTGAGTCCCATGTTGAGCTCCCTGCTCAGTGGGGAGTCTGCTTTTCCTTCTCCCTCTGTCCCGCCTATTCCCCCCCCCCCCCAATGCCGGCTTCTGCTGTCTCTCTCTCTTTCTCAAATAAAATTTTTAAAAAAGAAAGATCATCTAAGTGGGCAGTATGGCACTGTAACTTAATTCTTGGTAAATAACAGCATATGAAGATATATATACTATATATATACACACACACATATATTTATTTATTTGGAAATAACCTTAATTATATACACCACTCAAAAAATCACATACACATACACACACATTTATATATTTATTTTCGGGGGGAAATAATCTTAATTATATACACCACTCAAAAAATCACTTTGGAAAAAAAAAGATCACTTTGGTAGGAGGATACTTGAATAGATAAAAAAGGTTCTTGGGTAATGTGAATCCATCAGGCATGCCATGAGCTAATCTAGATATACAACTTTTCCATTTAGCTGAAATTAGCATTTTAAGTGGTAGAAACACTTTTAGTTGGCCATTTATATACATACAGTTTCCCTGATTTCTTAAGTAGTCTGTCAAACACAGGATGTCAATCAAGATACTAATCTTGTTAGGAGTTCAGCTTTATAAACATCATTTATTTGGAGGTATTGAAAATGTGGATCCAAAAGCAGAAATAGGGTTACAACAGAGTCAAATGGTCACTGCTGCCATTTACTTTGAATCAGCTTTTAGGGAAGATGCCCTGATATCACCAACTTATGCTTCTAAAAATATATTCCCCCACTGTGGGTCTGAGACAGGCATACTCTCAACTCTCTTCAGGAACCACTATGAAGAGAGTGGCCTAAACACACTTGTTTTGGCTTATTTCCCCTCTGCTTGCTCCCTTTAAATCTCATGCTAATATTCATGTTATCTTTTATCGTTAGTAGATCTTTTTTATTGTTTAATGCTTCTGTTTTTTATAGGTTGGTATTTGTTTTGTTTTGCCTCAGTTTGGTGTAAATAACTATGTCTGATATAGCATATCTATCATTAAGACTCTTACAGCCACTGGATGCACCTCCCACAGGTAGACTATCTGCATGTGATGCATTTGGGACCCATAAGGCTGTTAATGAGCTTCTGCACACTCACTTCTGCTTTCTGGAGTTTGTTGTTCTTGGGTATTCCTTACTGTGCTTTTACCCTTGTGTTCTGTCTCTTCTCTCATGTCATTTGTTGCTCTCTCATATTCTGCCTTTGCTGTGAAAAGTTTGATTATTTTTTTGAGAAGTTTGATCTTTTATAAACATTGTTATTCATTTAATTCTTTTATTCCGTATAGAGATCTGGCCACGATAACAAATTGAGTCAGCTCAAATAATCTTCAGGTCTTTGAGCTGTTTTTGTGGTATCACTCACAGAAAGCGTTTGTTAGTCTCTCTTCCTGCCTGTGCCACTTATCTGTTTCCAGATCCAGAGCTATTTGGACATATGGAATCTAGAAAGTTGTGGTTTTGTTAGGATTTTAAAATTCATTCCGATCTATAGAGATCAGTATGTGTCTATACTAAGAAGTGGATTCTGAATGGGTCTTAGAATTTGTTAATCATGTAAACTTAATGTTTCTAAGGCCCAGTTGAAATTGTTTTTATAATTATGTAAATCTATAAGTAAGATAAGAAGTCAAATCAAAGGATTCCATTTTTGGGGTGCCTGGGTGGCTCAGTTAAGCATCTGCCTTTGGCTCAGGTCTCGATCCCAGGGTCCTGGGATCAAGCCCTGCGTCGTCAGGCTCCCTGCTCAGCAGGGACCCTGCTTCCCTGGCTCCCAGCTTGTACTTTTCCTCCCTTTCAAATAAATAAATAAAATCTTAAAAAAAAAAAGAAAAAAAAGATTTACTTTCTTAGAAGAGTTGTCTGTCTCACTGTATCTCAACAATTTTTTTTTAAAGATTTTATTTAGTTGAAAGAGCGAGCACGAGTAGGGGGTGGGTCAGGAAGAGGAAGAAGCAGACTCCTGAGCAGGGAGCTGAATGCGGGGCTCGATCCCAGGATGCTGAGATCATGACCTGAGCTGAAGGCAGACACTTAAGTGACTGAGCCACCCAGGTACCCAACGATAATGTATTTTTTTGTGTTCGATTTTTAAAAAGCAGCAAACCAAAGAATATACTTGGCCTAAATGCAGAATGTATTTAAGGAGCTTAGCCTACTAAAGACAGTGTCATTTTATGAACTGTAATTCTCTTGAACAAAAATATTTGAGGGGGTAGGACTTCCATCAAAGTCAAAGCAACATTTCCTTTTTTTCTGCTTCATAAAGGTTGCTGTTGAAGAAATCTGGTTGCAGAACACCAAGGATTGAATTGGAAGAGATGGGGCCCTCATTGGATCTGGTTCTGAGGAGGACACATCTGGCATCAGATGATCTTTATAAATTATCTATGAAAATGCCAAAAGCCCTCAAGGTTTGTAACTTGCAGATAGGTGCCATATTTATTTGTATATCCCACTTTTCTTTCCAAAAAGGGTTTGTAGCATGGGACACTAAAGAACATACAGAAAGAGATCAATAATATAGATAAAATTAGACTCTCAGAACAAAGAAAAGGAGGAAGAAGTAAATAAGCCAACCATAAAGGATAATTTATGCTTTTAAATTAAATTAAATTTATTTAATTTCACATCAGCTATGGCTAAGAGCTTTCTGGAAGCCAAGACTGCTAGTTTTCAGTAAGAAAGAAAATTGTTTGGGGCATTGTAGAGATTGGGGATTTCGAGTATAGGATGTGTATGTAACCTATACTTGCATAAAATGTATTTTGACTTTTGAATGGTTTTAAAAAACAAGTAGAAATGGCATGTCTGGAATGCCAGTAAAGATTGAAATGATAGTCACAATTCCTTAAGGTAAACACAGGAAATTCTCTCAATGCATAGTCTAGTGTCGCTTTTCAAAGTGTGGTCTGACAGTTTACCTGGGCATTGTTAGAAATGCTGAATTTCAGGTCCTACCCTAGACCTGTTGAATTATAATAGGCATTTTAACAAGATCCTCAGGTGATTTGTATGTACTTAAGTTTGAGAAGAAAGGTCAATAGGGTTATAGACTGTATTGAATGGGTGCTCATTAATGGAAATTATTAGTAAGATAGTTGTATAGTAGATTTTTACCAGTTTATACACTAGATACCACTACATATATAATGAATGTATATAATTATGTATTTATATATATATTCTTGTTTCATAGCCAAAGAAGAAGAAAAATGTCTCCCATGATACTTTTGGTACAACTTATGGAAGGATTCATATGCAGAAGCAAGACCTAAGCAAACTACAGACCAGGAAGGTGAAGGGGTTGAAGAAGCGACCTGCTGAAAGGATAACAGAAGACCAGGAGAAAAAATCAAAGAGAATTAAAAAAAACTGATGGAACTTAGCCAGTAACTATAATGTTATTATAGGCTGTTTACTTAAGAGAATTATCATCAGTCATTTGTAAGTTTCTTACAAGATTTTATTAAATATTTTTATAGTAT
>CM053608.1:43211183-43222139 GCA_028646535.1 Procyon lotor | reverse complement strand
TTTTTTTACTCTTCTGTTATTCTGCCTGAAATTTTTCCAGTTAGAGATTCATTTGAGATTTTTAACTTTGTGTCTTAAAACATTTCTCTTAAGAGCATGTCCACTAATTTTCTACTATCTCCACCTCCCCAAAAAACCCACTGATCTTCACAGTCATACACTAAACAAAAGAAAGTGCCTGTCAAGAAGTCCATCAGAGAAGACAGAGCATACTGTGGAGCAAAACAAATCGGATATTGGACAGATTGAGGAGAGCACGAAGAACAATTTTCACTTTAACATCAGCCCTGCCCTTGTGACACAGCTCTCCACAAGAGAAACCTTCCAGCCTGGGAAGGGAAGGGAGGATGTGTGAGGGAGCACATGGCTCCCCTAGCTCTGCAGGATGCTGCCAGAACCCTCTTTCTAGCCCCACCCAGAATCCTGAGATGTACTGTGCAGCTGGGGAGTGGGCTGCACCTAGCATAACAGCACTCAGGGCTCTCAGAGGGCAGCAAACCACCATGGACCGTAGAAACCACAGCATAGCCTCCATTAGGAATCTGCCTATGAGCCACTAGAGATGCCTTGCCTGCAGACTGCCACAGATGGTCCACGGCACACACAACTCTCACCCATACATCATCCCACCCTGTGGCCTGCCACCAGTGCACACAGGAGGGCAACACGAGTGAGCTTCTGAAAGTGGCTAGTGAGCATGTTCAGAAAGCAGTTCCATTCTCCTGGATTGGGAGAAATCACACATTCAGTCAGCACCGCCCTAGAGAAAGCAAACAGAAGGGAGAGGATCAAGAGAAGGCCTTAAAGTTTGTACTACACTGTCTCAGGCAGTAGGAAACAAATACACCAACCTTGGAGAAGGTTTAAAGCCTGAATGTGTCTGGATCTGAGCTATGTATTCACTGCAGTGCTCTGGCTAAAGCACTTTTTTTCTTTCATTGCATCAATTCTCACATAAGTATCATGAAGCATTCAAACCTGTAGAAACTGCATCTTCTTTCTTGCTTCTAACTTAAGAAGAAATAAACTAATAATATAGAAGCATGCTTCTTTCTGACTCCATTATCAGGCATGGAGGAAATGGACCAATCAAGAGTTGCCTTCTGCACAGGAGCTGGCGGTATTATGAGGGAGAGAAAGAATCGAGGCCATTGATGCTTTGGTGGGCTACAATATTAACCTCCTTTGTTGAGATGTTTTAAACCGAATTTAACCCAAGGACTTTCCCAGTAAAAAGAAGCCAGCTAGGGGTGCCTGGGTGATTCAGTGGGTTAAGCGGCTGCCTTTGGCTCAGGTCATGATACCAGAGTCCTGGGATTGAGGACTCCCTACTCAGTGGAGAGCCTGCTTCTCTCTCTGACTCTGCCTGCCTCTCTGCCTACTTTGTGCGCTCTCTCTCTCTGTCAAACAAATAAAATCTTAGAAAAAGCCATTAGCAAATAACTACTAACAACCATTAACTCCACTAAAAGGAACAACTCTTCACCATCCCAATTGCCAATTATATCACTTATTAGGAAGACTTCAAGAGACCTTGAAAGGAACCTACTCTTGAGCAGGGATAGGGGAATGAGGGAATTAAATATTTACTGAATTTGTTTCATTCCATTGATTTTTCTACACTAGAGAACTTTTTAAAAAAGAAGGTTGTGGTTAGTAATGTTTAATTCAGTCATACATGAACAAGTGGCAGGGATGTTGGTTAGCACATCATCTCATTGGCCATTAGTTCAAATGCCTTTGTGCAATCTACTAGTAATAGTAACATGGCTGATAGATGCATATAAAAGTTTTAGCATATATCTCAGATTTTGATTATAATGGTAACAAAAGATCAGAAGTCCAAGAGTATATTGACTTATCTTCAAACAACGGAGTATTATTTAGAAAGACATATAAATGGAAAGAAGCAGTATGTTCTAAAATAATCAGATATACACTTTGTGGGCTTTTATTTTTCACAGATCAATTTATAAATCATAAAGCTTAAAATGAGTAAGTAGCAGTAGCAAAAAAAAATCATGTCTTCTACTTGATCATTGACATCTACCATACTGTTGGTTATCTTTTTTTCCCCTTTAAGATTGATTTTATCTATCTATCTATCTATCTATCTATCTATCTATCTATCTATCTATCAGAGAGAGAACACAAGCAGGGGGAGCAGCAGACAGAGGGAGAAGCAGGCTCCCTGCTTAGCAAGGAGCCCTATGTGGGACTTGATCCCAGGAACCTGGGATCATGACCTGAGCCAAAGGCAAATGCTTAACTGACAGGTACCGTGGTGTCTCCATACAATTGATTATTATTATTTTTTTAAAGACTGTATTTATTTATTTGGCAGAGAGAGAGATGTAGGCAGAGAGAGGGGGGAAGCAGGCTTCCTGCCAAGCAGAGAGCCCAATGTGGGGCTTGATCCCAGGACCCTGAGATCATGACCCAAGCTGAAGGTAGAGGCTTTAACCCACTGAGCTACCCAGGTGCCCCCATACTATTGGTTATCTTAAGAGATGCTGCCACCAGGCTCTATACCTACTTCTGTGAGAGAAAAGCAGTTTTGGTAGGGCTAGAAGGGAAAAGGAAGAGACTGGGTAAGGTTTAAGACAAAGGGCATGTAAGGTACTCAGGAACTCTAGGTAACTAAGGGTCACATGAGGGCCCTGGGTATGTTCATACCAAGTGGGAGTGAGCCAAAGCCAAACAGCTTATTTTGAAATTTTCTTAAAATTTTTCTTAAAAAATGTCTAGGAAAATGGGAAGAAGCTTTCTACTTCCTCTTAGTGTTGCATACTTGTTTTCCTTAAATGTTCAAATTTAGGTTCCTGGTAAAGAAGCTCCTTTGCACAAGTGCAAACCAACCATGTTGCAAAGACACAAATATGCATAAACTATAATTTGTTATATGAGGTGGAAATGCTTTTGTTTTTAATTCCATGTCAAGGAGCTCCCTTATGCCTGTGTGTGTGTATACATTTATGTGAGTTTGCTGACACTAAGTAAAAGCTAGAGCCTCAATTTAATATTCCATATCTTTTCCTTTCTCTGATAAACCCATTCCTTAGCCTTCCCTCTCCCCATTGCTTTCCATATGGTTAATACCTCTCATAAAAAGGGAGCTGGTATTATTCATTTGCACTTGTTTGATTGTACTTTTACCCAAAGATAACAGAGTTTTAGATATGAAGCAGGCATTTTAGGTCTAGATGCGAAAAAAAAGGCTTGTGTAACTCATATCCAGCCATCTACAAGTAAATGGACAATAGTTGGGGCGAAGAGGAGCCATGAAAGGTACATCAGAAACAATGAATGCAGAGTTCTTACCCAATGCTTGACCCCCTACTTCTAGCTAACACTTATGGAAATAGTGATTCAGTAAAGCACTGGGTGTTACTAGCCACCAACAGAAAGGACCCTACCATACCTTGACCTCTCTCCTTCAGAAGACCTCTCCCAGCAATTCAACTGACAGATGACCACATTTTTGGTATGTGGGACATTGTCTTAGGGTGTTTGTTTTAAAATTTATTTTTAGGTAATCTCTACACCCACTGTGGGGCTCAACCTTTAATAGCTCCGGAGGTTAAGAGTCGCATGCTCAGCAGACTGAGCCAGCCAGGTGCCCCTTGGAGTGTTTTATTAATTAATTAATTAGTTTGTTTATTTAGATTTTATTTATTTGAGAGAGAACAAGCAGGGAGAGGCTTAGAGGGAGAAGCAGGCTCCCCACTGAGGAGGGAGCTTGATGTGGGGCTCCATCCCAGGACTGTGGGATCATAACCTGAGCCAAAGGCAGATGCTTAACTGAACCACTCAGGTGACCCAGGATGTTTGTTTTAATCAATCCTCTTTGAGATTTGGTAATGCATTCTTTTGTTTCCTCTGTAATTTTTAACTCAAGTTTATGGAATGTCTAATAAGTATTTGAATGCATCCTCTTCAGTAAGGGAAGTGTTAGATCTAGTTGGAATTTTTTTTTTTTTTTTTTAAGAAAACTTTGCTGGAGTTACTAAGCCATCTGGAACATTTGATCCACCATTTATATCACCGATTTTTTTTTTTTTAAAGATTTCATTTATTTATTTGTCAGAGAGAGAGAGAGAGAGAACACAAGCAGGCAGAGAGACAGGCAGAGGCAGAAGGAGAGAGAGAGAGAACACGAGCAGGCAGAGAGGCAGGCAGAGGCAGAAGGTAAAGCAGGCTCCCTGCTGAGCAAGGGGCCCGATATGGGACTCGATCCCAGCACCCAGGGATCACGACCCAAGCTGAAGGCAGCTGCTTAACCAACAGCCAGCCACCCAGGCGTCCCTATATCACCGATTTTGTGGGAAGTGCATTTTAATTTCCACTTGCCCTTGAACTTTATGACACAACATACATAATTTGGAGAATGTATATTCGTTTCAATAGATATAGTAAACTGCCTTAATTTTTACTTAATGAAGTTTTACTTAACTGGATTTTGGTAGATGAAGAAAACAGGTTTTTTGTTTTTAAATACCACATTCCTATTTTTCCCCTAGGATGTTAATACTGATACCAAGCTATATATAATTTAATGAAATTTAGTTCCTTTTTATGATCTAAATGCTGCTATTTGTTTTCTTGGTATTGAACATAATCCAAAATAGAGTTGTCATTACTCAAGAAAAGAAGGGGGAAAAAAGAGCTTAACCCAAGTTAGTTTTCATTTATCTGATCATCTAGCTTCTGATCTCTCCTTCATTTTGTTTAGATTTTTAGCCATTTTATATCCCCTCCTACCCCCAGGTGGGGCCAGGAAAGAAACTTTACAATGGAAGAAGTTCAAACCACTGCTAATATTTGACCAACAAGGGAAGGCTTATTTTTTAAAGATTTTTATTCATTTATTTGAGAGAGAGAGAGAGAGAGAGAGCATGAGCAGGGGGATGGGGAGAGGGAGAATAAGGCTCCCAACTGAGCAAGGAGCCCGATATGGGATTCAATTCCTGGACCCTGGAATTATGACTTGAGCCAAAGGCAGATGCTTAACTGACTGAGCCACCCAGGCACCCAGGAAGGCTTGTTTTTTAATTGAATTTCAGTTGTTGGTTGCATTGTCTATCATAAAATTAGAGCCTGCAAATATACAGGGTCTTCTTATGTCCTTAGAGCACTTTTAACAGATCAACATGGTCACAATATTTTATATCTACATTAAAGGTGGATATATCCTAGCATGTATGAAATTGAGTAGAATATTCTTCACATCCATTAAAATAAGCTACTATGAACAGGTAAAATGGGCTAGCTGGCTTGAGGTTTATGTTAGCTGTGACAAGAAAGTCAACTTACTTTTATTTATTTTTAAAGATTTTATTTATGTGTTTGAGAGAGAGGGAGGGAGAGCAAAAAGGAAACTCCCTGATGATCAGAGAGCCCATCCCCAGGACCCTGGGATCATGACCTGAGCGAAAACAGACTGAATGGCTTAATGGACTTAGCCCCCCAGGGACCTCAGTCAACTTGCTTTTTAATGTGTATTGTTTTTCTCTCAAACTGACAACTTGAAAAAGTTTAAACCGCAAAGGATCACTGTATGTTTCCTGTATCACCCAGAGTGGCCCACGAAAGGAATTTTAACTGCCTTGGTTGGAATGGAGCCATTTACACTTTTCCATTTCAAAGCCCTTTGGGGAAAAGTTGTAAAATAAGTGATAAATAAGGTAGGCCTTTTTTTTTTTTTTGTAAGATAACCAACATACATTTTAAATCTGTTATTGTTCTGCTTCTTCCTTTAAACAGCTTTCCCTCCTCCCTCCCCCAACCCATTTCACCTCCACCCAGGCCCTTCACACACACTCTGGGCAACAGAAAATAGGTTCTAAACACAGAGAAAGGTCTACCTGCAAGTTCTTGCTGAGCAGGGCTGGGGCCAGTATGAAAGAAGGCAGATAATGGGGAAATAGCAAAACTTATAGAACTCAGCAGTTAGGGCTTTTGCCAAGCAAAGATCAAAGCCCCTGAACTTTAAGTACTTTCCTGGATTTGGATTGATTCTGCAAACTCAAAACTGGGTTTCTGAGGCTCGGCAAGAAGCAGAGTAGCAGATGTTGGCACTGTGAGGCATGCCCTTCACTCAGCTGGAGCCCAGGGCTTCAGAGGACCACCTCTGGATGCCGAAGCAGGGAAAGGGACTTGAACCAGAGTTAGGACTGAGCAAAAGTTGCTGCTGTATTCAGGTAACACCTCTGTCCCTCTCGAAACACTGCAAGCGAGCTCAGAGGTTCCTGGAAGTAAAATACAAAATATTTCATTGGTGCATTTGATATAGACTTGGAAGATTCACATTTGTCAATGTGAGAAGCTTATTACCTCAAACCCTTAGCTAGTTCTCCAGAGTCACCTGACAAAGCAGATGGCAAAGTGACCCAACAGATTAGAGACATCACTTTAGATGACAACCTGCACCTGTGGTTCAGCCTCTCAGAGGCAGCTCTGGAGTTTGGGGCACTGGGGGGAAGAGCATAAAAATTCATTGATGTCCCCATTAGGCCGCATTTCTTTTCATTTGACTCGTCACTTAAATCTAGTCCAGGTCACAAATAGTTTGAATTTTACTCCCAGCACATTCCTCCATATAGGGAGACCTCAGGGAAGGATTAGATGGCATCTTGAAAAATCAGTAAGCAAAGCCAAAAACATGGTTGTTCAGCAAAAGCAGAATTCTGACTGTGGAGAATGTGGGAGGGAAGGACAGCAGGCAGTGTGGTGTTGGGGGGCAGGGGAAGTTGTGGCCTTAAAAGAAACTGACATCCTCTGCTGTTGCTCTCTGAGAGCTCAGCTGACATTTAAAAAGACAAGGATCCAATTAAGGACGGCAAAAACCCATGGTCATCACCAATTAGTAGTCTGGTTTTCTAAGAGTAGTGTTAGAGTTGTTAGTTCCCAGCATTTCCCCAGAAATGCAGAGGAAACAAATGAGGTTTTGTTTTATGGTGGTAGTAGAATGACAAAGTATGACTTTTTAAAGCGCCCAATGAGGCAGTTGGTATGATACTAGCTGACACAATTCTTAGGTTATTCCCATGCTCAGAATAGGAGAGGAGTAGAGCCATCATGGTTGAGAAGCGGGGTTCCAGAGTAATCCTCCTACCGTCAAGGTGGGTGAGAGGTGGTATGGAAGTACCTGGCCAATTGAAATGACTTGGAGTCTCAATCCCAGGCAAGGACAGAAATATTTTTAGAAAGCATTTTCATGGGTGCCTGGGTGGCTCAGTGGGTTAAAGCCTCTGCCTTCGGCTCAGGTCATGATCGCAGGGTCTGGGATCGAGCCCCACATCCGGCTCTCTGCTCAGCAGGGAGCCTGCTTCCTCCTCTCTCTCTGCCTGCCTCTCTGCCTACTTGTGATCTCTCTCTCTGTCAAATAAATAAATACAATCTTAAAAAAAAGAAAAGCATTTTCATATGTTCATTTTATTTGCTGTTGAAAATATCCTGTAAAGATGTATAATGCAGTAGGTATTACATATAACTTCCAGTTGAGGAAACAGGCTCAGAGAGATTAAGGAATTTGTCTGAAGTTACGTAGCTGAAAGAACTAAAGCTGGTCCTAGATCCCCTGTCTTCTTATCTCTAGTCTAGTGGATCCTCAACAGGACATCAAAGACTCTCAAAGTATTCTTGTGAATCAAATGGAGAAATGTGATGTAACTAGAACACTTAGGTCACTTCATAGCAATTTAAAGAACTATGGACCATGGTACCCAAAGAATGTTGATGAATGATGAATATGTGGCATCTGCAAAGAAAATCTTTATTGGCAATCCACAGGGTTCTGTCCTTGGCCTTTGTCTCCTAAACAATTTTATCTTCCACTTAAGTAAAGACAAAGATGACACACTTATTAAATTTGTGGATGACAAAGCAATGAGAATATTAGATGACATAAAAGTAAAGTATCTTGAGATATAAAATATCTTGGCAGGGTGAAGGTGGGGAAGGTGGACTGAAGCCAAAAGGAGAGATTTAGTAAGATAAGTGAGAAATTCAGTATCTAGAGGGGAAACTATAAACATAGATAGGGTAGGGGCACCTGGCTGGCTCAGTAGGTAGAGCATGTGACTCTTGATCTTGGGGTTGTGAGTTCAAGCCCCATGTTGGGCATAGAGATTACTTAAACTACCAAACATAGATCAGGAAGACATGGTTCCACAGTTGGGGAATGATCCAGGGGACAAACCTATTGCCAGTCATCAATGTGAGCAAACTTCCAGAAAGGTCCACAGATATAGAAGTGGCACTGACAGAACATTCATGATGACTGAAATAGTATATATGAGATAGACAAGGAAGTCTGAAAATGGCACTGCCTGATATGAAAATTAGCAACAGGGTAGAGGTAACAGTGACTCGGTGTCTCAAATTTGCCCAAACCACTTCTACAGTATTGATTCCAGTTCTGGGCACCACCCTTGCAGGAACCTGAGCTACTTGGAGGGTGTTCAGAAGATGATGATGAGGGTGATGGCAATCTCCAAACCTCGCCAGGGGTGGAAATAATTTCCCAAGGGAAGAAAGGCATTCGCTGAACAAAATTTGTTTTCATCAGCTTAATTGAAATATAATTTGTGTATATAAAGTACATCCATTAAAGGGCACCTCTGTGGTGGAGGGTATTGAGTGTTTGACTTGGTTTCAGCTTGGGTCATAATCTCAGGGTCTTGAGACTGAGCTCCGTGTTGGACTCCACACTCAGTGCAGAGTCTGCTTGAGAGTCTCATCCTCTCCCTCTGTTCCTCCCCACTACACCCACCCCCATTCTGTCTCTCTCTCTTTAAAATAAATTTATCTTTTTTTTAAAGTACCTCCATTTAAAATATATGATTTGGTGAGTTTTGACGTTTGTACATACCCATGAAAGCACTAGCACATTAAAGATGGGAACATTTAGGGGCGCCTGGGTGGCTCAGTGGGTTAAAGCCTCTGCCTTTGGCTCAGGTCATGATCTCAGGGTCCTGGGATTGAGCCCCGAATCAGGCTCTCTGCTCGGCGGGGAGCCTGCTTCCCCCTCTCTCTCTGCCTGCCTCTCTGCCTACTTGTGATCCTCTCTCTCTGTCAAATAAATAAATAAAATCTTTTAAAAAAATTATTAAAAAGATGGGAACATTTTCATTACTCTCCAAAGGTTCTTCATACTTCTTTGTAGTACATTATCTCTTTACTCCATGTCCAGGCAATCACTGATCTCCTTTCTGTCACTATAGATTAAAGAAGATTTTCTGGAATTTTATATAGTAAATAGAAAAGACAACTCCTGTGACTGGCTTCTTTAAGTCAGCATGAAGATTTTGAGGTTCATACATCTTGCTCATCTGTCAGTAGTTCACTGCTGAGTAGTATTCCCTTGTATGGATGTACCACATGTTTTGCTACACGTGGACATGTGGGTTGTTTCCATCTGTTTGTGGACATGTAGGTTGTTTCTAGTTTTTGGCTATTATGAACAAAGCTGTTATGAACATTCATGTTACAAGTTTCCTTGGACAAATGCTTTCCTTTCTTTTGGGTAGCTACCTAGGAGTGGAATGGCTGGTTATATTGGACATACAGTTCCATTAGAAACTGAATGAACAAAAAAGAGGTTCCCAGATACCATGGGGCTCATATTCTAGTTAAGGGAAGGAGTCAGTAAAACATGTAAACAGATAGGATAAGTTTAGAAAGTGATTAATGATAACAGGATAATAAAACAGTAGGTGAAGAGTGACTCAGAAAGGTCTCCTTTAACTAGGACAACAAGGAAAGATCTCTCTGTAAAGGTGACACAGGAGTTGAACTGAGTCCTGAATGTTGGGGAGAAAGAAGTGCATGAAGATTTGGGGGAGTGCATTCCAGGAACTGGGAACTGCCAGTGCAAAGTCTTTGGAAAATGAAAGATGGGTAAATTAAGGGTGTGATAGTTGTCTCTAGATATTTGGAAAATAATCAGGAAGAAAAGGGATTACACTTAATTCTCTGAAATGTCAGAGTCATAAATATAACCAATGAGTGGAAGTTAGATGGAGAAAAGTTTTGGTTTCATCTAACCTTTTAATAGTGGGACTTTGAGGGATAGGAAAATGACCAAGTTCTAAGTTCTTTTTTGTTGTTGTTGAGGTTTTTGTTTTTGTTTTTTTTTTTTCTTTTTCCTTTTTTTATAAACACATTCCTACTACTGTGAATAACAACTACAACTAGATGGAACTGAAACCAAACCTGTGACTTTGGTCTCTCAACACGAATTATTGAGCAAATACAAATCCAGCTTATAAACCAACTGCAGTAATTTGCACTAATATGTAAGGCAATTGATTTCTTTTTCCTATTAAGTCTGGGTTTAACACTCAGAAGACATTCAAATATTCCTTGAAAGGCTGGGATAGGAAGGATATGTTCTCTTCCTTCAGTCAAGTGACATCTTCTGTAGTCAGTGTATACAAAGAGTGAGCACATGTTAGTAATAAACATCAGGGGGATTCTTTAGCATTTACCTACTTCTGTCCATTTAAAAGTAGTAACAGTGATTTCAAATGATACCTACCAAGGTTTTAACCCAGATAAAAGATGCAATTATACAATTGGAAATTGTGTTAAAGGACTAAATTATATCTTTAATTTTAATTATTGTGTAAACTTAAGGACAATAAAGGAACAGAAGGAAGAGGAGGAAGAAAAGGAGAAGGAAGCAGAGAGAGAAGGAGAAGGAATAAACGTCTCACCGTCAAGAAACTGGTGCTTTCATTCTTCCATGATCTCCTTCAGCCCTTGCCTATACGCTTCTGGAATTGCCAGGTAAGAGTGCAGGTACACCAATCAAGAAATGGGCAGAAGATATGAACAGACATTTCTGCAAAGAGGACATCCAAATGGCCAACAGACACATGAAAAAGTGCTCCGCATCACTCGGCATCAGAGAAATACAGATCAAAACCACAGTGAGATACCACCTCACACCAG
>CM053608.1:43197779-43210683 GCA_028646535.1 Procyon lotor | reverse complement strand
CAGTGTCATTTTCATGGCATTCTCTTAGGACTTTCTTTTTTTCTTCTTCTGAAACGATTACCAAACGATTTTGTTTTCTGTCTTTTCCAACATAAAACAACTTTTTTTCTTTGAAGATAAATTTTTTTGCTGCTCTTCTTATGCCACTTCTTTCACTTGGTAGTGTAGTTGGATGATATTCACCAGTTCGTTTATAATACGCAATCTGTTTAAGATGAAGGTCACCATTTTTTCCACTACGGACCATCATGAACCGAAAGTGGCCCTAAACGCAAACGACAGGATTTAAGCCTCCTCTCGCGACTTATCTCTCTTTTTTTTTTTTATTTATTTTTTATTTTTATTTTTATTTTTTTATTTTTATTTTTTTTAATATTTTGTTTATTTATTTGAGAGAGAGAGAGAGAAAGTGAGAGAGAACAGGTCAGAGGGAGAAGCAGACTCCCTGTGGAGCTGGGAGCCTGATGTGGGACTCGATCCTGGAACTCCAGGATCATGACCTGAGCCAAAGGCAGTTGCTTAACCAACTGAGCCACCCAGGTGCCCCTTAATGCGAGTTTCTGAAACTATAGGTATTCTCTCTTTTTTCTGTTATTTCCAATTTTTCTTGTATCTTTTATTTTATAATGGCAACAAAATAAACAAATCTGAGCTGTCTGAGGGCTGACCTGTCCCCATGGTCTTGCCTCTGCTTGTGGCGTGAAGGGTTCCACACAGACTAGGAGGAGGCCGAGGTGAGAGGCAGAGGGCAGGGTCAAACAAAGAGAAAGACAGGAAGATTTCAGCTGCCTTCCATCTGAGTAACTCTAACTTACTCTTGTGTAATTCACCTTCATCACCTTCATCCAGTGTGGGAGAGTCAGGGGTTCCTGGCTAGATACACATCCTTCTTAAAGCTCTCTCTGTCAACAGTGCTCTCACTCCTAGGATCACTGACTCTTCTAAGTTCTTCGTGGCTCCTAGCTCATACCTGCACACTTAACTCCTATACTGTCTAGCACTGTCTGTTTTGATTCTCCACTTCTGGGTGGGTCTCCACCTGTAGGTCTGTCGCTGCCTGTGCTAAAAGTCCTTGCCTCCATGGTCTCAAGCTGTCACCTGCTTCCTGGGGCACCTAGTGCATTCAATGGGCTTGAATTGTTCATGTGGCTCCCCGCCCCCCTGAACAACCCTACTCTCTGCCATGTACTCTTGTTCTGTTAATAGCACTCCCACCCACCCAGGGTTCTCACGACCCACCAGTCTTTAAGTCTCCCAGCCTTTTGTCCAAGCCATGATTTTATTTTTTATTCATTTTTCAGTAGGCTCTATGCCCAGCATGGGGTTTGAACTCACGACCCTGAGATCAAGAGTTGCGTGTTCTACCAACTGAGCCCACCAGGTACCCCATCCTATCTATCATTTCAAAATGGAAGTCTCACTAAGCAGTTCTACTTAAATACTCCCAGCATCGCTCCATTCACACAAAATCCAAATTTCTTGTGTGGTAGAACAAATTCTTCAGAGTATGTTCCCAGCTTGCCTCTCTGGACACATCCTCTACCACTGTCTAAATTATCCCAGCCTTCAGCTTCTTAATGTTCCTTGAACAAAATATATTCTCTACAACTCTGTACTTTAGTACATGCTGTTTCTAATACTTAGTGATTTCCTACTCAACATCACAGAATTACCTGAATTATCACCTCCTCCCTGAAGCCTTCCCAACTTCCCCAGGAGGTCTCTGCAACTCCCTTCTCTGTGTGCTTTTTCTAGGCCTTAATCCTTAATCCTTGTCACTACACAAGAACAAGGATTGTGTAATATTATTTTCCATGTCCTCCGAGCCTTCCCTGCACAGTGCCCAGCACACAGTAGAGGCTCAAAACCTTGAATGGATTAATAAAAAGTTTGAATTTCTTCAGTATTCCCAGTATGTTATTCAGGACCTCACATGTTGTCTAAAAACTGCGTGAGACAGAGCTGTGGCCAACAGGAGCCATTAGCAAAGAAAAGTTTCCTTCACCAGTTTCTCTGGCTTTTCCCCTTGAGCCCTTCCCCCTTATCTCTCCATCTGCAGACTGGTCAGTGTGGGTGGTGGTATGCATAATAAAACACCTAGGCCTTTGATTTGATTCTGTTCTTAATTTTCATCCTACTCAATCCTGTTCTCTGTCAAGTTTTAATAAATAAGTGTGAATCCCCCTTGGCATTAGACTGCAAATGGAGCAGGAGAACTATATTACAGCGAGGAATCATCTGAACGAACAGAGGAAAGGGGAGTGTGAAAATTGTGCCGTAAGGGAGATGCCTATTAGGCTCTTGGAAGAGAGTTGCCCACCCCCATCTTCTGGCTTTGATCTCCAGAGCTCCATTAAAACAAGGTATTAGCTTTAACCAGCTCTTTGTTTCCGTGCCAGGAATGTCTGCCAATGGGTCCTCTTAGAAGTAATAAAGAATAACAATAACAAATTGCTGTCAGAGTCAGACATATCACAACCTTAGGAGATAGGGCCTTATCTAGCAGAGATAAGAGGCAGGAGCAACCTTGACTGTGATTTAGAAACAGGGGAGGTGGTAATCCCTGAGCTTCCACTGGAGAAGACCTGGACCCAGGACTTCTCCAAGGCGGCTACTATCACCACTCCTCTAGTGGGAGACCATAGTGTAGGCAGGGTGGGGACAGTGGGGTGGGAGCCACCATCCCAGAAGTGAACTACGCCAGTGTACCAAAGGGCACTCGCTGTCTCTAATCACTCCCTGTGCCCCCCCCCACCATGCCCCCAACACACACACCCAAGGGCAGAGGTATGAGCTCTTTGAGTCTCCTAATTCTGTTTCACTGTCTGTGGCTGGCTAAAGGACCAGGTTGTCATAGCCAGGACTGTGGTTCAATTTAACATATATTCTCTATTTATATCCATGCACATATATGGAATGGGAGAGAGAAAATGAGAGTAATATTAATTTTTCTTAACCCAAGATAACCCTTTAGCAGTCAAATCACATCGATGTCCAAAGAACATGTCTTTTCTAGCCCCGCAAAGACCCGTGCTACTTGAGCTTCCTCTTTCATTCCTGAACATCTGACGATTCATCCCTTCTAACCACTTCCTCATCACAAACCTACTCATCTCTTTGTAGTGGGGCCCCTCCCCCACATCTTTTCTGAAAGGACACCAGGACTCCACAATCTTCTCAGACCCTCTCCTGTTTTCCTCTGGGAGAATAGTAGTGCCATTCACAGAAGGAGGAAATCAGGAAAGATGGTCTCTCATTTACTGGCTGTGAAACCTTGGTCACCTTTGCCCCTTTTGGGTACATCCCCTCCCCCTTCCCCACCCATCGTCTAATGAGTTGCCAAGGTCCCACCCAGTCCACGTCCGTCCGAGGGATCTCTCGAGCATCCACCAGCCCTCTTCATCCTCACTGCCCTCACAGAGCACAAAAGTGGGAGCGGCCATGGAGTTATCTGTCAATCCCAGCTTCGCCCCCACCTTCTTTCTGTCTGCATTAACACGGCATTGAGTTGCTATGACAACGATCACAAACCGAGGGCCTTAAAACAACAGAAATGTATCGGCTCATAGTTCCTGAGGCTGGAAGTCCAAAATCAAGGTGTCAGCTGGGTAGTTTCCTTTTAGGAGCTCTTAAGGAGGATCTATTCCATGCCATGCTCCCAGCTTCTGGTAGTCGCCAGCCTTCCTGGGCTTTCCTTGGTTTGTAGACGCAACCCTCCAGTGGCCCCCTCTGTCTTCACAGGGCATTCTCCTCTGTGTGTGTGGAGAGCTCTGTGTCTTTGTTTTCTCATAAAGACTACAGTCATTGGACTTAGGGCCCACCCTGCTGCAGTATGACTTCATCTTAACTAATTACATCTCCGAAGAGCCCATTTCCAAATATGGTCACATTCCCAGGTTCCTGTGGACATGGACGGTTGCAGGACGCTGTTCATCCCAGTGCACACTTTTTCCAGCTGTTTCTTCTCACTCTACCCACTCTTTCTCTTGGTCCCCCAAGGGATCTCCAGTTTCACTGTCTCCTGACTTCATCCGAGCATGTCAGTCTTCTGTTGACCTCTACCTTTTCTATCCGGATTTTTTTTTTTTCTATCCGGATTTGACCTCACAGTTGATGACCTGAACCTTACCGCCCCTTCTCTCAACTTTCTTTTGCTCACTCCGTAGACTGCCTCCACGGGGACACACAGGCTTCTCTCATTTGCTAAAGGAAACGGCACACCCATGAGGACTCTGGGGGCTGCTGGGTCTTCCGTACCAATCAGCAGTCTTCAGTGACTCTTGCAAAACCTCGCTTCTCTCCCCAAGCCCCACTTGACTGATGCTCCTTCGGTCTCAGGAACGGACTCCTTACTTCATGGAGAAAATTGAACCACGGAGCTTCAGGGACCTGAACAACCTGCCCCCTCTCTGTTTCACCTACATTTGCAACTAATCTCATCTCCTCTCCCCATGATGAGATATCTGCCCCTTCTGCTCAGGCCAGTCCAGGCCCCTTACCACCCCTCTGGGAGCTTGCATCTTCAGCCATCTTGGCTCTCCCCCTCAGCCTACACCCCTGCTCAAGTCACATGGGTCTAAGAACATGCACCCTCCTCTCTCTGATCCTCTTTCTCTCTAGTTAATGCCTTCTCTCTATCTCCCTATTTTGTCTGTATAACTCCCCCTACTCCCGGAGTCTGTCTCTCTCTCTCTCTCATTAGCTAAGCTGCTTGAATAATAGAGTCTGTGGTCTACACACAGCCTCCCCTCCCCTTCTCTCGGATGCCATTTGCTTCATGGAGTATCTCCAGGCCCCTCAGCAGGATGCAGTCACTCCTCCCTCCCTCCTTCCTCTAAAACCCAAAGCTCTGTTTGTCCCTGTCCTGTTTGGTGTCATCCTATCATCCAGATTCAGAGCAGGGTGAATGTTCCAGGCGTTGGATAACTCTTTGTGGCACATGCAAAGGCTATGAAGGCAGCTGGTTCTGGGCCACACTGTGTTCCTCTAGGCCCAGTTAAAACATTCCTTTTCCTCTGTGTGGCTGGAGGGATGGAGTGGGCCTCCTGGGCTGAGGAAGACAGAAACTGAACAGAACACGTAAACACACCCTGTTTCCCAGGACCTCCTCCCCGGGGCTGCTGCTGCTTCTGCCTTCCATGTGGTTACTTGGGCGGGGAAAGGGGAAGGGGGCCAAGAAGGCCGCACTCCCATTGGTGGCAATACCCTGCTGACCTCCCTTCTGACCTGATCTACATGTGTGCAAGCTTAGGAAGCATGCGTTTCCCTTCATGTGTGGCTTTGTGGGCCGTCTTTGCCAGCCCACCTGCAGAGCACGGCAGCGGGACAATTGCTTCTCTCCACATCCAGGTCTCTACAGTATTCTCTGGGGCCGTAGTCCCCACTGATCACTAAACACGTACCACACGTGATGCTCTGAGGTAAATGTCTCCTATACACTTCCCCTAGTCCTCACAACAGCCCAGTGAGGTAGGTACTGTTGTTCCCATTTTACAGATGAGACAGTAAGACATAAAGAGGTTAAGTAACTTGGCTAGAGTCCTGCCGTTGTTAGTAGCAGAACAGTCCCCAAGCCCCAGCCTGGATGAGGCCAGAGCCCATGCTTGCATGAACTACCCCTGCCTGCCTTCTTTTCTCTGAAGGTCAACCTTGATCTCAATTTTCACCTGATCTCATGCCTGATGTTTCTGGGGTGCATTTACAAGGTGTGAGCTGCCTGAGGGACACAATTCTGCCTCTTCCTCTGTAGCTCACCCACGAGCTTTCTGCCATTATCCATCACAGAAACACAGGAGGGGTGTAGGTGGAGGGGCGAGTAATTAAAAGGAGGGCAATAGATCTGAGCTCTTACGGGATTCTGTCCTACATCACTAAGGACAGGATTGGGGCCACGTTCTCCCGATTTTCATATCTCTAGTGCCCATGACTATGTGCTGAGTGAGGAAATAAACTTTTACTCCTGATCAAAATCTACAAGCAGATGCATTTGCCCTAGTGGTGAAAGGTATGGTGGGAGCCGATCCTCATCTTGACTCTCTCCCATGGCATCTTTGGGATATCACCTCAAAAAGGCATAGCCCAGTAGTGCTCCGGGCTGGTGAAGTCTTCAAAGTCTCTTGTCAGAGACCAGCAGGTGGTTTTGACATAGAGCAAGTTTTCATGAAGATTTAATGTGATAATTTGGATAAAACCTGGTACGATCTGCATTAAAAGGGAAGTGTTTAGTAAAGTGACAAAACATGGTGTATTGATTAATCTTCTAAAATGGTATCCAAATAAATGACGCAAGGAGATAGTGAGTAAATTCTGTGCCTCTTTGGCTGGCCATTTTACCTTCAGGTTCTTGCCACCTATGGTTCTCTACTGTACTCAGAATAAAACTCAGTTACCTCCTCCGACCTGAGGCCCTTCTCCATCTGCCTCCGTGGTAGATCTCATCTCCTACCCTCTCCCTCTGCAGTCGTTGGCTGGAGGAGCAGGCCAGAACCTTTTGCCCAAGAAGCTCTGTGTGTGTGCTTTGGGGCTGAGCTGAAGTGTCATCTCCTTCCTTGGCGACCCAGCAGGGTCCTTGTTTGTCTGTCTTTTTTTTTTTAACACTATATCCCTAAGACTGCTTGACAATAGTTGTTGAACAAATTCACACAGGAACTGGACCATTGCCACTTTTCTTGGCTATTTTTAATTTTTGTTCTTATTTATTTTGAAGGTTTTCAGTATAATTAACATGCAATGTTATATTAGTTTCAGGTGTACAATATAGTGATTCAACAATTCCATGTGTTATTCGGTACTCATCATGGTAAGTGTGCTCTTGATCTCCTTCATCTATTTTACCCATTCCCCCCATCCACTTCCCCTCTGGTAATCATCAGTTTGTTCTCTATAGTTAAGAGTCTTTTTTTTTTTTTTTTGGTCTCTTTTTTCTTTATTCATTTGTTTTGTTTCTTAAATTCCACATATGAATGAAATCATGTATTTTTCTTTGTCTGACTGATTTATTTCACTTAGCATTATATCCTTTATATCCATCCATGTTGTTGCAAATCACAGAATTTCATTCTTTTTTATGGCTGAGTAATATAGCTAAGTAATATGGCTGTACACACACACACACCACATTTTCTATACCCATTCATCTACCCATGGACATTTGGGTTGCTTCCATAATTTGCCTATTGTAAATAATGCTGCAATAAACACAGGGGTGCATATATCTTTTCAAATTAATGCTTTTATATTCTTTGGGTGATCCAACAATCCAAACGATAATAGAGGGAAAGGGTCATGCCAAGCAGAGAAGATGGAGTAAACTAGAGAAGGGCCAGGTTCACGAGGCATTGGAAGGTCCTTCTCTTCTGTTCAGGGAAGGGTGCGGGGGTGGGGCCCGACTGCACCTCCTGCCACAGTCAGGTAGAGGTTGAGCTATTGGTTTCATCGATCTGTTCTATTGTTTTTTGTTTTTGTTTTAGTTTTTATCTAATTTATTTCTGCTCTAATCTCTATTATTTTCTTCTTTCTACTGGTTTTGGGTTTTGTTTGTTCTTTTTCTAACTCCTTTAGGCATAAGGCTAGATTGTTTATTTGAGATTTTTCTTGTTTCTTGAGGTAGGCCTGCAGTGTCATAAATTTCCCTCTTAGAACTGCTTTTGCTGCATCCTAAAGATTTTAGACCATTGTGTTTTCATTTTCATTTTTCTCCATGTATTTTTTGATTTGTGCTTTGATTTCTTGGTTGACCCATCCATTGATTAGTAGCATCTTATTTAACCTCCATATATTTGTGTTCTTTCCAGATTTTTTCTCATGGTTGATTTCTAGATTCATAGTGTTGTGGTTGGACAGGAAGAATGTTATGACTTCAATCTTTCTGAATATGTTGAGACTTGTTTTATGATATAACATGTTATTTATTCTGGAGAATGTTCCACGTGCTCTTGAAGAGAACGTGTATTCTGCTGTTTGAGGATGGAATGTTCTGAATATATCTGTTAGCTCCATCTGGTCCAATGTGTCATTCAAAGCCACTGGTTCCTTGTTGATTTTCTGCTTGGATGATCTATCTGTCCATTGATTTAAGTGGAGTGTTATTGTATTACCATGAGTTACTTCCTTTATGTTTGTTATTAGCTGCTTTATGTGTTTAGGTGCTCCCATGTTTGTTGCATAAGTATTTATTATTGTTATATCTTCTTATTAGGTTATTCTCTTTATGGTAACAATAAAGTCCTTTTTTGTCTCTCTCTACAGTGTTTGTTTTAAAGTCTATTTTGTCTGATATAAGTATTGTTACCCTGGCTTTCTTTTTACTGCCGTTTACACAATAAATCCTTTTCCATCCCTTTATCTTCAATCTGCATGTTGTCTTTAGATCTGAAATGAGTCTCTCACAAGCAGCATATAGGTGGGTTTTGCTTTTTATTCATTCCATCACCCTTTGCCTTTTGATTGGAATGCTTAGGCCATTTACATTCAAAACAATTATTGGTAGGTCTGTACTTGTTGCCATTTTGTTGTTTGTTTTATGGTTATTTTTTTTATAGTTTTCTGTTCCTCTCTTCTCTTACTCTTTTTTCTCAGTTTGCTGGCTTTCTTTAGTGATATACTAGGATTCCTTCCTTTTTATTTTTTGCATGTCTATCTATTACTGATTTTTTATTATTACTGGATTTTTATTTTTTTGGTTACCATTAGATTTATGTATATCATCTTATGCATATAATAATGTATATTAAGTTGATGGTCACGTAAGTTTGAACACGTTCTAAAAGCACTATATTTTTACTCCTCTCCATCACATTTTAGGTATATGGTATCATATTTTACAACCTGTTAATTTGTGAATCCCTTGACTGATTTTTATAGATACACCTAATTTTACTGCTTTTGTGCTTTCTACTTTTCTTACTCCTGCTTCTAGTCTTTCCTTTCCACTCAAAGAACCCTTTAACATTTCTTGTAGGGTTGGTTTAGTGGTAATGAATTCCTTTAACTTTTGTTTGTCTGGGAAATTCTTTATCTCTCTTCTATTCTGAATGATAGCCTTGCTGGATAGAGTATTCTTGGTTACAAGTTTTTTCTTTCAGCACTTTGAATATCCCATTCCATGCCCTTCTGGCCTGCAGAGTTTCTTCTGAAAAATCAGTTGATGGGCCTATTGGCTTTCCCTTGTATGCAACTATTTTCTTTTCTCTTGGTGCTTTAAAAATTCTCTTTAACACTCTTTTCCCCCCCTGCCATTTCAGTTACTATGTGTCCTTGTGTAGACCTCCTTGGGTCGATTTTATTGGGGGCTCTCTGTGCATCCTGGATCTGGATATTTGTTTTCTTACCCAGATTCATGAAGTTTTCAGCTATTATTTCTTCAAATACATTTTCTGTCCTGCTTCCTTTCTTTTCTCTTTCTGTCATCTCTATAAAGTGAATGTTATTATTCTTGATGGTAGTACTGGGTTTTCTTAATCTGTGCCCCTCTAGCACAGGCCCCAAGATTAGCAAACAAATCTCCCTCCCATATACTCCAAGGCATCTTTCAAACTGCTGCTTCTGTGCTATATCTCAGTAGAACTGTTTGTTGTGTTGTCTCTTTAAGGGTGAGGACTTAGTTTCCTATTGCCCTCTGGCTCTCCAAGAGTCAAGCCTGCTGATTTTTAAATTTCTGAGTGTGAAGCCTCACTGAATGTAAGAACTCACAGAGTTAAGCCCCTCTGGTTTTCAGAGCCAAATGTTATGGCAGTTTGCCTTCCCATTGTTGATCCCCCATGCTGGGATGGGATCTTCTCCTCTCCCCTCTCTGTGGCTAGTAGGTTCTTCCCTCCTGTGTACAGTCCCATAGGTCCATTTGGCTCCTGACTGTATCTCTACCCTTCTTATCCTTTTCAATATGGCCTTTTCTCTGCATTTAGCTGTGGAGAGTGTTTTCTTAGTTAGAGTTAGTCTTTGAGTCATATTATGGGTTATTTATACTGATAGGGATGTTATCTAGGTGTATCCATGGGATGAGGTGAGCCTAGGATTCTCCTACTCTGCCATCTTCCCCAGAAGTTGACCATTGCCACTTTAGATGGGAAAGGTGCACCTTGTTTTCTTGGGGTCTTATCTGTCTTTGGGGTTGTTTTCAAGGTGAAACCCTGAAAAATTTTAAAATCTTGGGGTGATCTGGAGGTATGTAAAAAAAAAATAGAAAAAAGAAAAGGCTTACTGTTTGTGAGACTAATAGATAATTGCTTGAACTCTTTTAGCAATCCTTGGACACAGTTCACTTCCTAATTCTGTCTGTTGACCTCACCTTGAGCACCAATTGCAGATCAGCTTAGCTTATGGTTTCCACCATTGTTTTCTAGGTTTCTTGACTTGATGCTTTCTGGGTTTCTAAGTCTAACAAGGAAAACCTAGTTTTACAGCTTTTTATTCCAATTAAAATTATTCTTCCATAGTAGTAAGATAAGTGACAAGAGTTTATATTATAATCCAATTGCCAAGCTTTTCTTTCCCCAAACTCTTTTTAAGAGTTGGTTAGTTTTAAAAACAGGTAGACTGACCCATAGTGTCTCCTTACCCAGAGATTGAAAGCTAATAGCAAGGGTCCTAGTCAGAGAACAAAGGTAGGAGTTTTAGAGACTTCTGAGGAACTGAGGTTTGCTTTGAGCATAATTATGAGGTATTGTTCCATAGGAGAGAAAGAAATGAGTAGGAATCATAAATCTTTTCTGAGGGAAAAGAGTTAAGGAGAAAAGTGAATGTGTGCCAATCCTAATAAAACCAAAAATGGCAGAGACTGGAGATGTGAGGCCTTCTCTGTTCATTCACACCTTCATTTTCTCCTGCATTTATTCATCCATTCAATGAATGTTTGGTGCATTGTGCAGACACTAAACTAACTTCCAGGAGATACAAGGACGAATGAGCTTGACTTTGAATAGGTTACACCATTCACACATGACCAAATGATATGGTGTTTGTGACAGTGGCTTGTAAATGGCACAACACTATTATGTGTTTAATGCTTTATACAGTGACTGGTAAAGGAGCAGGTGCTCAAAATGGTTGTTAAGTGAATGAAGAAGGCAAGGGACTGAAACAATAAGCTGTGATATGTGAGAACTGGAGACTATCATGGCTGGAAACTAAAAAGGGGATTGTGTGATTCAGTAAAACACCAAACAGGGCTCCTTGATTATTCCAGAGACTGGGAACTCTGTGTTCTGTCCCTCCTCTTCTTATAACTATGTGACCTTGAGTGACTTAATCTTTCTGGGGTTGAGTCAAGGAGTACAATAAAATATTAGACTACCACCTTTGATGTGCTTTATATGTGAATTGGGCTCCATCCTAAAGTTTGTAAAGGAAAGTAGCTGGAGTTAGAATAATACATTACTGATTCTCAGTTGTAAATCCCTTCAAATCTCATGGAAGAAAACAGATAAAACTGTTGAACAAACATTTTGTTTTCTGTGTAGGAATGTGGTCATCTCAAATGGGAACCACTGGTTAAATTATAACCTTACGCTGGTGCTTACGTTAGCTTCTGTCTTTCACCCATTGACCTTCAGGAAGCTGCAATGAGGACTTAGTATGTAATTTGGACATTAATTAGCTAGTCAAGTTTTGAGACTTACTAGTTTTGAGAGATTTATAATTATGCCAAATTAACTCCCTCGATTTTTTTTATACCATTTATTGACCATTAGCAGATATAAATATAATAAATAGAAAGTTTTCAAAGGCTGTTTGACCATCAAAACCTGTATCATTCTTAATTTATGCCAAGTTAGGGAAGAACTCCCAGTATGAAATGTGGCCAGAAACCACAGTGCAGAGAAGTTTAACAGTTCTTCTGTTCCAGAATGAGTCAGAGAGGAGCCAAAATTTAATCTTATAATCTCATAAATTCTTTATGACTACAATTATTACTTGCAGCTATCAGGTGGTATAGACAAGCACTAACTACCATTGTGGAAATTGAGTAATACTTCTAAGTTTTTCAACAGAGAGGTCATTTGGGCAGTAAATTTATCATAAGTGGCATGGATCTATTTTCCATGAAAACATTTTGATGTATTTTATTATATGATAAATGTTCACTACTGAAAAATAAGAAAATGTGGATAAACAAAACAGGGGAGAAAAACCCTCAAAATCGTAGCCTGAAGGGAAAAACACCCACATACTTATAAAAATAAAAGAAAGAGATTATGCTCTTTGTAACTGGAAAGATACTCAGAACCCAAGATCAGAAGTCTACATTCATATTCCTGTGCTAGAAGAAAGAGCACCTGGAAAGGAGTGGAGGTGGAGGCTGACTTTTTAAAAAACATATAAGTTATAAATACATGGGGTGTCTGGGTGGCTCAGCTGGTTAGGTGTCTGACTCTTGATTTTGGCTCAGGTCATGATCTCAGTGTCATGAGATTGAACTTTCTGATGGGCTCTGCACTGGGTATGGAGCCTGCTTAAGATTCTCTCTCTCTGCCCCTCTCTACTTCTTTAAAAAAATTATAAATACAAAGGAAAATGAAAACTTTGGGAAAAAATACTGATCTTAAGGCATATTTAATATGTTACTTCCCATTATATTTGTATGGTATTATTTGAGGCCAGAGAACTTGAATTCCTATTTCTTGTGCTTACTCGTCAGAAATGTTTTTTGAATTGTTTGCTGAGTGGTATGTTCAAGTCACCCACTAAATCTATTAAGTATAGTGGTCTTTATTATAATCAGGAACCTAGCAGGGAAACCCTCTTACACTGTTGGTGGGAATGCAAGCTGGTACAGCCACTCTGGAAAACAGTATGGAGGTTCCTCAAAAAGTTGAAAATAGAGCTACCCTGTGACCCAGCAATCGCACTACTGGGTATTTACCCTGGGTATTGTATAAAGATACAAATATAGTGATCCGAAGGGGCA
>CM053608.1:43152633-43190223 GCA_028646535.1 Procyon lotor | reverse complement strand
ACATGCAGCTCCTCCACGTGTACTTCAGTACCTTCTTCAGTTTGAATTCGACCCACTTCTAGATAACTCACCTGCACCTGCTCTGGAAGATCACTCATATGTGAATCATGCACTTGGCTGTCCTGGAGCAGATCTGGATGGACCTGTTCCACAGTCACTTGTGCCGAATCCACCTGAACCTGAAGCAATGGTAACACATACACCTTCCCAACTTGTTCTATAATAGTCATTGATGTCACAGGTTCAGTTTGCACACGTGTTTCTACTGAAAGAACTTCTTCAGTTACTAGACGCTCTGAAATATTGTGAGTGTCACTGAGATGCCTCCTTAATTCATTTCCTTGCATAAACCACAAGTCACATAAAGTACAATGGTTGGGTTTATCTCCAGTGTGTATTACCAAATGATCTTTGAACTGGTCCCAGCTGTTAAACACACTGTTACAGACCTGACATTCATAAAGCTTCTTTCTTCCCTTTTTTGCCCCTACTCCAGTTTGGCATGCAGTCAGGTGACATTTGAGGGTGCTATTTCTAGCAAATCGTTCATGACAATTTGGACATTCAAAAGGTTTTTCACCTGTATGTTTTCGAAGATGCTCTTTAAAATGTCCAAAGTGGTCAAACTGTTTCTCACAGTATTGACATATGTGAATTTTTTCCCAGTTCTTTGCTTCTTACTGACTCCACCTTCTTCGAGGTGGTAACAGTTGAGGTGCTGTTTCCACGCGCTCTCCCGAAGATACCTTTTATTGCATATTTCACACTTGAAACTCTCAGTGGAGTGTGATTTCATGTGTTCCTTAAAATGGTAAAACAATTTAAATGAACGGTTACATTTCTCACAATGGAACAAGTCCTTCACATGTGACAGCTGAAGTTCCACAATTTCAATACCTTCTACCTGTTTGCCTGTGGGGTCAGATGCACAACCATCTTCTTCTTTTATCTGCCCTTTCCTATCACCTTGACGATACTTGCTGGTAATATCTGCCAACAGTGCCAGGGCGGAATCATCAGAGGAACCTGTGCTTTGAATGTACTTTATGGACTGTCTGGTAGAAGCCACTTCCTCCAACGTTTCGATGCCTTCATCTTCCACTTCAACTGTGCCTTCGGCGATCTCCACCTCAATTTCAACAGGTTCTGATTCTGCAGAGGGCAATGACTCCGTGATAACATTTGAAGTTTCTGCAATTTTTCTTTTTTTTGCCTCACTTTTTCCTGTGGTATTTTCCTCTAGTGGAGCTGAGTTTTCTTTGTTTCTGACTTCAAGGGCTTTGATAGCTTCTAGCATTTGTAGAAACTCTGCTGCTTTCCATACATCATTGGCTTCTTCTTCTCCTTGTATCATTAATTTTGCTGTATATGTGAACTCAATTAAATGACGGAAGGCCATTTTACTAACACCTTCTATCTCCACCAAAGGTTCCTGAGTAAACTCCTGAAAGAATTTGTAGAAGAACTTACTGCAAGCAGCCAATACAGCCTTGTGGGCCTTAAAATGGTGTCCGTCGACAATCAGGGTGATGTCAGTAAACCGATCCTGCTCTCGCTGTTCATTCAATCGGTCCAGGATCATTTTATGATGTTCCGGGAACTCCTGAAGGCATTCCATCGTCTCTTCGGCCTCCATGGCCGTTGGGTTGCTTCAGGGAAGGAGGAGCGGCCCGAGCATGTATTACTTTTATAATTAGGAAACAAACCCATGTTGTTAAAAAAAATGTTGAAAAATTTCCACCCCAAAATATGGGACCAGACTTGATGTCCTCAATTTTGTGCTTTGTGATTCTTTAAAAGAAAATTTTTTTTTAATTCTATTCAATTTGGTTCAACAAATATTTGTTGTGCACCTATGCTCCGTTTGGTGCTATGGGTGAAAGCTTCATGAGCTGATTTGACCCGTCTGAAAATTTTTACTCTGGTGAAGGAGACTGGAAACCACTGAATTGATAAAGGCTTCCCAGAGGTGACTTCCATTTTAGAGTTGAGCCTTGAATGTCGAGTAAGATCTCACCATTCGGAAATGGGGAAAGGAAATCATTTCAAAATCAGGGTCTGCAAGATGTCAGGCATAGAGAGGTTTATACCTGTTCTTTAAACAAGGAGCTGGTCTTAAGCCTGGAGAATAGAGTTTAGGCAGAGATAGTCTAGAGGACAAATTGGTAGAGGCAGAGATTTTGGCAGCAAGACTAGTTAGGTCATTATGGTGGTCCATGTGAAGTGATAGGAAATCATTAGGGAACCAGCAGCTAGAGGGAGCAGAAGGATACAGTCAGAAGGCCTTCTGGAGCTGGAATTGCCAGGATTGTATTTGGGGGAACTAAGTGTAGGGGAGGGAGAATTCTTTTTCTACCCTTCAAGTTCCTCCAGCTGGAGTAAAAATTCAATTTACGTGAGCGAGATTAACAGGAGAAATAAAGCAGTTTTACTATGTGTACACGGAGGCCCAATAATGAAATTGAGACCCAAAGAAATGACCAAGTCAGGCAGTTTTTATACATTTTAGACCAAGAGACAATAAATTTGTGAGGAATTTACAGGCTGAGGAAAACAGATGTTTGGGATTTTTAATTAGAAAGGAATTCTAAGTGGAATTTGGGCTAAGACAGTGGATTAGTAAAAAGTAGCAAGATTTTCTTTTATGGTTTCTCAACTTTAAAGTCCCTATCTCTGGTAATAAGGATTTTTTTTTTCTTAACTTAGTATAGAGAGGATATTTTTTCATATGGGACATTTATTTCCTTCTTTCAGGAAGACAGAGGAGGGTCTCAGTGTGCTTGTACCACTGTTTCCGAAGTAACCTCAATTCAAAATAATCAATATGCCCTGAGGGTACATGTGAGGGCAACCTGCCCTGGGCCCCTACCTAGGGTAGAAGTATATAAAGGAGAAGCCCTAGTTTATTAGCCTAGATTTGGGAGGATTAGGGGAATTCTAGGGGAGGAAGAGATTGAGGAATACTATGATTGAGGGGATTGATATTTATTTATTTATTTATTTATTTATTTATTTATTTATTTATTTAACATATAATGTATTATTTGCCCCAGGGTACATGTCTGTGAATCATCAGGCTTACACATTTCACAGCACTTACCATAGCATATACCCTCCCCCAATGTCCATAACCCAGCCACCCTATCCCTATCCCCCACCCCCCAGCCACCCTTAGTTTATTTCATGAGTTTAGGAGTCTCTTATGGTTTGTCTCCTTCCCCATCCCTTCCTGTTTCATTTCTCTCCCCTACCCCTGCCACAACCCCCTGCCCTGCCTCTGAAGTTCTTCATATCAGAGAGATCATGTGGTAATTGTCCTTCTCTGACTGACTTATTTTGCTTAGCATAATACCCTCCAGTTCCATCCACGTCGTTGCAAATGGCCAGATTTCGTTTCTCTTGATGGCTGCATAGTATTCCATTGTATATATATACCACATCTTCTTTATCTGTTCATCTGTTGATGGACATCTAGGTTCTTTCCATAGTTTGGCTATTGTGGACATTGCTGCTATAAACATTTGGGTGCATGTGCCCCTTCGTATTGTCACATTTGTATCTTTAGGGTAAATACCCAGTAGAGCTATTGCTGGGTCATAGGGTAGCTCTATTTTCAACTTTTTGAGGAACCTCCACACTGTTTTCCAGACTGGCTGTACAAGCTTGCATTCCCACCAACAGTGTAGGAGGGTTCCCCTTTTTCCACATCCTCGCCAACATCTGTCATTTTCTGACTTGCTAATTTTAGCCATTCTGACTGGTGTGAGGTGGTATCTCGCTGTGGTTTTGATTTGTATTTCTCTGATGCTGAGTGATGTTGAGTACTTTTTCATGTGTCTGTTGGCCATTTGGATGTTGAGGGGATTTTTTTTTTTTTTTAAGATTTTATTTATTTATTGACAGAGAGAGAGAGAGAGAGATCTCAAGTAGGCAGAGAGGCAGGCAGAGAGAGAGGGAGAAGCAGGCTCCCCGCTGAGCAGAGAGCCCGATGTGGGGCTTGATCCCAGGACCCTGAGATCATGACCTGAGCTGAAGACAGGGGCTTTAACCCCCTGAGCCACCCAGGCGCCCCTTGAGGGGATTTTTAAAAGAGGTAAGGAAGTGGAGGTCAGGGAGTTAATTCAGTGTCATTTATAAAGTGCAGTTTTAAGCATTAAAACTCTCATTTATTATTTGTACAAGTCAGTGTTGAAAAATCTGTGCATGTGTTTTTAATCAAAGCATTCACAAAAAGATTTCGGGATCACATATCTGTGTATGTGTGTTTGGATTTGATTTTATTGTAGCATTTCCCAACTTCCTACCAAAGATTCCCAACATCTTACCAAATAATCAACGTAATAATACTATTCCTATTTTGTGATTTGGAGAATAGAGACACAGAAGGATTATGTGTTAGAATTTGTCCATAGCTACTAAGGCTGTCCAAAGCTACTGTTGGCCACTCGATTTAAAACAGTAATTAAAACAGTAATTAAAATGGGATCAAAGCAGGTATTATGTACTGGGTTACATAGAGCATAACTGGAAATCCATGACCACATAATTTAGTACTTTAGTATTTAGAATATTTAATTCCACTAGATGTTAACAGGAGCATTTATGCTGAACTGTATTAGATGGAGAGTATTTCTTGGAGAATAAAAGTGTTAACATTTAGCTAAAAAATGAGACCTTCCTAAATAGGAAAAAATGACATTTCTGACTAGAGTGAGGAATCAAGTAAGGATATTTTAATAAATAGTTTATAAATAATAAGTTTAATATAATCTACAGATGAAAAGGCCTAACCATGAAGTTACTGCTGCCATTTAGAGTTAACGAAAAATTATATTGTTTTGTATTTTATTTTATTTTTTAAAGATTTTATTTATTTGACAGAGAGAGAGAGATCACAAGTAGGCAGAGAGGCAAGCAGAGAGAGAGGGGAAAGCAGCCTCCCCGCTGAGCAGAGAGCCTGATGCGGGGGCTCAATCCCAGGACCCTGAGACCATGACTTGAGCCGGAGGCAGAGGTTTAACCCAATGAGCCACCCAGGTGCCCCTATTGTTTTGTATTTTATAAATTCTTTTATCTCATGATCACAAAGTGCTTAATAAATAGGAACTCATTAAGGCATATCATTATTAGGAGGTAGTTATACACAAACAGTTCCATATTTTCAGATGAAGAAGGTGAAGCAAGAGGTCAATCCAATAACATGATGTGAGTTAGTGGCAGGTGTAGAAATAGAAATAGAATGTAGTTTCTTTTCACATACAAGTCTTTGCTTCAGCAGACCCCTGCTCAGCGGGGAGTCTGCTTCTCCCTCTACACCCTCCCATGCTCTCTCTCTCTCAAATAATAATAAAATCTTTAAAAAAATTAGAAGTAAAAACTTTCTTGTAAGAAACATTCAGACAAGAAAATCAGGGGCGCCTGGGTGGCTCAGCTGTTGAGCGGCTGCCTTCGGCCCAGGTCAGATCCCAGGGGCCTGGGATCGAGCCCCACATCGGGCTCTCTGCTCTGCGGGAGGCCTGCTTCTCCCGCTGCTGTTCCCTCTGCTTGTGTTCCCTCTCTCGCTGTGTTTCTCTCTGTCAAATAAATAAAATCTTTAAAAAAAAAAAAATCTGACTCAAGTTTCCCCCTTTGATATAGAAAAAACAAAATGCCAAACACAAACTTGCCAGATTTAATAATAAGATTTCAACCCAGAATCCAACTAGGGCTCCAGAATATCTTTTTAAAGAGCATAGAAACCTAAAATATCTCTTGATTTTTAATTTTTAAGGCACTTTATTATTTTTAAAATGTTTTGATTATTTTATTTCGCATCATGAGATCTTATTTTCTTTCACCAACTTAGAAATTTGAGAAAAGCAAAGCTGTGGAGATGAAGGCAAACCCGATCCGTGGTTTGACTAGATTGGAACTTCTGTTTTTATTGGTAATCTTCAGTATATGCCCTTCACTCGGACCATAGTCTAGAAGAATAATTTGTCTTCGTGTAAATGAGCTAATAGTTCCAAACAGATCAAGTCACTAATGAGAGAGAGATTTTGTATTAATTTTTTAGATTAATTTTTAATTGAAGTATAATTGACATATAATATGCTATTGGTTTCAGGTGTGCATCATGATTGAATATTACTATGCATTATGAATGACCTCCACCATAAGTCTTGTTACCATCTGTCACCATGTAGTATATTATATGTATATAATATACATATTATATGTATATTATATACATATTGTTGTATATACATAGTATATGTTGTATTATATGTTGTATATACATATTATATGTATATAATATACTATATGTATAATATATTATATGTTATATGTATATTATATATATAATATACTATATGTATAATATATATGATATGTATATTATAACGTATAATCTCTATACTGTACATTACATCCCCATGGTTATATTATAACTGGAAGTTTGCACCTCTTAATGCCCCCTTTACCTATTTCACCCATTCTCCAACCCTAACCATGCCCCACTCTGGTAATTAACAGTATGTTTCTCCTATCTATGAATCTGTGGCTGCACCAATTTATGTTCCTACCAATAGTGCACAGGGGTTCCCTTTTCTCCACATCCTTGCCAGCATCTGTTATTTCTTGTGTTGTTGATTTTAGCCATTTTGACAGGTGTGAGATGATATCTCATTGTGGTTTTGATTTTCATTTCCTTGATTAGTGATGTTGACGATGTTTTCATTGTTGACCATCTGTATATCTTCATTGAAAAATGTATATTCAAGTCCTTTGCCCATTTTTAAATTGTTTTTTTTTTTTAATTGTAACTTGTATAAATGCTTTATATATTTTGGATATTAACCCCTTAGTGGATTTATGATTTGCAAATATCTTGTCCCACTCAGCAGGGTGCCTTTTCATTTTGTTGATGGTTTATTTTGCTGTGCAAAAGGTTTTTAGTTTGATGTAATTCTATTTGTTTACTTTAGCTTTTGTTGCCTTGCCTGAGGAGACTGGTCCTAAAAAATATTGTTAAAACTAATGTCGGGGTGCCTGGGTGGCTCAGTGGGTTAGAGCCTCTGCCTTCGGCTCAGGTCATGATCTCAGGGTCCTGGGATGGAGCCCTGCACCAGGCTCCCTGCTCAGCAGACAGCCTGCTTCCTCCCACCCTCGCCTGCCTCTCTGCCTACCTGTGATCTCTCTCTCTGTCAAGTGAAAAAAAAAAAACCAAAAAAACCCCCAAAAAACAAACCCATTAATGTCAAAGAGCTTACTGCCTATGTTTACTTCTAGGAGTTTTATGATTTCAGGTCTTATATTTGAACCTTAAACCCATTTGAACTTATTTTTGTTTGTGGTGTAAGATAGTGGTCTGGTTTTATTCTTTTGTATGTAGCTGTTGAATTTTCCCAACACCATTTATTGAAAAGATTGTCTTTTCCCTCTTGTATATTCTTGCTTCTTTTGTCATAGATTAGTTGACCTTATGTGCATGATTTATTTCTGGGGTTTCTATTCTATTCTATTGATCTATGTGCTTGTTTTTGTGCCAATATCTTACTATTTTGATTATTATAGCTTTACAGTATTGTTTGAAATTAGGGAGCTTTGTGGTTCTTTTTCAAGATTGCTTTGGCTATTCAATATCTTTTGTGACACCATAAAAATTTTAGGATTATTCGTTCTGGTTCTATGAAAAATGCCATTGGCATTTTGAAGGAGATTGCATTGAATCTGTAGTTTGCTTTGGGTAGTATGGACATGTTAACAATATTATTTCTTCCATTCCATGAACATGGAATATCTTTCCATTTATTTGTGTTGTAGACCTTGTATCAGATTTTTTAAGTGATGCCTTTTGTGAGTTGGGCAAAGAGTAACTGGTGGAAAATAAATTTCTCTTTAAGGAATAAATAACATAATAGTTGAGGACAAGGACATCTAAGCTCCCAAATTTCAGTGTTTTCATATTTTAATTTCCTAACCTGATATATTTGTGATTAAATAAAAGTTATACTTTTAAATATGTAAATATCCATTTAAATTGCTTGATTCAGATAAAATGCTGGTATTGAGAAGTCACTAGAAGGAGGTATTGATGCCACCAATAGTAATAATAATGGTAGTAACCGCTAACATTTCATAAGAGCTTGCTGTGTGCTAGGCACTGTCGAAGTGGTTTGTTGGCATTAACTTTTTAATCCTTTAAGTCTGAGTTGTTCCTAACTCAATCCCTGTGAAAAATGTCAAACTTTAATCTGAAAATAAAGCATACTCTATAATGCTTAGAAATAATGTTAAATAGGCTATGTATATAACAATCATATATAAAGTAAAACTTAAAAATAAACTGTATTGAGACGCCTGGGTGGCTCCTTTGGTTAAGCATCTGCCCTGGGCTCAGGTTATGATCCCAGGGTCCTGGGATCGAGTCCTGCATCAGGCTCCTTGCTCAACTGGGAGTCTGCTTCTCCCTCTGCCTCTCTCTCTCTCTCCCCCTCCCCTTTTCTCTGACAAATAAATAACATCTTTAAAAAAATAAATAAACTGTATCATGCTTAAAAATTGTTATGTACACGTATACATATTTTTATAAGAGTGGGATCATGAGGGGCGCCTGGGTAGCTCAGTGGGTTAAAGCCCCTGTCTTTGGCTGAGGTTGTGGTCTCAGGGTCCTGGGATTGAGCCCCGCATTGGTCTCTCTGCTCGGCCGTGAGCCTGCTTCCCCCTCTCTCTGCCTGCCTTTCTGCCTACTTGTGATCTCTCTCTGTCAAAAAAAAAAAAAAAAAAAGAATGGCATCATGATACATAAACTTAAAAAAATAAACTTTAGGGGCTCCTGGCTTATTTGGTAGAGCATGTGACTCTTGATCTCAGGGTTGTAAATTCAAGCCCCATGTTGGGCCTAGAACTTACTTAAAAAGAAAATTAAAAATCAAATTTTATTTTTAGAACAGTTTTAGATTTATAGAAAAATGGCAAAGATAATACAGAGTTCCCATACCTCTTCACCCAGTTTCTCCTATTATTAACATCTTAATTTGTATTCCATGTTTGTTACAATTAATGAGCCAATATTAATAATTTATTTTATTTTATTCAGATTTCTTTGGTTTTTACCTAATGTCCTTTGAGGATGCCACATTTCATTTAGTCCTCATGCTGCCTTCAGCTTCTCTTGGATCTGACAGTTTCTCAGACCTTCCTTAGTTTTTGATGACCTTAACAGTATTAAGAAGTACTGGTCTGGTATTTTGTAGAATGTCTCTCAATTAGGATTTGTCTAATTTTTTAAAAAAGACTTTATCTATTTATTTGAGAGAGAGAGAATGTGAGCACGAGCAGAAGTAGGGGCAGAAGGAGAGGGAGAAGCAGACTCCTCGCTGAGAAGGGAGCCCGACATGGGGCTCCATCCCAGGACTCTGAGATGAGCTGAAGTCAGACTCTTAACCAACTGAGCCATCCAGGTGACCCTAATTTTTTTTTAAGAGTGAGAGAGGGAAAGGGGCTCCTGGGTGGCTCAGTGGGTTAAAGCCTCTGCCTTCAGCTCAGGTCATGATCTCAGGGTTCTGGGATTGAGCCCCACATTGGGCTCTCTCCTCAGCGGGGAGCCTGCTTCTCCCTCTCTCTCTGCCTGCCTCTCTGCCTACTTGTGATCTCTCTCTCTCTCTGTCAAGTAAATAAATAAAATCTTAAATAGAAAAAGAGAGAGAGAGGGAGAGAGAGCGAGCTTTCATGTCTGCGGGAGCAGGGGGAGGGGCAGAGAGAGAATCTTAAGTATGTTCCAAGCCCAACACAGAGCCTGATCAGGCACTCAATCTCACAACCCTGAGATCATGATCTGAGCTGACATCAAGAGTTTGAGGCTTAACCAACTGAGCCACCCAAGCACCCTTGTCTAATTTTTTTTTAATGATTAGACTGGGATTATGGGTTTTGAGAGGGAAGACTTAATATACTTAATCATTTATTTTTAACAGTATTGACTCATGGATACTTATTTTATATTTTGTGTTATAATCCATATTTTAAGATTTTATTTATTTATTTGACACAGAGAGAGCGATCACAAGTAGGCAGAGAGGCAGGCAGAGAGAGAGAGGGGGAAGCAGGCTCCCTGCTGAGCAGAGAGCCCGATGCGGGGCTCGATCCCAGGACCCTGAGATCATGACCTGAGCCGAAGGCAGAGGCTTTAACCCACTGAGCCACCCAGGCACCCCTCCATATCTTTTTTAATGATGTGCTTTCTTTGCTAAATAAAATGTTGTGGATAACTTTGAAAGTCAATAGAGGTAAAAGACAAAACTTCTATAGATTGTGTAGTATGCATTTAATCAACCAGCCACTGATGTGTATCTTTGTTTCCACTTTTTCCTTATTTTTAACAATGCTGGATTAACATCCTTGTGCATTCATTTTTGTGCACTTGTATGACTAATCTTAGTCTATTATCCTAACCCCATCCCTAAGGCACATTATATTTGAGCTATGTCCCTGGTTCTTCAAGCACACCCTGCTTTACACAGCTTAGGTGATTTTCTCTACCTAGAATGCTCTTCTCCTATCTTTGTCCACTCAGGTTCCCTGTTTGATTCAGGGCTCAGCTCCAGGGTGACTTGCTGTAGAAGCCCTTCTGCTGTATTTTGAAGAGAATTTTATGGTTCCATCCCACTTCTCTTTTTTGTATATGTATTATAATACCATCTGAGCCTTTTATTCTATCCCAGGATTTCCTCCTACTAGTTTATTAACAGATAGAGGAAGAAATATCATCAATCACACTCATCTGTGTACTCCACCATAGTACAAAAAAACTAGTATATTTTGACTCCGAAGTGAAGAATCTGAGTAACTGAGAAATTAAGAAATGTGCTCAATATTGCACGGCTATTTGTCCTTTCTTTCACATACATAGCTGCTCCATGCTTCGGGGAGACAGAAGAGTTGAATATACGTGCTCATTTTTGTTTAAAGTGAAAACAATTGTACTGTAGTTTAAAAGTAATGTTTTCCAGCTGTCAAAAATGTTTTCTGCGTCTAACAAAATGGGCATCTTTAATGTTCCAAGTATTTATAGGAAATTGTGTATGAAAGCAAGAGAAATGAAGTAACTCAGTAAGTCCTCTTCTGACTGGTGGCATAGTTATGCCAGAGTTATACATAGCTTATATATTATAATTAGTAAGAAGAGGTGCATGCCAAAAAGCAAAACAAAAACAAAACAAAGAGGCAATGTTAGTTTGGTTGTGAAGCTGTCAGTGAGCCAAGGCTAAAGAAGCTCCTGTCCTGCTGTGTGATGACACACACCCAGCCGGTACTTAGGAGGATTCGCTGCCTTTCCGTTAACACTTGGCGGCGAGGTAACCTACACATCACTGACCCCCCACTGGGTAGGAGGAGGCCTTGCCGCAGGCGCGCGCGCAGAGACGGCCACCCGCGGGCACCTGGGTCTTGGCTCCTCCAGGCGGGTGGGCCCCGCCTCCGCTCTCCTGAAGCCCAATCACATGGAGAGTCTGGGGCACGTCCCGCTCCGGCCACGCCCCCCGCCAGCGGGGCGGGGGGCGTCCTTAAGAGCCGGCTGGCGGGCCCTGGCCGCCGTGGGGGGTGCGGGGCTGAGGACTGGAGGCCCGAGTCTCCAAGCTGTGAGGCGCTCGCTAGCCTCCGCCTTCCTCCTCGCCGCAGCCTCCGCGCCTTGCGCCGCCCGCCCACCGGGGGCTCCACCGCCCTCGCCTCGGCCTCACCAGCTCGCCGGCTCCGTGCTCCGCAGCTCCTCCGCGAGCCCGCCGGCAACTCGCACCCCTCGCGCTCCCCTGGCGCCCGAGGGGGCCGCCTCGGGCCATGGTGCCCTTCCCCGAGGAGCCCGCCGCCGCGCGGGGGACGAGCGAGGCGCAGCCACCGGGCCCCGCGCCCACCGTAGGGGCCGCTCCGCTGCCCGGCCCGGGACCCTCGGACGGCCCCGAGGCGTCCGTCGAGAAGGTGGAGGTAGAGCTGAGCGGGCCGGCGGGCGCTGAGCCCCCGCAGCCTCCCGAGGGCGGCTGGGGCTGGCTGGTGATGCTTTCCGCCATGTGGTGCAACGGGTCGGTGTTCGGCATCCAGAACGCCTGCGGGGTGCTCTTCGTGGCCATGCTGAAGACCTTCGGGTCCAAGGACGATGACAAGATGGTCTTCAAGACAGGTGAGGCGCGGAGCCCGCCGCGCCAGCCGGGAGTGGGGGGGAGAGGGCAGGGGGCCCGAGAGCGCATCCCGCGTGCGGTGTGTGTGTGGGCGCCCGCGTGTGCGCCTCGGTGGGTGCCTGTGTGCGGGAGGGTGTGAGGGGTGGGTCTGTCCCGCTGCGAACGCAGCCTGCAGCTCCAGGGGCCGGGGTGTGCCTGGCTTTGTATTGAATCCAGATGTGGGGACGGTGTGTTTGGAAACAAGTCGCAGAACTTATTCGCCCAGATCTTTCTAAGAGTAGGGTTTAAGAGTCTACGGCATACTTCCCTCTAAATTTTTGAAAACAAACAGAACCTTTCCACAACATCAAACCCAACAACATCGCCCTGGGATTTTTACGGTCTTTTATGTGGCCAAGACCTTATGTGGCCAAGACCGTTGGGTTTTCCTTCATCTGCCTCCGGGGCTGTCTAGAGGGGTGTGTGTGTGTGTGTGTGTGTGTGGTGAGGGGAGGCAGGGTTGGCGAGAGTAAAAAGATTTATTCCAAGGTCATGGGGAGTTCTGAAGGGAGCCCTGCAAGAGCCACGGTTTCGTGGTGTTTTTTTTGGGGGGGGGGGGGAGTGCACTGTGTGCTAAATATAGAAAGCATAGGAGGCAGCCAGATCAGGTACTGGGAGGAGGAAGGTGAGGGGTTGCCCTTTCCTGTTATGTTCTTTGTCATATTTAACCATATATGAGACTGGATGAAAAAGTGCAGACTCAACATTTTTTTCCCTGTAGAGCATTATTATGTGATCTCTTGACTGATAGGCAAAAAACAAGTCCAAGTCCTTTTGTTTAAACTCTTCTGCATACATTATTTCACTGCAGCCTGCGAGGCAGGTGTTATCAACCCCATTTAGGTGAGCAAACTGAAGCTTGGTAAAATAGTGTCTTGGTGAGTAGCAGACTGGCAATAGAACACACATCTTATGACTTAAAGGGCTAAGTGATTTTCATTACTAAATAAGGCTCTTCCCTGCCATTGGGGAAACTATATGATTAATAGTCTTTTTTTAACCTTAATAATTCTATTTTTATAGTGAATATTCCTTAGATCTTTAGTGTGCATGCAAGACTGTTACAACAAATTCTAAGGCAGAGGTAACATTGGGAGTTTTAAAACCTTATATAAATAATATTACATGTATCATTCTGCAGTTTGCTCTTCTTCTACTCTGCATTGTTTGTAGTTTATCCATATAACACCTCAATTTGAGCTGGTAGCTTAAATTCTTTACATTTTAACTCAAGGTTTTCCATTGTATGAATGTATTATACTTTACTAATGCATTCTCCCTTTAATAACCATTTAGATTACTTCCAAACTTAATATAAACAATGCTGCAATGAATATTCTTGTATGTTGTCTCTTTGCACATGTGATAATATACCATATTTAACCTGGAATTTCTGTTCCTTAAATAGCTCTTGAACTGCTGTGTTACAGGGGTCATAGTGTTAGAGATGTAATGTCCTGTATTTATTTTTAATGGAAGGCAAGTAAAGTTCAGCAGGATTGATATGCATATGCAATATTGAACAAAAATGATTTTTTTTAAAGATTTTACTTAGAGATCACAAGTAAGCAGAGAGGCAGGCAGAGAGAGAGGGGGAAGCAGGCTCCCTGCTGATCAGAGAGCTCAATCCCAGGACCCTAAGATCATGACCTGAGTGGAAGGCAGAGGCTTTAACTCACTGAGCCACCCAGGCGCCCCCCCAAAATGATTTTTTATATGAGCATTGGGCATCTGGTAAGGAAAAGCTCAAGGAGGCAGAATTGATACTCAACATTTTAAGACTGGTTCCTTCAGCATTTAGCATATTCTTGCCTGGGATTGCAGATTTTTAATGCAGTTGAAACAACAAGACAACAGTCTTTTATTTACAACTGTTCTTGCAAACTCAGGTGAGTAGTTCATTTGCCATCTGTGTGTTTTTTTCTTGTATCTTCATTTATGAGAGTGAATGTGTGAGTGAGCAATTGCTGAGGAAAGGCCATAGTTTTGCCGGGGATCCAAGTTTTATAGTGTTGACGCCTCTACCTACTTTCTATCCCCAAAATTTCTGTTGGTGACAGTATCCCTGTACCGGCCAGCTGAGGGTGAGGGAGGGGACAGGAACCTGCTCTCTTGAACTTTTTGAAGCTCTGTATTTTCATTTTTTATGAATATCCTTCTTCATTTACTCAGGTAAATCCTGACCACTTTGTCATGTGTGGGTGTATATTGTATAGATAGCTATGCAGGTAGGTAAGCCAGTTAAATACTGAAGATCTTTGTGCTTATCTGCATGACTGTGGTGTATGGCTATGCCCACATGGCTGGTGCCCACAAAGGTGCCCACTTCAGGGTAAGTGGTGACTGAGAACCAGCCTGTGCTCTGGGTGCCTTCTTATGTGCTTGTAATAGTTCTGTATAACACAGCAGCTAGATTGAACAGTGACTTTTACTTGGATGCTATCTATACAGAGCTGACAATTGAAAATTTTTAAGGTCTAAGGAAGCAAAAAAGATTTAACCTCATCTGTGGAAAAAAAAAAAGTGGTAACAAGATTTTCTTTAAGCCAGTTAATACTGAGACATGAGCCCCTACCCCAACACACACACACACGTGTTTCTTAAAGTTCATCCTTCACCATAGGCACTGAAATGTTTGAGAATACCGAAGTGTGCCTGTTCAGGCTTTTTCATTTTGATATTCTGATGCTGAGTCATCTGTGATTAAACATATGCAAGCTTTAAGTACAGTGCCAAAAAATATCTAAATTGTTTAAGGCTTTTAATTTTCAAAAGTTTTGGTCTATTTTCTATTTGGTCCATTTTCTTTTACCTTATTTGTGATTGATAATCCCAGCATTAGCGACCACTTAATTTTGTTTTCAAGTTTTCATTGGCTTCTTCCTAGTGATGAGCCCACAGATACATAGAGAGGTAGTGGTGGAATGTGAATCTGGGTTTCTAAATGATGGCTCACTTTTCTTGAGAACTATGTGCCAGGCCCAGTGCGAAGCACTGCATGCATTCCTATTTAAACCTTATTGCAGCTCCATGACACAGGCTTAATTTAATATCTTTTCATATGTCGAAACTCAAGCTTACAGAGTAAGCAGTGGAGCCAGGATTCAACCTCAGGTTTATCTGACTCCAGAAACTGAGTTTTTAATGATCGCTCCTTTGCATTGGCTAGATAACATTCTGTTAATCCAGCTTTATTTTGTTGATTAATTCAAGCATTAGCAATTGAGTACCATACCAGGAATTCTAGGGTTAGAAAAGAAGTTTGAAAGACTAGGGTCCCTGTTTCTTGGTCTTACTTTGCTGTCAATAAAGGATTGTCAATTTTTTTTTTTTTAAGATTTTATATTTGACAGAGAGAGACACAGTGAGAGAGGTAACACAAGCAGAGGGAGTCAGAGAGGGAGAAGCAGGCTTCCTGCCATGCAGGGAGCCTGATGTGGGGCTTGATCCCAGGACCCTGGGATCATGACCTGAGCCGAAGGCAGACGCTTAATGACTGAGCCACCCAGGTGCCCCAGGATTGTCAATTTTTTGACAAAAATCTATTTCTCAGTGAAATAGATTTTTGTAGAGGAACTTCCAGTGAGAAACAAGATAACTTCACATGGCATTCAGCAGAAGTATGGGGTTTCTTTTGAAGAACTACGTTTCTTTAGACTAATCCATGGTAGGATGTTTCCAGACAGAACTGAAAAGGAGCCTTTCTCAGGCTTACTTCTTTCAGGGCATTCTTTTTTAGTTTTATTTATTTATTTGAGAGAGAGCGAGAGAAAGCTCACAGAGGGAGAGAGAGAAGCAGACTCACCACTGAGTGGAGAGCCCGATGCAGGGCTCAGTCCTAGCACCTCGGGATGGTGACCTCTGCTGAAGGCAGAGGCTCAACCAACTGAGCCACCCAGGTGGCCCTCTTCAGGGCTATCTTAACTCTTCTAATTCAACTTGATGATCTACTCAAAACTTCCCAGGAAAGGCACTGAAGAAATTCATTCACACTGAGATAATAGGTTAGTTTATATATCTTAAGTTACTCCTTATTCATCCTACAAATGTTTACCAAGTTTCTGACACTCTCTGTGGTGGGCACTGGAGATGGTAACTGAGAGAAACAAGGTCAGCAGTTCCCAAGGATTTTTTGATCTGCTGTGGGATACAGATGAGTAAACATTACTTCCCTGAGGCATTTGCAATATATCAGGACTAAATCTTATTTTAAAAAGCTGAAATTCTAAGGAAATTTCCGTGAATGGTGGGGACTGAGAAGGCATTTGATGGCCTCTTTATGGTAATAAATCTTACTTTGTGAATTTAGGACTCTGGAAAGGGGAAGCAAGGTGAGCTACAAGTTAGGCAGTAGAACGAGTGAAAAATGTTCCGTGCTTCATAGCCCCACTATGTTATCCTAGCTGCCAATGACAGGATACTCAGAGATATGTCTCACACATACTCCTGCATCAGAGGGAGCGGACAGAACTTGAGTTGTCTCTTTTCAGTTAATCTTTTACCTGTTCACATGTGTATAGGTGATGCTTTTTAAACTAGATGCTTTTTAAACTAGAGCATTATTTTCCCTTAGAAGTGGCAAGTGTGCTGGTTATTGGAAAGCACATTTTTAGTTCCTTCGTGGAACTGATAAAGAATTAAAGAGTTCTTTTATCTTCAGATAACAGCACTATGGACATTCTGGGATCTTACTAGGGTATTAATCTAGTTTACTTATCTGCTTTCTTCCTGGAGAAAGAAAAATTTTTTAATGGTATATTCACTTTTAAAATATGTTTATTTAAAACAAGGATGTTTTCAGAATCAGTATTTAGGGTAGTTAATGATATCCTTTTGAAAATATTATGTCTTTGTGGTCCAGAGGCTTGGTCAACTAGACTCTTGCTTTTTTCAGTAATTTCCAAATTGTGTTTTTGGTTTTTTTTTAAAGATTTTATTTATTTGACAGAGAGAGATCACAAGTAGGCAGAGAGAGAGGAGGAAGCAGGCAGGGATTCCTGCTGAGCAGAGAGCCCGACGCGGGGCTGGATCCCAGGACCCTGAGATCATGACCTGAGCCGAAGGCAGGGGCTTAACCGACTGAGCCACCCAGGCCCCCCTCCCCCAAATTGTGTTCTTTAATAGCCTTTCTTTAAAGTGGCGGTCTATGGGGGCGCCTGGGTGGCTCAGTGGGTTAAAGCCTCTGCCTTTGGCTCAGGTCATGATCTCAGGGTCCTGGCATCGAGCTCAACAGGGAGCCTGCTTCCCCCTCTCTGCCTGCCTCTCTGCCTACTTGTGATCTCTCTCTCTCTGTCAGATAAATAAATAAAAATCTTTAAAAAGTGGAGGTCTAGGGGCACCTGGGTGGCTCAGTCGTTAAGCGTCTGCCTTCCGCTCGGGTCATGATCCTAGGGTCCTGGGATCGAGCCCCGCATCGGGCTCCTTGCTCGGCGGGAAGCCTGCTTCTCCCGCTGCCATTCCCTCTGCTTGTGTTCCCTCTCTCGCTGTGTTTCTCTTTGTCAAATAAATAAAATCTTAAAAAAAAAAAAAAAAAGTGGAGGTCTATAGTTAAATAAGTTTGGGAAACACTGCACGTTATCCTCCCTTCTTAGGTATTTAAAGTACATTTCAGATATTAAAAATTTAGTAGTTTTAAAGAAAAGTAGATTATCAAAAAGTTCCCCAAAGGGAGGCTCTGTGGCTACAATCTTTAATGAAACTTTGCCTTCCCTGTATGGAGGTAGATTGCTCTTTAGACAGTTACAATTACAAAGTAGGATTTTTAACATTTAGAGAACAATGCATCTTGTAACATCTCTCAATATAGTCCAACTGGCACCTTTGAAACTTCAGGTCAGTTCATGCTCTTGAAGGTTTTTTTAAAAAAATGTTTTCACATTTATAGTTATGCTGATATCTACACACTGCAGTTTTTTGCTACACCTAAACTTAGAGGAGGTTGATTATAGTTCAGAACCGAACTGCTATCTGGCCTTTATGCTAAGGGCTTTTTGTGTGTGGGGCGGAGATGGGAGAGAGCTGCTTGTATAACTAATAATTTCTATATCTTAGGATGGTTTTTAGTAATGGTAATGGTTATGGTTTTGTAATGGTTTTGTTGAGCTGATTATGGTGAACGAACGATACGGTTCAGGGTCCAATACATCTTTTACTCTAAGAAAATGTCTGTTATTTGCACTGGAAGAGGTTGAAAAACTATGACTCTTTGCTTATGGCTCTTATGCTGGAATCTCCTTCATTCTCCTCCATCTTAAAACATTCAATCTTCTATTCCATGTAAATTCACCTAGACTGCCTGTTACAGTAGGTCATTAGATCACAAAAATGGTTCCAGGATTTTGGAAAAATAAAGAAATGAGTATGATGTCAGCATTTTGTACTCCATTTCCAGAATGTTTCTGAATTCAGAGCAAGTTGGAACAGTGTGAATAGTATGTAATAAATTTTTTTTTAAAGATTTTATTTATTTGTTTGACAGAGATCACAAGTAGAGAGGCAGGCAGAGAGAGAGCAGGAAGCAGGCTCCCCACTGAGCAGAGAGCCCAATGTGGGGCTCGATCCCAGGACCCTGAGATTATCCATCCCAGGACCCTGAGATCATAACCTGAGCCGAAGGCAGAGGCTTTAACCCACTGAGCCACCCAGGTGCTCATTACAGAATTCATGTAGTGAATTCTGACCAAATACAATAATGAGTATTCCTGTGGTTTATCATGAAACTTTTATCAATACAATTAACTGCTCAAAGAACAAAATTAAAAATAAAAGCATACCAGAACTACTTCAGGAGGGATTTTGAGGTACCTTTTAGAATAAATTGTACTCTGTGCTTTTGTTGTGATTTGTTGTATCTTTTTGTATGGGTTCTTGTTGAATCCATATTGTAATTCCTTGAAGCTTCATCCTAGGCCATGTACTTGGCTTCATTTTCCCTACCTTTCTTGGGTGTCGCACACACCCCATGGATCCAGCCACTCTGTTGGGTTGTTATTTCCTAAGTTCTGTGTTCATGGCCCATATTTATTACATCTGGACACTTCCATTTGGAAACACAGGTATTTCATAATCAAATGAATGCATTTTTTAGCCACCCCATACAGTCTTCTTCTGCCACCAAAGACAATAGCTCACTTGCAAATAAACCTGTCCTTTCTTCTGAATTCTCTTGGTGCCTGACACCTCTGGTTTAATTCATCTTAATTTCTTATTTCTCCCTTTTCCTATTTTGTTAAATCAGACAAAGTCCTTTTATATTTATCTCCTTAATGCCTCATAAATCAATCCCTTTTCTTTCCTTTAGTGCTGTCTTAATTCATGCCTTCATTAATGCCTCAATTATTGTCATAATGCTTTAACTGGTCTCCCTGTTCTCAGTTATACACTTGAGTGATTTTTCTAAAACAGGGCTAGATCCTGTTTAAAGGCATCAGTGATACTCATTACTCTGTACACCAAAGGCCTTCAAGTTCTGGCCCTTTCCTGCCCCATTAGCATTGCCTCTCACCTCTTTACCTTCTTGTTCTTTATGCTCTGGCCAAAGCCTTGCACTTTTCTGAACTTACCCAGCTATCTCTTGCCTCTGTGCCTTTAGTGTGCCACTCCTCTCTTCAGTGTGGTTGTTAATCCTTGAATGAGTCTGATGAAATTGTTGGCCATTTTATTCCTCTTGTCACAGCCATGGGACAAAACAGTGATTTTTTTTTTTTTAAAGATTTTATTTATTTATCTGACAGAGAGGAGAGATCACAAGGAGGCAGAGAGGCAGGCAGAGAGAAGGGGAAGCAGGCTCCCTGCTGAGCAGAGAGCCCAACGCGGGGCTCCATCCCAGGACCCTGAGTTCATGACCTGAGCCGAAGGCAGAGGTTTTAACCCACTGAGCCACCCAGGTGCCCCCAAAACAGTGATTTTAGACAACTGTTGTTACATTTTTGATGCATTTGGAACGTTGGGGGGGGAGAGTAGCACGAATTCAAATGAGTTATGAATTAAGATTAAAGTGGAAGACAGAGGGGTGCCTGGCTGGCCTCAGTCAGTCAGAGGGGTGCCTGGCTCGCTCATAGAGCATGTGACTCTTGCTCTCTGGTGGTGAGGTTGAGCCCCATGTTGGGGTTAGAGATTACTTAGAAAAACAAAACAATACCTCAAAACAAAACAAAACAAAAAAACCCAAAAAACAAAAACAAACTTGAAGGTGGAAGACAGAGAACCTAATTGCAACCTATTCTAATCTATCATTCTGTGAATGGCATTTAAAAAAAAAAAGATTTATTTATTTATTTATTTGACAGACATAGCAAGAGAGGGAACACAAGCAGGGGGAGTGGGAGAGGGAGAAGCAGGCTTCCCGCTGAGCAGGGAGCCAATGTGGGGCTTGATCCCAGGGCCCTGGGATCATGACCTGAGCTGAAGGCAGACACTTAACGACTGAGCCACCCAGGCGCCCCTGTGAATGGCATTTTAAAGATAATTCATATTTAAGGGATAATTTGCATAGTCCTTTATCATAAATAGCTTTCATTACATTCATACATATTCATACATTGTTTTTTAGAATAGTTTTGTAGTGTGCTGTTACCTCCATTTAGAGATAAGAAAGTTGGAACTTGTACAGTCTAGGGTTGTGGCACATAATATCAGTATTTACATCTAACATGTTGAATTTAAGAGCATCTTTTCAGCTGGGTAAAAATTTGTACTTATGTTAAAGTCGTCCTGAAGTGTAGAACCCTGCCTCTTTTTTTCCCTCCCTTGAAACTATTTTCTGCATATTTACCTATATATCCTCTAGAACCTTAATAGTATCTTCTACCCAAGTTACCAAAAATCCTGTGGAAGTTGCTTTTGGAGTGGAATTCCATTTAGAGTTATTACAATCCAATTAGTGATCTGATGTGCAATCAAATTAAACAAACAAACCTTAACAAAAACAAACTCCCAAACAGTCTGTGAACAGTTAGCTCACCACAGCGCTGAGCACCAGCCTAGCCTGGTGCCACCCATGAATCGTGGTATTTTTCTTGGCAGCAATTCAGAATAAGCAATTCCAGCACTTCTGGGGAGCTGTGCAAACCCACCACACAAGAGCCAGTCCCTCTGAGACTGGAGCAATGGAGGGAAGCAGGGCTTTCACATTTACTTGTACCAAATGTGTGTGATCATACTTTTCTTTGCTAAGGTATCTTCAGTAACAGCAGAAATAGCTCCCCACCTTGCCTATAGGAACTAGAGCTAAAAGAGAGGAGGAAATGACACGCCTTATTTCCAAGTTGGAAGTCTTTTTTCATTTTACTAATTTTTAGTTATGAGGATACATGTGAAATAATGCACATGAACCAAAGCTGTGTTTCTGCTTAAATTAAGCCTGGAGAGGTGTATGGGTCTGAGAAGGATACACAGTTTCCCCCCACTGGGAGGAACATCTCAGAAGTTCCAAAGAGGTACATTTAGTTTTGGTTTTTTTTTTTTTTAATTTGTTTATTTGAGAGAGAGGGAGCGAGCGCTTGAGCAGGGGGGAGGGGCAGAGTGTGAAGGAGAAGCAGGCTTCCCACTGAGCTGTTGGGTCCACATCCATTTTTTTTTTTTTTTTTTAGGATTTTATTTATTTATATAACGAGGGGAAAAGAGCAAGTGCGCTTGAGAGAGCACAAGCAGAGGAAGTGGAAGTGGAAGCGGGAGAGGGAGAAGCAGGCTTCGACCTGAGCAGGGAGCCTGATGCAGGGCTCAGTCCTAGGACCCTGGGATCATGACTTGAACCGAAGGCCAACCGACTGAGCCACCCAGGCGCTCCAAGGCTCATATGGTTTAAAAAACCATAGTCAGGATTCTAATTTTGTATTAAAAAAACAAAAAAAGAATTATTTTCATTATGCAACTAAAAGGAAAGTGACAAAATCTTGGCTGGTGGATAAATACAGAAGCATGCCTTTATCTTCTGAATATTAAGGTTCTCACTTGAACTTGAAGGGTTAACTACCCTTGGAGATGTGCATTAAAGTTTTCAAGGATTGAGACCTCTGTGTTTATCAAGAGGGAACAAAGTTGATCAGAAATGCTGCCCCCCCATAGGAAGGAGAATCACTGACTAAAGCTTATGCATTGGTCTGTTATTTAGCTATTACTTTTTTTTTGCTAAAGAGTAAATTGCATAAATGGTGTTCTGTATGTATTCAGAGAGTCAACATTTATTCTTGTGACAAACTTAGACTGAATCCAAAACCAGTTCTGAGCTATGCTTTATAAAAGCAGAAAACCACTACTCATTAAATGGAGATATTTCTTGATTCTCCTGAGTAGATTGGTATGAATGCCAAGTCGAGTGGGTTAGTCTGGTGACTTTTTAATAGTAAAAATCTTTTCATGTTGGTTAATTATCCTTTTTATTAGTTTTGACTTCATGTTCCAGTTTTCAAATGGCAGTATCTCACAGGATTCACATTTGTCAATAGTTGTTTAAACAATGACATTCCACAAAGTTAATTGATGTTTTAGTGCAAATGGGGGCAGAATGTTGCCATTGTCCTATACTAATGTAACACTCAAAATTTGGCAGCAATGCCCCCAACTCCATAGTTAGCCGAGTGCCATGTTTTTAGATTTCTTACTTTCTATTGGTTTATCTGTGGCTTCTAAGTTTTCCATGTTGAACAAGTGTTACTTTTATAATAAAAATACTAATATTAAAAACAATTCATGATTAGCATTAGAAATATTAACTTTCATGACTATAATAGTAAACTTGCCTGAGAATAAGTTGTTTTGTAGGAATAAATTATAGATGTATGGAATTTTAGCTGTATGTGTTAGGTTTTGTCTCTACTCAGAGAAAAATGTTAATTATGGAATAGGCTGGAAATGGAAAGCCAAGGAATACCGAACTAACTCTTTTACTTTACATTTATAACAGAGATGCCTGGGTGGTGGCTCAGTGGGTTAAAGCCTCTGCCTTCGGCTCAGGTCATGCATCGGGCTCCCTGCCCTGCTCAGCAGGGAGCCTGCTACCTGCCTCTCCACCTACTTGTCATGTCTTTCTCTCTGTCAAATAAATAAATAAAATCTTAAAAAAATTTATAACAGATACATATATACAAATGTTCTTGCATGTGTACAGATGTCAGTACAGAGCCACAATCTCTTATCTGAAACTCTTGGGGCCATATATCTTTGGGGTTCAAATTTTTTATTTGTTTTTAAAAAATTTTATTTATTTATTTGACAAAGAGAGACACAGCAAGAGAGGGAACACAAGCAGGGGGAGTGGGAGAGGGAGAAGCAGGTTTCCCGCTGAGTAGGAAGTCCCATGTGGGACTCCATCCCAGGACCCTGGGGTCATGACTTGAGCTGAAGGCAGATACTTAATGACTGAGCCACCCAAACACCCCTTAAAGTACATTTTTCTATACCACATAGTATACCTACTTAAGGTTTTCAGTAAGTGTGGCCTTCTGCCATACTGCTCTATCCTAGATTACTAACCAGGCCTCCTTTGCTGGATGTTTGAATTGCAGGCAGTGTTATGCAATATAAGTGTCCTATCTGTATACATCTTTGAACAAAGAAATTGTTTTTTCTCCCTTGGATTGCTTCCTTGGGGTATATGTCCAAAAGTGAGATTACTGGTTCAAAGGGTATGAACAATTTTATAACACTTGTTACACATTGCCAGATTGTTCTTTAGAAAACTTAAAGCAGTTTACTGTGCACCAGCAATATACTGGCTTCCTGAACACCCTAACAATGTTGTTTTATTTTTATTAATATTTGCTAATTTGATAAGTGTCAATGCTATTTTTAAAAATTAACTTTAAATTATATTACATTGCTTTTAGGTCTATGTGTTTTCCCAGTTTTGGGGCCCTTTAGAAGCAGTAAAATGGCCTGGCAATTGTAGATAATATCTGGAAATACAAAGGGACACATACCAGTAATTACACATACCAGTATGTTAGAATAACTTTGTTACCACAAGTGGGAATACTAGGAAGGCCTGAAATTATTCTTGTTTTTAGATTCTCACCTGCCACACCTTGCAGGTGGGGCATACCCTTGTTCCCATTCCTCTGCTCTCAGCACAGGTGTTGATCAAGGCCTTCTTTTGGGGTTAAAAGTGGGGATGGAAATGAACCATCTGGAGGCTTGGCTGGAAGGACTTCCTGACTCTTCAGGGTGACACCTCATTCTTCAGAGGATCAAGTGTGCAAGAGCAGCCCTGTCTCATTCTGTGTGCTGTCGTCTTGCCTCCACCTCCTCCAGACCCAGCCAGTTCAACTGAAAATAGCTTTAATTCATTAATTTGGGTGTATGTATGCTTAAAAAATGTTTTCCTTTTATTTATTTTTTTAAAAGATACAGAAATCATTTCATCTATGGAGCACAAACTATGTAGTAGGGGTTATGCAGGAAATGAATAAATTTGATGTATTCCGTACACATGAGAGGTTATGAGAGGAGGCAAAAACGTAAATGACTCTAAGGCAATATGCTATACATGTTAAACACAGTACAAATAAGATAGAGGGTTTTAGGGGAAGGCAAAATGACTTCTGAGCTGATCAGGCAAAGTTGCACAGAGATACAGCTTTTGAGTTCAGCTTTTAAGATATCGGTAGACTCATCTTTAGCACATTTTACAGGAAGAGGTATTTCAGGTAGAGTGCCAGGCCTAGGCAAGAGCTAAGAGGCAGCCTAATAACGGATGTTTTACTGTGCCTTACTCTATATTGTATCTTGTTTTATTTACCCAATAATTATATGATATAACTGCTGTTATGATTGTTATGTTTTACATAGGCAGCTAAGGCTAGTGAGCAGTGGGGGCTGGATTTGCATCAGGACCCAGGCTCTTTATACCTAAGTACACACTGGACTTATTAAGTGAATGAGAAGTGTTTGGTTTGTCTAGAGCCAGGACATGTGTGTAAAGAAAGTCACAGAAGGGAAGGCTGGAAAGGAATGGTGGACCTAGGGAATGGAAGGTTTGAATGGCGAGTTAAGAGGTTTGGATGTGATTTAATAGAGAGGCAATGGGGAGATATTGAAGGGGTCTGAAGTAGTACCTTAAAAAGATGTGACTGGATTGCAGAGGGAAAGAAATAGGAGGAACTCCAATTATAAAGTTGTTGGGTGGGGGGGGACACACCTGGGTGGCTTAGTCGTTAAGCGTCTGCTTTCGGCTCAGGTCTTAATCCCAGGGTTCTGGGATCAAGCCCCGCATCGGGCTCCCTGCTAGGCGGGAAGCCTGCTTCTCCCGCTACCATTCCCTCTGCTTGTGTTCCCTCTCTCGCTGTGTTTCTCTGTCAAATAAATAAAATCTTTAAAAAAAAATAAAGTCTTTGGGTGAGACTTGAGGTACAGTAGTTGAAATGGGAACGAAGGGACAGATGTGAAACATTTTAAAGGACAGCCCGAGGAAATTTTAGTAAATGTTGGGTGTGGACAGTGATGTGGAAGCAGAGATGTTGCCTGCATTAAGACTTTTTGAACTGGGAGACCCACATTTTCATTCTGTACTGGCACTCCAGATTATACAGACAGTTGTGGATGGTGCCCCTGTCAGGACCAGGGGCTCGAGGAGGAGGAATTGACAGGGAAAGACTCACTCACACCTTTGAGTGTTAAATGCCAGCAGGATATCAGGGGAGGATGTCAAGCAGGTAACTGGAAATGCAAACCTGGAGTCTCAGAATGAAGCTGAAGCCAGAGGCAGAGCTTTGGATAGAGCACGTGTGTCCAGGGGGAAGATGACATAATAAGAGAAACCCAGAAATTGTCTCAGGCAGACCTGGGGGCTGCTCCTAAGGAGTTTAGTTAGTGTCCACTGAAATCATCTTATTTAAAAGTAACAAAACTTTGGGGCACCTGGGTGGCTCAGTCGGTTAAAGTGTCTGCCTTTGGCTCAGGTCATGATCCCAGGGTCCTGGCATCGAGTCCTGTATCGGGCTCCCTGCTCAGTAGGGAGCCTGCTTCTCCCTCTGTCTGCTGCTCCCCTGCCTGTACTCTCTCTGTCTCTGTCTCTGACAAGTATATGAAATCTTTTTAAAAAATTTAAAAAAAAATAAAAGTAACAAAACTCCATTGCTTTGAAAATTCTTTCTAGCACTTAGAGTTCTCTTATTCAGATCTGCAACTTCCCAAAGGTCAGAATTGTATTATTATCATTGTCTTAAGTTTCCTGAAGTGTAGTTCTAAGACTTAGTTATTTTTTTCCCTGTTGTCTCTAAGGCTATTGGCATTTACTCTTTTTTTTCATCCATGATGTAATCAAGCCAGTCTGTAAGTCTTATTTTCGAGATGTTCTAGACCAAGAGACTATGAGAATAGCTTAGAATAGTTTTAATCAATTTATGTATTTCAAATTTAAGTGTAAGTATTGACGGTGGTGGAAAACCCGCTCAACAGGCAGATGTTATCTTGTAGATCCGTCTTCACAGAGTTTAGTAACTGAGTCAGCTACTTCATTTACAATTCATAATGAAAACAGTCCTTTTCAGTGTAGGCTCGCTTTATAAAAAACTGTCTAGGAAAGCTAGGAAATGAGTATAAATGAATTTAAGTTCTCTGACTAGGAGTAGGGTGGAATATTGCACCGTTTGTTAAGAAACAGGACTGGCTTTTGCAATTCCGTCACACTAGACGTCTGAGGTTTGCCAGGAGGAGGAGGAGGTGTCCTGTGCTCCATGGCCGGGAATGGAGTTGGGCCTAATTCAGGTAATAACCGGCCGTCTGGCTACACCCAGGTGTGTTTTGCCTTCATTTTGTGTCACATAGCATAGCAGCAAGACTCTAGCAAGATAATAGAAGGTCAACGGGCTTTTGGATGCCTAAAGCCCCTCCGATATGTCAAACAGTATTGTTGCTGAGCAGCTGGCACGGAGCCCATCCTTGGGCGTGTGTGTTGACTCACGTGCTCCGCTGTAATCTCTCAGAACTCAGGTCCTGAATTGCTCTCTTGTGATTCAAGCCCAGCTGAAGGTGATGGAAGTGCAGTGACCCTGGTGGAAGAACCTCTAAGCACAGGGGGCGGATGAAAGGGAATTGATAGTTGTGTAAGAAGAGCCTATCTGCCTTTTTGGGTAAGAACTCTTACCTTTCCAGTAACTGTTTTGTTTTTCATATCATTTGGCTTCATGTACAAGGTCTGTATTAAAACAAATGTCCGAGTCTAATGCGGTCTTTTGGCCATGCTTGTCTCCTCTTGTGCTCGCTGGGATGAACTGAAGTATGGGTTTGCTGACAAGCACGTTTGGTATCTAGTGGTCATGGAGAGGGGAGGAAAAGGGAAGTCCGACGAAAGCACTTTTTCCTCAGAGTTTGATAAACAGAAGTCATGTAGTCTTTTAAATCCCATGGCAACACACCAGGCAGAAAAAAGACTTACTAATTGCAAAGGTCAGGAAATCACAAAAGAGCAGTGTAGGTTTTTGGTATTGACTTCAGAACACACAGTTTTCTCTGTGTTCATTTGTTCTATGTGTGCTGTTACAGTTTTGTATATGTGGTGGTTGCTTTTCGTAACTTTGATCAGGAAACAGATGAGTCACTTAAATCAAAAGGCAGACTATTACTCTCTTTGGAAAAAAAATCTAGTAAAAGTAATGCTTGATCCAATTAATCTGTCTTCTTCCTCTAATTCATCATGATAACTTCAGGTGTCTGGTGGCAACTGAGAATGGGTTATGGAAAAATGTCAAGCCAATGTAATCCCCATTATTTATGGTCACTTAAGAGGATAAATTAATCATTGGCCACTAATCTTTGGATAATTACTCTATTTAGCTGGAAATATCCTTAATTTTTTGGAAAGCAAGTCAGTGAGTTAGTAGAACTGCCAAAATTGATCAGCTTTTCTAAGTCTAATAGTAAGTGAATGGAAACTAGTTGCCTGCAACCCTTTCTCTCCTGCACTGTAGAATGATCATTCTAAAACTCTGGACACTATAAATGGAACAACAGGAAAATATATTAATACACTACCTTGTGGTTTTCAGGCGGGCATTCAAAGCCTGTTAGTTGAAGATTGACATAGTTGCCATAACAGGTAAAGTCTTGTGACCTGTGTATTTGGTTTTGGTTATTAGAGATAGGCAAGTTAATTACATTATAACACTGGCTTGTATTTAGGTTGTTAGGAAGTGTGTCTTTTAGGGACAGCAAGTCCGTTTACTTGTGCATTGAATAAATATTTTGAAGGAGTCAGCCTGTATTAGATGCTAGGGATGGGTATACATTTCAGTCCCAAAGGAAAAAAAAAGGGTGGGGGGAGGAAGTCTTAGCCTTATGTTTTCAGCATGGGTACAGTGTCTCAAATGCAAACTAGTATTCACTTTTTGGAGTTTGAGGTCCTTGTTCATGAGGCTCCCAAGGAATCTTTAAGAGTAAATGAGGTTGTCATGTGGGTGGAATCAGAGACATATTACTTATTTATCACAATCAAAATAATGCCATTTTGATGATAAAGTTCACCTGCGTTTGTCACAAATTGTTGCTTTTATAAGGTTTCTGGAAACAAAACAATTTTGTGAAGTATTGTTTCCCGGCACTAGAGAAGGATTTGTGTCATTATGAGAAACTTAAAACTATATGTGGGACTGACTGACTAGAACCAAAATATAAGTTAGGACTTTAGAAAACAATCGAAGGTTTAGAAATCTTAACTAGGACACATTTTAGAAGGCTCATTTTTTTTTAAAAAAAGATTTATTTATTTTAGAGAATGAGAGCATGGGGGAGGGGCAAAGGGAGAGCGAGAATCTCAAGCACACTCTTTGGTGAGTACAGAACCCAATGTGGGGCTCAGTTTCACGACCCTGAGATCATTACCTGAGCCAAAATCCAGACTCAGATGCTTAACCTACGTAGGTGTGGCTCAATTAATTTTTAAAATCCAACTTTATTGAGGGATCATTTCATATAAAATTTTCCAATTTTTAAAAAAAATTTCATTTATTTATTTGACAGAGACACAGAAAGAGAAGGAACACAAGCAGGGGTAGGGGCAGAGGGAGAAGCAGACTCCCCCTTGAGCAGGGAGCCATATGTGGGGTTGAATTCCAGGACTGGGATCATGACCTGAGCCGAAGGCAGACAGTTAATGACTGAGCCCTAAATTCAGCAATTTTAGGTCTACAATTTGATGAGTTCTGACAAATGCATACAGTCGTGAACCACCATCACAATCATGATCGAGTCTTTCCATCACCCCCAAGGTGTTCTCTTGTGTCTCTTTCCAGTCAGTCTTCCCCTTTACCCTGGCCACCGCTGATCTGCTTTCTGTCACTATAGTTTTGCCTGCCCTAAAATTTTGTATAAGTAGAATCATACAGTATTTTTTCTTTGTCTCTGGTGCTCACTCAGCCTAATTGTTTTGAAGAGTCACCCATGTTGTTGCATATATTAGTAGTATCATGATATTATCAAAGAAATATCATTTCTTTTTATTGCTGAGTAGTATTCCTTTGTGTACTTATACTACAATTTTTTATCCATTCACTTTTTTTTTAAAGATTTTATTTATCTCTTTGGTTGGGTGGGGAGAGAAAGAGAGAGCAAGCACAAACAGGGGGAGCAGCAGGCAGAGGGAGAAGCAGGCTCTCTGCTGAGCAGGGAGCTGGATGCAGGACTCAATCTCAGGACTCTGAGATCATGACTCCAGCTGAAGGCAGATTCTTAACTGACTGAGCCACCCAGGTGTTCCTCCATTCACATCTTGATGGTCATTTGGGTTGTTTCTTGTTTTTGCCTATTATGAATAGTGCTACTTTGAACATTTATGTGTAGTTACCTATGTTTTCATGTCTCCTGTGCACCTTATTTTAATTTAAATTTTATTCTGTATGCTTATCGTACCTTTAAATTTCACAAGAGAATATTTATTTTACTATTTTTTTTAATTAAAAGAAATTGTGATTGAGGAGGTGAAACTGAGTGGAGGACTCTCGAAAGACTGATTTTTCACTTGGGTAATTGAGTGAATGGTGGTATTCCCAATCAAGAGAGTCAAATACGACCGAAATTTACTTTTGTTTTAAAGATTTATTTATTTTTAGAGAGCTAGTGATTGTGAGTGGGTGTGCCCGAGCAGGGGAGGGGCAAAGGGAGAGGGAGAGGGAGAGAAGCAGACTCCCTGCTGAGCGTTAAGCCCAACCAGGACTCCATCCCAGACCCTGAGATCGTGACCTGAGCCAAAATCAAGAGTTAGATGCTTAACTGACTGAGCCACCAAAGCGCCCCTGAAATTTCCCATTTTTGAAAAAGACTGAAGAGGGCCTATTGAGATGAGTCTCTGGGAAATCACTGATGACTTCAGCTAGCATACTCTTACAGACGGGTGTGGGTGGAGGTGAGTGGGGCTTGATTACTTTGTGGAGCATTGAACGGGGAGTAGAGCAGGGGGTGTGGGGTGAGAAGTGATTAAGAGGAGAAATAGGGTGGTAGCTAGAGGGGGATTAGCATCAGGGGAGGTTAATAATTAACTTTATAAAAGATGGGAGTAGCTTGAGGAGAGGGAACCTGTAAAGAGGGAGATGAAGTTACCAAGGGCTAAAGAATAGAAGAAGGTTCTTGAGCAAGTCAGATAAGGAATCCAAGCACTGATAGTGGTGGTGGTGGGGAGGGGCGTTTGGCAGAGGTGCCACCGATTCAGGGCCTGGAGAGAAGAAAGCAAAAACAGGAGCAAATGGAGGAAGCCTTGCTGAGGGTCAGGAAGCTGAGGGGGCATTTGTTTTCTCTGAGAAGTTATTTGTTAAGTGTCACCTACTGCTGCAGAGGAGCAGATCTGAAGAGAGTGGCAGAGGTTTGGGAGCTGAGCAGTGAGAAGAAAAAGGAATGATAACAGCTCTGAGAACTCAACCAAGATTGGAAAATATGAATTTGTGGTGAAGCCAGTTTTCTAAGATTGTGGCTTTTTCTCCACCCCCCCCCCCCCCCCCCCCAACCACCAACAGGCTCTGCAGCCTGATAAGGGTACAGGGAAGGTGAACTGAACAATTGATATAAAGTTGGAAAAGAATCAAAGCAAAGTAATTTTACATTTTTTGTCTGTTTTCAGCTCTATGCTGTGTGGCTTCCTCTTCTCTCTACCTTTTATACACCTCATGTTTTTGGTGTGAAGTTGACTAAACATTTAACAACCAAATGTAGTTTTTTAAATTGTGGTTAAATATATGTAACATAAAATTTATCATTTTAACCACTATTTTTTTAAAAAAGATTTTATTTATTTATTTGACAGAGAGAGAGAGAGAGAGAGAAAGATCACAAGCAGGCAGAGAGGCAGGCAGAGAGAGAGGGAAGCACTCCCGCTGAGTGGAGAGCCTGATGCAGGGCTCGATCCCAGGACCCTGGGATCATGACCTGAGCTGAAGGCAGAGGCTTAACCCACTGAGCCACCCGGGCACCCCTCATTTTAACCACTGTTAAGTGTACAGTTGAGTTGCATTGAGTATAATCACCATGTTGTGTACCCATCACTGTCCTCAATTTTTATTTGAGGCATGACTTTGTCATTTCTTTTCCTCCCTTTCTATTACTCCTGATCTGTAAATTCAACATAGTCCTTTATTGGATACAGCATTTGTATTTTTGAGATTGAGATATTCATAGTAGTAGGTACTGAGATTAACTTCAGCAGGTGCTGTGCAAGGCACAAATTGTGGCATTGGCTTTCTCGATATTTAGTTGTAATTATTTGTTAATGTCTGTCTTCCTTACTAGGCTTGTGAGGTCCATGAGTGCAGAGGCTATCTGTCTGTGTCTTATTTATAGTGGTATGTGTATTGCCTGGCTTAGTGCTTGGCACGTAGTAGGCATTCAGTGGAGTTTTTGAACACATGAAAGTCTTTCACTGAAAGAATTTATTTCAGTTTAGTAAGTTCTTTCTGAATGCTTCTATAAAGTAGGCAAAACCTGTATTCACATTTTAATACAGATTATAGGGCATGCCACATTCCAATGTCTAGTTAATTAGTAGAAATCAAAAAGGGTTTACATTTGCAATTTCACCTTGGAAGGTATTAGAGAAGCTCGTGCATTAAATAAATGGTTGTACAGAATTGGCAGCAATAAGCCCAAAGCTTGAAGGCTGTAGGTTAATTAGGATAACTTGACAGAAACTGAGTTAATGAAATTGGAGAGTTGAAAGAATGTTCCAATAATTTATGTTCACACACACTTCAGATATATCAGCAGGTAACAGGAACTTTAGTTGCAGAATAGTCCAAAACAGCAGAATGCCAGTGGATTTTATGGCCTATGGTAAAGTTTTGGAGAAAGAAAACCTATAAAATTGTTTGGGGCTGTTTGGTACTATTACGCTGTATGAAATAAACACTAGGGTTTAAAGTATTCTCTTCAGTAAAGATGGTTATAGTTAATGTATTAATAAACTAAGAATTTTTTTTTTAAAGATTTTTTTATTTATTATTTGACAGAGAGAAACACAGCGAGAGAGGGAACACGAGCAGAGGGAATGGTAGCGGGAGAAGCAGGCTTCCCGCTGAGCAGGGAGCCCGATGTGGGGCTCGATCCCAGGACCCTGGGATCATGACCTGAGCCGAAGGCAGACGCTTAACGACTGAGCCACCCAGGCGCCCCTAAACTAAGAATTTTTATAGTTTCATTTATTAATGGATTCAGTAATACTTTTTATTAAGAAATGCACACAAATATGGGGATTTCTCTCTTAACTGGTATTAGATAAAAATCATCTTTTTCCCCAACTGGCTTATGTTTAAATGGATATAAAGGGGCAAAATACACATATAAGAATTAATTAGCAGTATAATAACATCCTTATAAGAATAATCACAGTATCTCCTCTGATTCTGAAAGGGAAGGGCTCTGTGTTTGTGTGTAGAAAAACCCACTGAGGTCCTTTTAAAAAAAAAAAAAAATCCGCCTCCAGTAAGGTATTTTTGGATCATATGGATGGAATAAAGAAAAGCTATTAGAGCTCTAGTTCTATTATTTTCTTGCCCTTTTTCACTCTCAATAAGCTGAAACTGGAGTTTAGTTTTAGGAACAGTAATAGAAATTTTCTTATGTACCATCAGCAGAATCTCATCCTGAGTGATTACTAAGGCTTTTCAGTGTGTGTGTGTATTTGTGTGGTATGCATGCGCCTGTAGGAGAGCAGACGGACAGACGAAAGGCATAGGTCTTTGAAATGGACTTCCTCCACTAAAGTAGTAGGCCAGGCCGTGAGGGGAAAGGAGGCTTGGGGAGAGGGGAGGGGCAGAGACAAAGCCTGAGGCTCCAGTCTTGGTTGTGTAAATGCTGCTCTGTTTCTTCCTCACTGAGGCCTGCCCATCCCAATGCCGGTGTTCTGCCCACTTTGTGTGGGGAGAGAGGAGTCGGCTGTGCGAAGGCAGGATCTGGGGGTCTTCGTGCCTGCTGGGCCGGCGTGAGCAGGTCGCGGCTTAGGCTGGGCTCTGGGGCAACAGCAGCACGAACATCTAGGAAAGAAATTTTCCTGTCATCATTTTTATTCCTGAGTCATCATGTTTACTTACTCAGATGTCTGGTGTTGCCAGTTACTCAGAAATCAAGCAAGCAACTTCTTCTGTTGGTCTTCTTCCTTTTTTTCTTATTTCTGTCTTGTCGGTTACTCCTTTTCTTTATTTTAGTAAAGCAGGAGCATTTAAACACAGAGGTTACCATTCCCACTAGCAAGCATTTCCTCCTTACCTATTGACATATAATTCTGTGGTGTGTAATGGTGAATTAAGACATTTAAAAATGTCGCATTCATGTAATAACATCAGTAAATCTCAAGAATATAGTACTGAGTGAAAATATGAAGATGTAGAATATTAATATGATACCATCTACACTTCATTTAAGAACATGGGAGACTACGTTTCATAGGATCTAAAACACTATTGATGCTAAGATGCACCACTTTTATATACACTGAATTTATTGATTGTAAGATACATCCCAGTTTTATAGATGTTTTAATATGAAAAAATGCATCTTAGAATTGAAGAAATAAAGTAGATTTATTTTATTTTTTAAAGATTTTATTTATTTGACAGTTTGAGAGAGCACAAGCAGGGGGAAGGGTAGAGGGAGAAGGAGAAGCAGACTTCCTGCTGAGCAGGGAGCCCAATGCAGGGCTCAACCCCAGGACCCCAGGATCATGATCTGAGCTGAAGGCAGTTGCTTAGCCATCTGAGCCACCTGAGTGCCCTGTAGTTATATTTTATTGAAATGGACTTATGTAATAAAAATATAAAAACATGCATAGAGGAGCACTTGGTTGGCTCAGCCGGTTAAGTGTCTGGCTTCAGCTCAGGTCAGGATCCTGGGGTCCTGGGGTCGAGCCCACATCAGACTCCTTACTCAGCGGTGAGCCTGCTTCTCCCCCTCTTCTTCTACCTCCTGTTCTTTCTCTCACTCTCAAATAAGTGAATAAAATCTTAAAAAAAAAACCCAAACCCATGCATAGAAATGATATATAGCCAATTCAGCATGTAGTTTATCTCTATGAAGGGAAGGATGTAGAGGACAGGGCCACAAGGGATTTCAACCCTATAAATTATTTCTTAAAATCTAAAGCAAATATTGCAAAAAATTAAGTTTAGACAAAGGTGGTTGGTGAATTCCTATACTTTTCTGTATGCTGTGTTTCATAATGAAAATTATATATTTAAAAGCTACATAAAAAGCAAGTTGCAAAAGTCTATAGTGGATCCTGTTTTATCTTCTAGCAGTATTTGATTTTGTGTTCTTTCAGGCTTTTTCCTATGTCTGTCATATCATAGCAGGTTTTGTTGCTGCTGCTGCTTTTGTGGCAAGGCTGGGGGCTTTCTACGTTTCCATTTTTCTGTATGAATTACGAGACCTATCATTTGTTGTTTTAGTAATGATAAAAAGGGCAAAAGTTTTAATGCTACAGATGTCACAGAATGAATAGAATTGGCTGGCATTATTTCTTGGTGTTAATTAAGTAGTAAGAAAATGTTTCCATTTTTTGTTTCTTTAAAGCCATTTTTCAGGTTGCTCCCTTACTCTTTCTTTGTTAGTCATAAGATGTCTAGAGAGATTAGGTCTTGAGAATACCAATTGTACAAGTTGAACAAAAGTAAGTATATCAGGACACCTGGCTGGCTCAGCTGGTGGAGCATACGACACTTGGTCTGGAAGTTGTGAGTTCTAGCCCCATGTTGGATGTAGAGCTTACTTAAAAAAAAAAAAGTACTATCATACCTAGAAATCTGATAGAGACTTTTTTTTTTTTAAGATTTTCTTTGTTTGACAGAGAGAGAAAAAGAGCTCACAAGTAGGCAGAGAGGCAGGCAGAGAGAGGGGGGGAAGCAGGTTCACTGCTGAGCAGAGAGCCTGATGTGGGGCTCGATCCCAGGACCCTGAGATCATGACCTGAGCCGAAGGCAGAGTTTTTAACCCACTGAACCACTCAGGTGCCCCTGATAGAGACTTTTAAGATAGTGTCATGAAGCTCATGAACTCTTTTTTTTATCCTTTTAATGTAACCTAAAAAGTGTTTCAGTTTTGCCCTGCTACCCCCAGATGAAAGGACTACAGTAGGATGTTTGCTTATTATGCCCCAAGCAGTGAGAAATCTAGGGCCTGAAAGGGATATTGTCTGATCACATTACTTTTAGGGGTCCTTAACCTCCTACATCTATTGAAAAGGAATATTTTTCATATCCCATAATGTCAGTGTCACACTTAGGTATTTAATAGTCCTTACTGTTTGATTAAAATAAAATTTGGCAAGATCGGTAAAAAAAAAAAAAAAAGTGCCAACTATAGTCATGCCATTTGACCCGAAATCTCATTCCCTAGGCTCTTGCCTCATGACTCATAAGAAAGAAAAAGCTCTATGCATAAAGAGCTCCATTATACTATTACTGTAAAAAAGTGAAGCTTTGGAGCCAATTTAAATGTTCCTAAATACAGAAATGGCTTGATAAATGATGACAGTCTGTTTTATGGATTATATTACAACTATAAATGATAATGATTGCTATGTAGCAACATAGGAAATGTTTGGTGAAACAAGCAGATGTACCATGCTATGACTCTAGAAATGTATGAGAACATGAACAAAGATGAAGGGAATATGAAAATCCAAAATAAAAGAATAGTTGTATTAAAATGGTAGAATTTTGAGTGGATTTCTCCCTTCACCATTTGTTAAAAAAAAAAAAAAAGTACTTATTTTTGGGAGGGAGCCAGATCCTTTAAAGAAAAATTTGAATTTCTCTTTAAGAAAATGGCAGATGGTAGGTTGGAGGATACTAGAAAACTAAAAGCAGTGGCCCTTTTGAAGATAAAACTGAAACATTTTAAACCGAGTTTGCGTTTGCACTGCACATATTGATTATTTAATTTTGTCTTTTCAAAGTAAGTTGGCCTACTGCAATTGTGTGGAAATCAGAATATTGAAGAGGATTGGTAAAAAGAAGTGGGAGGATCAAAGACAATGTGACTGGCTTATTCTTTTGCACTACCAAATAAACCAAATTTTTGGACTGTGTCTGCTTTAGTCAATATTTGGTTATTTGCTTTGAAGCTATTTGTTTACAGTAATGCCATTAACATCCCCACAAGAGCCACAGTCTGACCCTGAGATGGTAGAATCTTAACTAATTTTATCATTTATATAGAAACTGAACCTTTTGAATGACAATCGTTTCTTTTCTCTGTACTTCTTGTTTTTGATTTTTACATAACCATGGACTTCTAGTGACCAAAAAAAAAAAGTCCCATAATTAATTCACAATTAAATCATCTTGCCATCATAGGTAGACTGGGGCTGGTGATGACTAAAGAGTGAATAGAAAAGACTAATAGACTGAAAAAGTTTTAGACCTTCAGGGCCTTGTAACCAGTTAATCCAGCTTCTTCACTTAATAGGTAAATAAGTAAGTGCCAGAGAGGCAGCAATGAACCTATGTCTTAGAATTTCAAATCTAATGCCCTTTCTGTTGTACTGCAAGGAGAGGAGAAGGGAAAGAGCGAGCAGAGCCAAATTATTGACATTTTTGAGGCTACTTTTTCAGAAAGGACAGAACATTGGACTTGATGTTATTGTTGTCTTAAGTTAGAGTTTTTACAAAAACTAGCACCCCCCCAAAAATAGGTAAAAGACATGAACAGACAATTCACCAAAGAAGAGATATAATAAACATGATGAAAAGATATGCAACATAATTGAAGTATAAATAATAAATGCACGTTGCTGCTTCATGGTAAAACATTTACATACAAACTTTATTAAGACCATTGTCTTTATAGGGCTTTTGTTGGCAATCTACTCTAATTTTAGGAATGTAATTATAATGGAAAAAACTGCAATGCAAATGGTAAAAGGTGAAGACAACCTGGACAATAAATTTCACGAAAGTTATGGTAGCTCTAAACCTATTTTTACTCATTC
>CM053608.1:43109123-43152133 GCA_028646535.1 Procyon lotor | reverse complement strand
GAGACTAGGTATTGGCACCTAATTTTCCTTTCCGTCTGTGCCCTACGCAAATAGAGAGGCTGGTTCAGATCTGACTAAAGGAATGCCCTCATCCTCATTCAGAAGATTACTGCAGGGTCCCAGGAAGACATGGCCAAGGAAAGAGAATCATCAAAGTAGGAAAGGGACCAAAGAAGTGTAGTTATTGGAGGGTGTCCTGCTGAGGACAGGGTTTGGACTGTGCTGTAACTCTGAAGCCAGGTATGGTTCTGGGAAGCAGGTAAGGGCACCAAGTGGCTTGTCTGCCCTTGGGAACCATGTGCCACATCTCTGAACAGACCTTATCATCTGGCCTAAACCAGCCCAGGAGTTCTGATAAGAGGATTGAACTTAATATTTTAATATTACTGACACTAAAATAGCTCCCTTCAAATCCCCTTTGGAAGTAAGCAGGGTAAAAGTAATAAATATTCAGTGTTGTTTTTTTAACTAAATTATATATTTTAGAGGTGGGCCCAATCAGACCATCCAGAAATGCCTCATTCTGTTTCATCTTCTGTAGCAACAGTGTGCAAATGGTCTTTGTAAAGGGCCGCATGGTAAATATTTTGGTGTAGGCCCAACGATCTCTTTGACAGCTTCTCAGCTGTGCTGTTGTAGCAGAGCAGCAGCCACCTGCGACATGTACGTGAATGCCATGACTGTGTTTCAATAAAACTTTATTGGACACTGACATTTGAATTTTACATAATCATTTGTTATGATATATTCTTCTTTTGATTGTTTTTTTTTTTTCCCCTCCTACCCTTGACTGCGTAAAAACCGTTTTTAGTTTTAGGGCTGTATAAAAACAGACAGCGGGCCAGGTTTGGTCTGTAGGCAGAGGTTTGTTTACTGCTGCTCTGTAGCGGCACTGCTAATAGAAATAAAACACAAGCCGTTTGTGTAAATCAAGATCTTCTAGTAGCCATATTTTAAAGAGTAGACAAGCAGGTAAAATTAATACTATATTTTAATATATCTCAATGCTACTTCAATATGTAATCAATGTAAAAAATTAGTAGTGAGATATTTTGCATTCTTTTTTTTATATATCTTTGAAATTCTTTTGTGTTTTACATTTATAGCACATTCCAATTTGAATGCTTGATAATTTTGTATTTAGATTTCTTAAAATGTTCAGTTGGGAAAAATGGATTCACATACATAATTTGTTCCAAGCATGCTTAAAAATTTTCTGGGAACTGAATTGAATATTAGGTTTAAGTGCTCAATAGCTACTTCTATAGTGCAGCTCTGCAATGTTCCACTGTATGGATGTCCCATAATTAACTGGTTCCCACTGATGGACCATAAATGGTTTCTGATTTTTGCTTTTACAAACAATGTTATAATGAATTTTTTTGTACATACAAATTATTAACATATATTGGTACTTTTGTAGATATATTCTTAAAGTGAAGGATCTGGGTCAAAGTATATATACATTTCTTCACTTTTAAAAACTTTTTTTAAAAAAGATTTTAATTATTTATTTGACAGAGACACAGTGAGAGAGGGAACACAAGCAGGGGGAGTGGGAGAGGGAGAAGCAAGCTTCCTGCTGAGCAGGGAGCCCGATGCGGGGTTGGATCCCAGGACCCTGGGATCATGACCTGAGCCAAAGGCACCTGCTTAGTGACTGGGCCATCCAGGTGCCCCTAAAAACTTTTTATTTGGCAATAAGGTTGTGAGAATAAGGATAGTATAAAAATACCTGTAAACCGTTTATCACCTCCTAACATTTTTATTCCATTTGCATTACCATTTGTGCAGACTTGTACAATCTTTCTGATGTGTGTGTGTACATATATACATCTACATATATGTGAGAAAAAATTTTTCTCCCAAACCATTTAAGTTGGGGAAAAGTTAGTTGAATATATTATGGCCTTTTCCTTCTAAATGCTTAAGTGTATATTTCCTCAAAATATTCTCTTCTATAACTACAATAAGTTATCAACTTTGGTAAACTGAGCATGGCTACAATACACTTTTTAAAAAAAAGATTTATTTATTTATTTATTTGACAAAGAGAGAGAGAGAGGTCACAAGTAGAGAGGCAGGCAGAGAGAGGGGGAAGCAGGCTCCCCGCCGAGCAGAGAGCCCGATGTGGGGCTCGATCCCAGGACCCCAAGATCATGACTCGAGCCAAAGGCAGAGGCCTCACCCCACTGAGCCACCCAGGTACCCCTACAATACACTTTTTTAATGTATATAATCCATATTCCAGTTTTGTCATTTGACCCAATAATATCCTTTGGTCTATACTTACTTTTTCTTTCTTTCTTTCTTTCCTTCCTTTTTTTTTTTTTTTTTTTAAGATTTTATTTATTTATTTGAGAGAGACAAGGAGAATGACTGGTGCGTAGGGGCAGAGGGGAGAGAGAGAGAGAGAAATGCAGACTACCTGCTCAGCAGGAAGCCCTATGTAGGTCTCCATCCCAGGACTTGGAGATCATGCATGACCTGAGCTGAAGGCAGATGTATTACTAGCTGAGCCACCCAGGTGCCCTGCTCTACCCTTCTAATTTTAATGAAAATTACCGTATTATCTCTATATTGCCACTTTACATTCTCTAAAGTAGTACTTGAGGGTACAGTGTGCCCTCAACTTCAACACAATTATGTTAACAGTTTTTGGCAATCTGTTAGGGAAAGAATGGTATTTCATTATACCTTGCATTTCTCTTATTATGGTTGAGTATTTTCTCTTGTGTATAAAGTTTCACTTATTTGTATTTCCTTTTTGTGAACTGTTGTAGCCTTTATTTTTCTACTGGGATGTTAGTTTCCTTTTATAGATTAGCAGTTATTCCTAATTGAGACTCTCAGCCATTTGTCAGTGATATGAGTTGCACATACTTTTGCCAGTTTGTCATTTGTTTTTTGTTTCTGTTTATGGCATTCGTGTGTTGCTGTTTGTTTCTATTTGGGGCATTTTAAAAGCATGATGTACTGGTGGGATGAGCTGTGAGTATTTTGTATATAGATTTCAAAATCAAATCCACAAATGTGGTTAGGATATCAGTGGAGCAGTAAGAAGGGAAGAGACAGGCTTTCACCTCTCAGTGTAAGGGGTGAGTAAGCCAAATAAAATGGGACATATTTATTTTGGACTTAAATAATTATTACTACCTCATGGTTCCATGGCCGTTCACTCTGGCTCTCAAAAAGCCACAAAAAACAAACCAAAAAAACCACACAAAAACCGGTTATGAATGTATTTAATGTTGTTTGTAACTTGGTCATATCCAGGCCTTACCTAGGACTTGGAATTTTGGAAACTAAATAACATTGCAGAGGAGCACTATAACCTGACTGGTTTGGAGACTGGTACTGGCAGGATTTCTGGTCTTTACTTATATCATTTTGGATGTTTCCTTCAAATATTTTATATATCCAAAAACATAATTTTTATGATAAAGGAATTTTTTAAAGCCAGTTAGGTGCAGTTTTTATTTATTTACTTATTTTTTAGGATTTTATTTATTTATTTATTTATTTATTTATTTATTTATTTGAGAGAGAGCACAAGCATGATTGGGGGGAAGGGGCAGAGGGGAAAAGCAGATGCCCCACTGAGCAGGGGGCCCGATGCGGGCTCAATCTTAGGACCCTGGGATCATGACTTGAGTGGAAGGCAAACGTTTAGCTGACTAAGCCACCTAGGTGCCCCAGGTGCAGTTTTTAAATATGAAGTTGGTTTAAACCATTAAGTAGTATTAATGGGGATATCCATCATAGATATTAATTTAAAATATTTAGAAATATGAAAAACGTGGTCGTAAGTGTAACACCTGCATCTGTTTCCATAAAAGCTGAATCGCACATGTTTTCACATTGTAGAATCACATTGCTATTCAGACAAACATGCTGACATTGTTCTTCCAACATCCCTAGTTTGGGTCATGAAGCTTTTTTTCCATTTCTTTTTCTGTTTGTAATGCTTTTTCAGATTCTTAGATAAGTAATCAAGACATTTTCCTCTGGGTCTACTTATAAGTCACAAGCATATGCCCAGTGTGAAAAGTGCTCATCAGTAGTGTTTAAAAATAAACATAAGCACCCAAAAATGGGTGATGGAAGAGAGGTCAAAGTTGACTGTCAGTTTTCCTACATGTCACTGTTTTCGAGGATTAGTTCATGGACTTGTATAGACAGAGTCAGATAACTCTGGCAGCCTTTGCTGTTTCAAAATGTTTTTCTACAGTTTCTACACAATATATATTTCACACCGTAAATGGAAGTAAAGTAAAATGTCACTTGGAATCTGTTATTGTGTACGTATCTCCAGTGTAGAATTATTTAAAAAGAAAAAGCAGATGTGATGATTTTGGATTTGTATTTTATGCTAGACTTATCAGACATAAAAATACCCTTTCAAATTGGTATAAACGTTTCTTTTTATTTTATTTTATTTATTGAGGAGGGGGCAGACAGAGGGAGATGTAGGCTCCCTGCTGAGCAGGGTCCCAGGACTCTGGGATCATGACCTGAGCTGAAGGCAGATGCTTAACTGACTGAGCCACCCAGGTGTCCTGCTATAAACCTTTCTAAGCACTCTGTTTCTTTAGTTATCTTGTTGTGAACTGATAATTAGTTTATAGACTGGCACTCATCCATGGACCACTCACTTTAAGCATTGGTTTCAGTAACTTTAACTTATTCTGGGCACCAACAGGTAGTAGAGATTATTTGACAACCTTTTGACAAAGAGGATGAACATCATGCTCATTTTTAGTATTTGAACAAGAGATTAGGGTTGTCTCAGTCACTGGAGAGTAGTTAATGTGATTTTTTTTTTTTTTTTTAAGAATTGGCAGTATCTTAAGGTGTCAGGCTTATTTTTACTCTTTAGAACTTTTGGTGTAAACTGAAGTACTTTGAAATAAAACTTATTTTGTGGGGAATATTTTTTAAAATGTATGTGGATATGAGGCAAGTAGGAATTTTATTTCCCTAATGAAAAATATAAAAATATAAATATAATAAATATATATATATAGTATATATAAATAAATATAAATATAAAAAATATAAAGTGTTCTGTCAGGTATTTCTGTTCATCTGTTTTTTTATTCATACATTCAAAGTGTATTTGGAATGTTTATTGCCAAGTGATTTTGGAATATATAATACAACCAGCTTCAGTTTAAAATTTTTAAAAAATTTTTAACTTTAATATATTTTATTTAATCCACTGTATCTGAGATATTTCACCCTTAATAAAAAAAATACTGAGATCTTTTTTTCTGTACTGAGTCTTTGAAATCCAGTGTATTTTTTACACTTACTCAATTCTGACTAGCCATGTTTCAAGTGCTCAATTACCACATGTGGCTAGTGGCTACTATACTGGACCGTGTAACTCTAAAATTCCGCTTCCATGAGTGTACTTGGAAATTCTCCACTAAACAGGTAAGGCCCATCAGACAGAGGCGTTACTATATATTTACTTTAAGCCTCTGTACTCCCAATCAAGATCCTGAGAACAATTTTGAAGAAGAAAAGGCCTATGAGGTTTTAGCCAGAGTGAGCACTCCCTTTAAATGCCAGACCTAGACAATTAACCCTAACTTGATCCCAAACTTGCTTTTAGCAATCACAGACCCACAGTGCCTCACAGTCAGACACATACAATACAATCAGCTTCTTAAAACTTAAAAGTTCTTCTTTAAACTCCAGTTTAAATGAGCCATGGGTCAAAACGACATGTAGGGGCGCCTGGGTGGCTTAGTCGTTAAGCGTCTGCCTTCGGCTCAGGTCATGATCCCAGTGTCCTGGGATCGAGCCCCGCTCTGCAGGAAGCCTGCTTCTCCCGCTACCATTCCCTCTGCTTGTGTTCCCTCTCTCGCTGTGTTTCTCTCTGTCAAAATAAATTAAAAAATCTTTAAAAAACAAAAACAAAAACAAAAACAAAAAACGACATGTAAAATATAGCACACATGCTTCCCACCCAGAAGGATTGGAGGATCGGAGGTAGCATGGTTACCCTATAGGCCTAGATTAACTTAGTTTTTGGTACCAGTATTATCAAGATTTTGTTGTGTTTGAAAGAGCATAGTTTTTAGAAAAATTCTGTGTTACTTTTATACTTCCATTTAAAGTATAATTTCAAGAAACTTTGTAGAAAGCTACAGACTAGCCTCCTTTACCTGTGATTTTCGTGTTACTTACAGTAGAGAACCAGGCAAGCCCAGCTTCCTGGGCATACAGCCCACGTAGTCATGTAGGACTTTATGCTTGGAAGGATCCTGTGATTACTTTAATGCTTTGGAATCAGCATCTTGAAATTCTTCATTTTATGTTTGATCTTGTTTTGTAAATGAAGTCTGATGGGACATGGAGCCTGTGCTGGGGGCCTTGGCTCATGTACAGGTCTGCCTCTCTACCTCCCTCAGCCCTGTTCTGCTTCGCCTTCCTAGCCACTGCCCCCTGTGTGCCACCACCCTTCTCATGGAGTGATAACTGGGTCATGTTAGGGAGAAGGTGCATGTTCTGCTGTGACTCTCTAGCGTCTGCTGGGGCCTGGCCATAGGCTTAGGGAGGGTTGGAGTCAGGGACCCACACATCTTGTAGTGTTATGGGGAGTGATGAGAGTCAATCCTGCTCCAGGCTAGCAGCACAGTGGCACATTTGTTGGGCTGGTCCCTAGCTTATCCTCAGTCTAGGTATCTAGTATGTCCAGGTGTAGAGGTTTAAAAACCTGTGGGCAACCCTTGCCATGGATTCTGGTGGCTGGCCAATGAGCAGCGGAAATACCTGGCTTTATTTGCACTCAGTCTGGTAGGTGGTCTGAAGGGAAAACCCAGCAGCCATCAGGCCTGAGCATATACCTGCAGCCCCCTCCCAGCCCCTTAAAGGTCTGAACGTTTCCCTTGAGTATTCTTGGGCCCAAAGGAGTGCTCCATTGGGTCGGCTAAGTGCCTGGGGCACCCTCTCCTCTTCCTTCCAACCTTCTTGAGTCGTCTAGCTTGAATTTGTCTCTTCTGGCTGGCTTGAGGTACCCTCTGGGAGCAAGTTATGAAATGTAAATTGTGTAATTTCAGTGATTCTGTATGAATTTAATACTCTTATATTTGTATTTAAGAGTAACATTGCATAGCATAATAATAATGGTAAAATTCATGCTAATAATTACACATTTTAATTTTTCTTTACTGTGTATAGCGTCAGTGGCTTCTCTTAATATGTTTCAAGTAGAAAGATAAGCTCTCTTCAAATTGGGTTGTACAACATACATGAAATATGATGTGTAATAAACTAGACCTGTGAGGCTTTTTCTTCAGAAGAGTGATCTCAGCTCACTATATTTTTACTATATATAGTATATTCTGACAGAACGCATCTTTATTAAGCATGAGGTTTTTGTGTGAACACGTAATGCCAGGAATGATCTCCAATCCAAACTGAGTTTCTTTCCTGTCCCTGTGCTTGTCAGCTCCCTAGTTTCCGACTTCAGGAGCTCATAGGTTTTTTGATTATGGCTTGCCCTTTCTTTTTGCCTGAGTCCCCTGGCCTTGAAGATATGGCCCTTCATTAATTCATTCCTTTCGTGGAGAGCATCCAATGTCTTGCTCTTGTGTGTCCTGAATTTGGACCTGACTCTGTCCTTGGGCTTTAGTCTAGTCTGCTTCCCATCATTCCCTAGAAACTCAGCTTGGCTCCATAGACAAGGAGATGCTTTGGGATTTTAAAGATGGAACCCAATAGGCTATCAGAAAGGGGTTTAGATTCTGGCAGGGCCTAGGTCACTGAGTTTCCAGGCAAGAGAAACTTTAATGCTTGGACTGTGCACCAGCTAGAACTCTTTCCTCCACAGTGGGCTGGCTGGGGTGGAACTCTGGCCTTTTATCTCACGTTGCTCTTTAAAGTGTCCAGGGCATGATTGAGATCCTTTAAGTGCAAGTTTACCATGCAGACCTAGCACCTGGTTTAGGTAAAGGCTCTCGTTACCCAGTTTTTATCAAGTTCTTATCACACTCTGCACAACTCCGGCTTCCTGCTTCCCCAGAGAAAACTGGTGGGTTATATTGTAGACCGTTCTGCATGGCTGGAGTTCCCCCTCAATTGCCGGCTGTCACCCATCTCCTGGGAGAGGGGTGCTGAGTGTAATCACTAGATACTGCTGCTGGTATTTTATTTACCCTCAGTTCATCATTACTGATTTGGAAAGTAAACATTGCATCACCTGTTCATGGCATAGTATTTTTATACTTGCTTTTCACTCACATGTTGCTATTAACTTTCCTTCTGAGAAGGTGAACATGATCTTGGAGCCTGGTGTGATCTGGATCTTATTACTCCCCATGTATGTTTTTGTCATCAGGTGCTTCTTTGGACTCTAGCCCATAACTTCCACTTATCATCATCCTGTCAGGCTGCTCTCTGCCTGGTTCCTAGTAACTTTGCTTTTGGAGTTTTATTTTTTCATCCTACCTACTCTTACCTTCCCCGTCAAATATACTTCTGTCACGAGCAAGTGTGCCTGACAAGCCTGCTGTGGGGCCACAGCCCACGATGTTTTGATGCTTGCGAGGAAGTCTCTTCGGATTACTACAGAGTAAAAGAATCCTTTCCCTTTCAGCCTCTCATTGCTTACTGGATCAATTATTTATTTACTTGTGTAATTCATGTCCATGCTCAGGGATGTGTTAGTGTAGCTCTAAGACTGTGGCTCCCTCTGGAGAAGGGTCTGCGTTTGATACTAGCCTCCTTCCTCGGGGTCTGATTTAGTGACTGAAATCAGGGAGACCTGCTGGCTCTGGTGCTCTGCTCCTTCAGTTGTTTAGTTCACACTTTGAGCCCTGGAACCAGGAGGTAATCTCTGTCTGATTTTGCTGTTTCCAATAGACTAATAACTGGTAAAAGTTCCTGAATATTCCAGTGTAGGTCTAAGGGACAAATAGTAGTCTGAATTGGAGCCCCTCATCAGAGATAGTTTCCCAAGGGTGTTGGATTTGAATCTTCGTCCTCGTTCTGTGGAGGAGTCACTGGTGTGACTCTCAGCTTGGGGGGGTCTTTTCTCACCTAAAAACCTTCTTGATGGAGGCACTGATAATTATCCGTAAAAAGCAGTAGAGTTTGCATTATGTTACTGTTAGGGAGACACTGGCTGAAATCCCACCCTCTTCTCTATTTCCCTTTTCAAATCTCTAGGAAGTCCCAGAGTTGGGGCCAGGACTGGATCAGAAGAAGCAGGAAAGGGGGCGCCTGGGTGGCTCAGTGGGTTAAAGCCTCTGCCTTCGGCTCAGGTCATGATCTCAGGGTCCTGGGATCGAGCCCCGCATCGGGCTCTCTGCTCAGCGGGGAGCCTGCTTTCCCTTCTCTCTCTGCCTGCCTCTCTGCCTATTTGTGATCTCTCTCTGTCAAATAAATAAAATCTTAAAAAAAAAAAAAAAAAGAAGAAGCAGGAAAGTAGGACAGTCAGAGGTGGGCAAGGGCCACAGGCTCCAGTACCCTACTCCAGGGCATGTCGAGAGGCTACACGAAGAGCAAACCAAACCGTCTTGAGATCCAAAGAGAAAATTGCCCTAAATCCAAGATAATTTCATGCTAAGACCTAAGATGGAGGGGTTCTTGATTAGAAGAAGTGGGCTTTGTAGTTGTCACAAGGTAAGTAAACCTTGAGTGATGGGATTGGCCCTAGAAATACAAAGGACCCTATGCTTTCAACTCTTCTTAAGTTAGGGCCTTTGATCTGTTTGTTCTGAACCTAATTATTTGGGGTTGGTCGATGGTTGAGAAATGGACTTGTGTACTTCTAGTTTGAAAAAAATTAATTTTTAATTTTCCCCCAACAGAGTGCTTTTCTTTCACTGAATTCCTAAAATTTTATTCTGGCTTATTGAGTAGGAATGAGAGAGTATAATAACTTTTAGTGTGATCTTTAGTATGATGTAAAAATCTCTGAAAACTTGAAGTAGAAAATGTCCTTTATAGACTTTCTATAGGAAAAATAAATGTTTATAAACTCTGCTTATCAAGAGTTTGTTTTTCCTGCCTCTGCAATTTTATCCATTAATGACTGTCAGAGTTCAAGTTCAGTTCATTGCACAGTATTTGGAAATTTTCCTCACTGTTAATTAAGAAGACTTTGAATCATAAGTACTGAAGGCTAGATGGCACATTCATTAAAGATAGTCATACTTCAGCCTTAGTACTGTTATACTGGGAAGAGGAAATACAGTTAGAAAAATATTTTATTAAACTATTTTAAATTTTGTTAATAAAACTAATATTAACTCTGAGTTTCATTTTTTTCTCTAAATTCCTCAACTAGACCTAAATAGGTCATGAAATCTGCACTTATTTTAGTTCAAATATCTTTTTGCTTCTATAACCACACTAAAGATCACATCAGCATTAAAGCCAGTGTTATTAAATTATAGACAATTTTTAGATCATCTCCAGGGCTAATGGGAGTAGTTTGGGGCGAATCTTTGTAGAAATGGTAGTATGCTTTGATAAATATGTATGGGTATGGAGTGGTTATCACTTACCTCCCGTGAAACTTCTGGAAAAAGAGGACACATTTACAGTAAGATGTTATGATTAAGACTTAATGAAAAACCTGGGGCACCTGGGTGGCTCAGTTGTTAAGTGTCTGCCTTTGGCTCAGGTCATGATTCCGGGGTCCTAGAAATCAAGTCCCGCATGGGGCTCCCTGCTCAGCGGGGAGCCTGCTGCTCCCTCTCCCACTTCCCTTACTTGTGTTCCCTCTCTTGCTGTGTCTCTCTCTGTCAAATAAATAAAAATAAAATCTTTAAAGACTTATTGAAAAACCTATCTGACTTGATGAGTTCTCCAAAAACTACTCTCTCCATGTCTCATCAAACTGTCATTGAAATCTCTTCTTTTAAGTTTTTTCTAGATAGTTTGAATAATGAAGTGTAATTTCTTGGGTATTTCTGTGGTTAAATAAATATTCCTGGGGCGCCTGGGTGGCTCAGTCGTTAAGCGTCTGCCTTTGGCTCAGGTCGTGATCCCAGGGTCCTGGGATCGAGCCCTGCATCCGGCTCCCTGCTCAGCAGGAAGCCTGCTTCTCCCGCTACCATTCCCTCTGCTTGTGTTCCCTCTCTCGCTGTGTTTCTGTCAAATAAATAAGAATCTTAAAAAAAAAAAAAATTCTCTACAACTCTCTCTATTCTGAATATCAGTAAAACATTACGTGTATACTGTATATTTGCTGTTTGAATTGCAGTCATTTGCTATATAACAAATGTAAAATCTGTTTACACTTTCTGATGTGTTTTTACATAAATAACACCCCTAATCCTAACTTTACCAACATGTAGGATGGTGGTATTATTATTATCCTCACTGTATAGATGAGGAAACTGAGGCTCAGGAGGTACCTGAAAACTAGATCTTTGGACCCCAAACTCCATGTTCCTTCTATTACTCTATACTGAATACTGTTGTATACTGATTTAAATTATGAATTCTTAGTGAAGACAGTCATGGCAATTAGTAACTTAAATCAATAGTGGCTTTGTTTCAGACACAGATGTGTGTATATTTTATGGTAGGTGTTTATATGTATGTAATATTTGTCATAAATGTCAGAAGTATAATCAATAGTGACTTATTTTTATTTATTTAAATAATTTATTTATTTTTAGAGAGTGCATGCATGGGGGTGGGTGGGGAGAGACAGAGGAAGAGGGAAAGAGAATCTCAAGCAGACTCCCCATTGAGCACAGAGCCCCTCATAGGGCTTGATCTCACAACCCCGAAGATTGTGACCTGAGCTGAAATAAAGAATTGGATGCTCAACTGACTGAGCCACCCAGGCACCACAATAGTGCTTTATTTTTGGATTTAAAGTTGAGAACTACTTACTATTTTAGTAAGAATTATGTTGAAGCCCTAGAATAAGAGATGTTAAGATTTTGAAGACTGTTCAAAGCAGCGTTCCAGATTGAGGATTATCTCACTTTTCTCTTTCTTTCTTTCTTTCTTTCTTTCTTTCTTTCTTTCTTTCTTTCTTTCTTTCTTTCTTTCTCTCTCTCTCTCTCTCTCTCTCTCTCTCTCTCTCTCTTTCTTTCTTTCTCTCTCTCTCTTTCTCCTTCCTCCCTCCTTCTTTTCTTTTCTTTTCTTTTCTTTTCTTTTCTTTTCTTTTCTTTTCTTTTCTTTTCTTTTCTTTTCTTTCTTTCTTTCTTTCTTTTTCATGTAATGCATGAGGATCCTATGTGCTGGTGTTTGGTTATAAAGATAAGGCTGACTTCACCAAGAGTATCTTCTTAGTATTTATAGGTCTTCTTTTTTTTTTTTTTAAAGGGTTTTTTGTTTTTTGTTTGTAAGATTTTATTTATTTATTTGGCAGAGAGATCACAAGTAGGCAGAGAGGCAGGCAGAGAGAGAGGGGGAAGCAGGCCCCCCGCTGAGCAGAGAGCCCAACGCGGGGCTCGATCCCAGGACCCCGAGATCACGACCCGAGCCGAAGGCAGAGGCTTCACCCACTGAGCCACCCAGGCGCCCCTAGGTCTTCTTTTTGATGCCAATATTTTGGTTAGCTTCTTCCCATGCTTCTCATATTTGTATAGTTGCAGCTGAAGGATCGGTGGTGGACATAACATGCATTGACTTATACTGAAATATATCTAGAGTGTCAGATTTACGCTAGTACTACCAATGGTGCCAGAGATGGAGTGTGAGATTAAAGAATTTTATTGCCTTTTTTTTTTTTTACCTAGTTAGATTCATGTTAGGGAGTCTGTGACTATTTTAGGATACTGTAGTACATTGCATAGCACTTCAATTTTTTTTTTAATTTTATGTATTTATTCATGAGAGGCAGAGAGACAGAGAGGCAGAGGGAGAAGCAGGCTCCCCACTGAGCAGGGAGCCTGATGCAGGACTTGATCCCAGGACCCTGGGATCATGACCTGAGCCAAAGGCAGATGCTTAACCATCTGAGCCACCCAGGCACCTAGCACTTCATACTTTTTAATCTACTTTTTATGTTTACTCCTCACTATGAACCTGTTAAGTGAGATGACATGGTTATTATCATATTATGAATGAAGAAATATGACTTAAAGTATCGCACCATGGTTAAGAATATAAGCTTTTAGATTTTTATATATTCTTTTATGAATGAGACCAGAACCGTGGCTCTACCAGTACTACTAGAGTGACTTTGTAGCAAGTTACTCTTTCAAGCCTTAGCATTCCAGTCTGTAAAATGGGGTATCTTGTAAGCTTGCTGGAGTGTTTTAATGAGAATAATGGGTAGACACTATTCAGAATTGATCAATATTAGGCAGAATTATCATCTTCAGAGGTTATTACTCATTTAACTCAACAAAAATTGAGAGCCCGTTTTCTGTGCCAGTCACTGGGCTAGGCATCAGGTATGTGATGGTGAACTAGACACATATGGTCCTTACTCTGATAGAATTTACATTTTAGTGGTAGAAATGGTAAATGAGTCAATAAGAATTTCATGGAGTGACAAGAACTTTGAGGAAGGTAAAATGGGACAATGCTTAAAAGGGGCATTCTTTCTTGGGAAGTCCTGTTGGAGAGATTGACATTTGGTCTGAAACCAAGTGGCCATAGCCATGTGTAGATCCAGGAAAACAGCTTCCCAGGAGGAGGAAGACAATGCAAAGGCTGAGAGGCAGGCTAAGGGTGGTGTCACAGAACAGAAAGACGCTGTCCAGTGTGGAGAGCTGGAGGGCCAGATTGTGTAGGGTTTGTAAGCCAGAGAAAAGAGCTTGGGTTTCTTGTAAGTGTTGACTTTTTGAGCAGGGGAGGGGTATGTTCAGTTTTGGGCAAGCATTAGGGAGGTGTTATGAAAGAAAGGAATAGATGAAACCTTTCTGTCTTCCTGCAGTTTAGTCTTCTGTGTTCCAAAACTAGCACATAGCAGTTAGAGAGCACCGCACCGCGTTCCTGCTGGCGCACTCCTGATCTGATAATGGATGCTATTTATCATGTATTCTCACAGCAGGCATCTCTCAAGTGACATTATGGTTTTTGTTATCTATCAATGAATCTGCTTCTCTAACAGTCTGCAGGGCATTGAGGGTGGAGACAGAGTGGGGGGAAATGGTACAAAGGCTATTTCTGAACACTGGCTCTGATACAGATTAGGAGGCAGGGGAGTGAAGGATAAAGCAAGACCCTGTTGTACATGGAGATGAGGGATGCTGTTTAAACTGTGGCCCGTTGAGGCAGCATGGGTGAGTCTGCACAGGCTGGGCCCTGTGTCTCCCAGGTTCCTTGAGAATCCAAGCAGTGCAGCCCAGGTGCTGGCGCCTTGGTTCTGTAGCCTGAGACTGTTGGCAGTTTTTCCACCTCTTTTGAGGCCAGAAGGGGCAGCGATGATGCCCTTGTGTTTTCTTCTTAGGATAAGGTTCTTGTCCCTTGGGAGTTTATTTCTTTGAATCATTCCATCAGTTTAGCCACAATAATTGGTCAGTTAACATAATCATATGTAATTATTATGGTGGCTAACATTTATTGAGTACTTACTAACAGTTAGTTATAAGCTCTTTTACCTATGTTATTCTGTTACTCCTTAAACTCTCTGAGGTAGGTGTTGCTAAACTTGCATTTTTACTGATGAGGAAAATGAGTCTCAGAGAGGTTAAGTAATCTACGTGTGGTCCCAGAGCAGGTCACTGAAGCTCAGGGCTCAAAGCTGTGCTTAATTTTAGAGTAGACATGATATTCTCAATTGCTTCTTCACTCTCTTATATATTTAAGTTATTTATTGATTATTTAGTGGTCCGATAAGAGGGGTTGACCCTCTTCTACTGGAGAATTTAGCCTACTTGATGAAGATAAGACCAGTGGTTTTAAGAAATATGGAAGTTAATTTCATAGCACCATACTGTAAACCTTTCTCTTTTGAAGAATTTCACCTGCATACCATACCAAGTGACATGCGTTTAGGAAGGCTATTTATTGAGGAATTAATACCTCTCTTCAGAAGAGGATGTGTTGTCCGTTATAGAATAGGGCTTACCAGTGACAGACTGTGATTATTATCTCTTTAGTAGGTTTGTTTGTTTTTTTGAGAGAGAGAGAGCACGCATGAGAGTGCATGCTCAAGCAGGGAGGGGGGTGTATCGAAGGGGCAGAGGGAGAGAATCTCCATGCTGGGCATGGAGCCTTATGCTCCTGAGAGTACAACCGGAACAGAAATCAAGAGTTGGATGCTCGGCTGACTGAGCCACCCAGGTGCCCCATCTTTAGTGGTTTTTAATTGCACAAACAATATAATAAAATAATTTATAAATCAAGAAAAATCTTTACTTCAACAAATTAACTTTTTTCCTTAAATATTTTATTTATTTATTTGACAGAGAGAAAGATCACAAGCAGGCAGAGAGGCAGGCAGAGGGAGAAGAGGAAGCAGGCTCCCTGCTGAGCAGCGAGCCCGATGTGGGGCTCGATCCTAGGACCCTGAGATCATGACCTGAACCAGAGGCAGCGGCTTAACCCACTGAGCCACCCAGGCACCCCAACAAATTAACTGTTTTTATCTTTTCACATGTCCTTCCAGTCCTTGTTTATATATAATTTGTACATAGTTGTACAGTATTAGTTTTTCACTTAATGTTATTTTATAATGAGTTTTTAAGTTAGGCAGTCTCTCTAATAAAAACGAGAAGACGAATATGAAAGGCTATAAGGCATTTATGATCAGTTGGGGGCAATGCCTACCAAGCAGCCACGTCAGTTTTGGAGCTGGCCTTGGAAGGAGCAGCTGTGTGTTTGGACCTTGGAAAGTCTTCATCTTTCCATCTAGTCTGTCAGGCATCCAAGAAAGCCAGGGGAGAAATGGAAAAATACAGTGATTTGGAGCCCATGTGAAACTAACAAGCTGGTTGAGTTCAGTGTTGGGAAAGAGGAAAAACAGTTCCTACCTGATACGGTACTTTCGATGACAGCAAAACTTTAGTGGATAGGGACTACATTACGGTTTTTCAAAAATCACTAATATTTTCCTCTTTTCAGTGGCTTTAATAGTTACTTATTGGTTACAAATCCAAGTTTTATCAGAGTGGAGCCACAGAGTACTTGACAACTACTATTGTAGTGATAAAGCTGGTATTCTGTATTTAAGTCAGTTTAATTCACAGTGGTTTTAAACTTGCAAATCTGTATAACTGTAGACCAGCCACATGCCACATGCATTCAGGGGCCTCCATGATCCAACTCTAAACAAAAAGGGTGGAATCCCATACTTATGATCTTCACTGATAGCTCCCATATCCAAACTGGCCTTTTTCTCTTGTGCCTTTGGATGTGACAAGAAGTAACTTGAGTGAAACGCAATGGGACAAAGTAGAAATCCTGTTAAACCTGTTTGGAGAAGCCTGAGACAATTGGAAGAGATACTTGTTTACTCTTTTCTCCCTTATAAAATAAGTAAAATTCATTATTATTCATTATTATTATTTATATTATTATCATATTCATTATTATTAGGACTTTTTGGCTTTTGCACATTTGATTTGATCTGATTGAAGTCCTCTTACATATCTCTGGGAGATTTCCAAAATGAGAATTCCAAAGTTGGATTTTATTGTTAAGTTCAGGCCATTTAAGGATGCCTATAGTTGTTGTGAACTGGAATATTTCATTATATGACACATCATTATATCACAATATATAGTTTATTTTGAAACATTTCTTTATGTCTTCTCTAAGATGTCCCCCCCCTTCTGTCATAACACAAATTTGAGGCCAGTGTCGGCCCAGGAGCGTGTATATAGGTCAGGGGGAATGCGTTCTAGATGAAATGCCACCACAGTGGAGTCAGCACAGTTTGATTTCCGGGGGAGCACGTCTTCCTGTTAAATTCACTTAAAGGCTTTCTTCTCTGCTACGGAAACTTATTCATGTGACAGCCTTCAGTGAACCTGTTCACTGGCATGTGGCCATTTCCTTTGTGTTTACATTTAAACAGTGACTAGAAAAAAAACCATCTTTTCACGAGCTGTTCTTTTTTTTGGTTGCCTCTGCCTGTTTTTGGAGGCTCTAGCTGAACGACCACTGTAGAACTCTCAGCATTGGTGCACCTCCTGCCCTGTGCGGTAGAGAGGCCTCGTGGCTTGGTAGACACTACATCTGCCCCCAGGGAGGCTGCAGCCTCACCAGGCAGAAGGGCCGCTCACGCTTTGCTGCTGCTGTTTATCAGGTAGCTCTGCTTTTGCACATGCTCCCCACTCTCCTCCCTGGGCCCCAGACTTGGGTTCCACTTCGCCATCATCCGTGCTCGCACCTGCCCACCTCTGCTCTGACGGAATCCATCATGATAATAAAGTACCTTTTTTTTTTCTTTTATTAATTTTTATTAAGATATAATGTATTATTTGCCCCAGGGCACATGTCTGTGAATCGTCGGGTTTACACATTTCACAGCACTTAACAGCACATACCCTCCCCAATGTCCACAACCCAGCCACCCTATCCCTACCCACCCCCGGCCACCCTTAGTTCATTTCTTGAGTCTAGGAGTCTCTTATGGTTTGTCTCCCTCCCCGATAATAAAGTACCTTTTACCTATAAGAGTTACCTGTTTTTTAATAGGGAGCAATGGGTAGTAGTTAAGAGCATGATCCAAACTGTCTGTGTTTGAATCCTGGCTGGGTTACTTACTAGCTGTGTAATCTCTAGTAAGTTACTTGATCTCTGTGTGCCTTGGCTTCCTTAGGTAAAAAGGGTGTACTTATAATACTCTCCTCATAGGGTTGTAAAGAAGATTAGATGAGTTAATATTTATAAAACATTCAGGACTGTGTCTAGCATATGGTAAACACTATATAAACATAAAGTACTTTTTTTTCCTACTTATAAAAGAAATACACTAACATAGAAAACTTGGAGAATTGTGTATTCCTTAATAAGAGTTGGAATAAATAAGAGTTGGGATAGTCAGGATGGCAGAAGTGTATTTCAGGCAGGGAGATGTGGGATGTCAAGGAGCCGAGATTAGAATCTGGTCTTTGAACTCCTAGACCAGTTGTCTTATTCATCATGATGGTTTGCTTGTTTCTCCAATTTCTAGATCTTTTTTCCACCTTTAAGAAATTAATAAATTTGGTATATTTGATGAATACATCTTCAGCAAGCTGACCTTGAGCTAGTGCCTTTCTAACTAATTCTGTGGCCATTTGGAGAGTTATTTAATCTTTACAAACCTCAGTGAAATGGAGTCAGTACTCCCTGTCTGGCAGAGTTGCTGCAAGGATTAAATAACATATGTATGGAAAGCCCTGGGCCCTATGCCTAGCCTACTGGAGTGTCATTTGGATGTTCTTTTCTCTTGATTCCTTCCCAGTTCTTCTGACTATATTGGAAGTAATATATCTAGAAGATCCCTAGTTGCCTGAGGGAGCGAGGATCCTGAAGAGTTGTATGGTTTGACTCAAATCCTCCAAAAGCTGAATTCATATAGGAACAAAGTGAGCAAAATGACTCCACTTCACCCACACTTTATACCTAGTTAGATTTACATGGTCCACCAGGGTCACACATATTGTGACCTTCTGCGATGCTGTTTCCTTTTCCTTTTCCTCTTTCTTTCACTGTGAAATATAACCTATACATAGAATGGTGTGAACAGACTTATAAAGGATAATTATGAACACCCTTATGAAGAAACAGAACATTGCCAGCCCAGAAGTACAAATGGAGTCCTACAAACTTTATGTCTAAAAACTGTTAAAATATACTCTGTACCTTGAAAAATAAAGCTTCCTAGTAACAAAATTAGGAAATATGTAAACTTACGGTTTTAACTGAATGTTAACAGAATATCAGGGGCACCTGGGTGGCTCAGTGGGTTAAAGCCTCTGCCTTCGGCTCAGGTCACGGTCTCAGGGTCCTGGGATCGAGCCCCGAATTGGGTTCTCTGCTCAGCGGGGAGCCTGCTTCCCCCACTCTCTCTGCCTGCCTCTGTCTTCTTGTGATCTCTCTCTGTCAAATAAATAAAAATCTAAAAAAAAAACAAAAACCCCAACAAAACAGAATATCAAAGATGACTGAATTCAGTTATTATTTCATATATCTTTGTATTCTTTTGATTGGCCTGTGATGTTTGATTAAGTAATAAAATTTACTAAGTAGAATGTATTCACAAATTAATTCTATAAATTATTTGCCTTGGGGTGCCTGGGTGGCTCAGTGGTTAAGCATCTGCCTTCGGCTCAGGTCATGATCCCAAGGGTCCTGGGATCAAGCCCCACATCAAGCTCTCTGCTTAGCGGGAAGCCTGCATCTCCCTCTCCCACTACCCCTGCTTGTATTCCCTCTTTTGCTGTCTCTCTCTGTCAAATAATTTTTTTTTTTTTAAGATTTTATTTATTTGTCTTTATTTCAGCAAGACATTTTGGTGTATTAGTAACAAGATATAATCACAATAATGATTTAAGGATTAAAAAATAAGGTAATTGTATTTGAACCACGATATTGAATACTTTTCAACAAAGATGCAAATTAAAGTAAACATAAAAGTAAAAAAACAAAATACATATTGTATGATTCCATTTATGGAAAAATCTAGAAAATATAAACTAATCTATAGTGACAAAAATGAATCAGCAGTTTGGGAAGGGGCTGGAGTGAGGAATTGCAATTGGGTGGGAGGAAATTTGTAGAGGAATAGAAATATTCATTATCTTGTAACAGTGCTATATACACCTGCCAAAACTTCTCATTGAGTCCTTTATGTGCAGTTTATTGCATAACAATTGGTCACTGAAACTGTAAAAGTTATTGTTTTCCTAAATATGAAAAATTAAGATAGAAAAGCAAGCAAAAAAAAAAATCAAGCCAAGATAGAATAGTCTTTTTAACTAAAGATGTTGGGACAACTGAATAGCCATGTGAGGAAAAGTGAAGTTGGATCCTTATGTCACATCATATACAAAACTTAATTAAAAATGGATCAGAGGGGCACCTGTGTGGTTCAGTCAGTTGAGCATCTACCTTCGGCTCAAGTCATGATCTCAGGGACCTGGGATCAAATCCCACATTAGGCTGCCTGCTCTATGGGGTATCTGCTTCTCGTTCTGCCCCCCCTCACTTGTGCGCTCTCTCTCTCTCAAAAATAAATAAGATCTTTAAAAAAAAGGATCAAAGACCTAAATATAAGAGATAAAACTGTAAAACTCAGAAAGAAGCATAAGCACCATATCTTCATGACCTCAAATTAGGCAGTGATTTCTTAGATATGACATCTGAAGCAGAAGCAACAAAAGAAAAAATGGGTACGTTAAGCTTCATCAAAATTTTAAAAATTCTGTTTCAAAGGACACTATCAAGAGACTGAATAGAAAATCCATAGAATGAGAGAAAATGTTTTGCAAATCATATATCTTAAAGAACTAGTGTCCAAAATATATAAAGAACTCTTATACTCAGCAATAAAAAGACAAGGAACCCATTTAAAAATGGGCAATGAATTTGAATGGGCATTTCTCCAAAAAGATCTAAAGATGGTCAATGATATGAAAAGATGCTCAACATCACCAGTCATCAGGGACATACAAATAGAAATCATAATGAAGTACCATTTCATTATTACTAGTCTAACTATAATAAAAAAGGATGAATAGTAACAAATGTTGGAAAAGATGTGGAAAAATTAGAGCCTTCATACATCACTGGTGAGAATTTAAAATGATGTATCCACTTTGGAAAATAGTCTGCCAATTCCTCTAGAGGTTACTACATGACACAGTAGTTTCTACCTAAGAGAGTTGAAAAGCTATGTGAATGGAGAACTTTGTGTACAACATTCAGCATAGCTTTTATTTGTAATAATCAAAAAGCGGAAAGAACCCAAATGTCATCATCAAAAAATGAGTGGATATGGGTGCCTGGGTGACTTAGTCATTAAGCATCTGCCTTCAGCTCAGGTCATGATTCCAGGGTTCTGGGATCAAGCCCTGCATCAGGTTCCCTGCTTGGTGGGGAGCCTGCTTCTCCCTCTCCCACTCCTCCTGCTTCTGTTCCCTCTCTCACTGTGTCTGTCTCTGTCAAATAAATAAAATCTTAAAAAAAAAAAAAGAATGGATAAACCAAATGTGGTATATCCATAAATGGAATATTACTTAGCTAAAAACAAGAAACAAATTGTTCATACATGTTATGAGGATGAACTTTGAAAACCTACTAAATGAAAAGCTGGACACAAAATGGAAGCATATTTTGTACTTCCATTTATATAAAATGTCCAGAATAGGTAGTTCATGTAGACAGGAGCTGGATGGAGAGAGGAATAGGAGTAACTACTAATGGGTACAGAGTTCCTTTTAGGGTGAGGAAAATGTTCTGTAATTAGATAATGATGTAGTTAGATAATTAGATGATTGCACAACTTTGTGAATATACTAAACACCACTGACTTGTATATTTTAAAATGTCAAATTGTATGGTATGTGAATTAGATCTCATTAAAATAGCTACATGAGAAAAATCGAAGGGCAAAATACAGAAAATATTAGAATTTTAATTTTAAATACAAAGTATTTATAGCTGAATTTTATTTTTTAAAAAAGATTTTATGTGACAAGTGGGAGGGACACAGGAAGAAGCAGAGGGTCAAGCAGACTCCATGCTAAGGGGGGAGCCCAACTTGGGGCCCAATTCTAGGACCCCAAGATCATGACCTGAGCCAGAGTCAGATGTGTAACTGATTGAGCTACCCAGGAGCCCCCGAATTTGATGTATTTTTGAAATTTAATTAAGTGTTGTTGAATAGTTTTGTAAAATCAAAATTGTTCTAACATTTAGGGTCTATTAATTCCCAATATAAACAGTGTCATGTTTCACTCGTTTTAGATCCAATAACATATGTATGTATTTAAGAGTAATATGAAGTGTTTAATGCTGCAAAATGTTTTTCTCCATGTGTGATGACTGTGAATTTCATGATAGTGAGTACTACCAGAACCATGAATTGGAACAGGAAGAAAAGCAAGAAAATGAATACCTAGCTCTACTTGGAAGTGAAACTTCATTGTGCAAGAATTCATTGCAATCATGTTCCCTTTTTTTTTTTTTTTTTTTAATGTCAGAGAGAGAGCACAAGCAGGCAGAGAGGCAGAGGCAGAGAGAGAAGCAGGCTTCCCGCTGAGCAAGGAGCCCAATGTGGGACTCGATCCCAGGACCCTGGGATCATGACCTGAGCTGAAGGCAGTGGCTTAACCCACTGAGCCACCCAGGCGCCCTGCAATCATGTTCTTTTAGAAGAAGGATTTTATAAGTTAATTTTTTTTTTGTTTTCTTACCTAAGTGCTTTGCAGTGGCACAGCTGCATCTTCATGGTATTTAGATGAGAGCCTCTTTTGTTTTGTGGACATAGGAAACAGATATGGAGATGTGCTTCTTTGAGGCCTGAAAAAGAGCACGTTTTCAGAATTATAAGTCTCACTGTGTCAGTACTGAGTGTCCATATGTTGTTTAGTGAGATTTGTATGAGCATGTGAATCTGTGATCTGCAGAGGTCCCTCTTGTGGGGCTCTAATGGACTGCTTCTGATCATATCCTACCCTTCTATAGGCCTTACTTGATCATGAGTCTACCTTTTCACTGTTATACTTTCAGTAGATGCTTATTATTTAAATTTGATTTTAAGATTAAGCAGAATGGCAGAGATAGTTTTGACTTGGCTAAGACCAGTCTTTCCTCTTATGCTATGGAAAGATCAAAATTTCTAAACGTAGTACAATAAAGCAAAGGATGAGTGGTCTTGGTATCCTTTTAAGTATTTTTTTTTTTTTCTCATCACCAATTCAACTTGTCTTTATAAATTCTTCATATAAAAGATGATCTAGGTACTTCCAGGACAAACAGAAACTAAATGAATTTGAGATCACCAAACCAGCCCTACAAGAAATATTGAAAGGAGTCCTCTAAGCAAAGAGAGAGCCTAAAAGTAACATAGACCAGAAAGGAACAGAGACAGTATACAATAACAGTCACCTTACAGGCAATACAATGGCACTAAATTCATATCTTTTAATAGTAAAATATAAGGGGAATGTAAATGGACTAAATCCCCTAATCCAAAGATACAAGGTATAAGATTGGATTAAAAAAAAAAAAAGACCCATCGATATGCTGTCTGCAAGAGACTCATTTTAGGCCCAAAGACACCTGCAGATTTAAAGTGAGGGAGTGGAAAACCATTTACCATGCTAGTGGACATCGAAGGAAAGCTGGAGTGGCAATTCTTGTGTCAGACAAATTAGATTTTAAACCAAAGACTATAATAAGAGATGAGGAAGGACATTATATCATACTTAAAGGGTCTATCCAGCAAGAATATCTAACAGTTGTAAATATTTAAACCCCTAACATGGGAGCAACTGGTTTTATATAAGCCAATTAATAATAAAATCAAAGAAACACATCAACAATAATACAGTAATAGGAGGGGACTTTAACACCCCCCTCTCATTGAAATGGACAGATCATCTGAGCAAAAGATCAACAAGGAAATGAGGGCTTTAAATGACACACTGGACCAGCTGGACTTCACAGATATATTCAGAACATTCCATCCCAAAGCAACAGAATACACATTTTTCTCTAGTGCACATGGAACATTTTCCAGAATAGATCGCATCCTGGGTCACAAATCAGGTCTCAGCCAGTCCCAAAAGATTGGGATCACTCTCTGCATATTTTCGGACCACAATGCTTTAAAACTCAAACTCAATCACAAAAGGAAAGTTGGAAAGAACTCAAATACATGAAGGCTAAGGAACATCCTACTAAAGAATAAATGGGTCAACCGGGAAATTAAAGAAGAATTTTAAAAATTCATGGAAGCAAATGAAAATGAAAACACAACTGTTCAAAATCTTTGGGGTGCAGCAAAGGTGGTCCTAAGAGGAAAGTACATAGCAATACAAGCCTTTCTCAAGAAAAAAGAAAGGTCTCAAGTACACAACCTAACCCTATACCTAAAGGAGCTGGAGAAAGAACAGCAAATAAAGCCTGAACCCAACAGGAGAAGAGAAATAATAAAAGATCAGAGCAGAAATCAATGAAATAGAAAACAAAAGAACAGTAGAATAGATCAATGAAACTAACAGCTGATTCTTTGAAAGAATTAATAAGATTGATAAACCCATGGCCAAACTTATCACAAAGAAAAGAGAAAGGACCCAAGTAAATGAAATCATGAATGAAAGAGGAGAGATCACAACCAACACCAAAGGAGTACAAATAAATATAATAACATATTATGAACAACTATATGCCAACAAATTAGGCTATCTGGAAGAAATGGATGCATTCCTAGATACGTATAAACTACCAAAACTCAACCAGGAAGAAATAGAAAACCTGAACAGACCCGTTACCAGCAAGGAAATTGAAGCAGTCATCAAATATCTCCCAACAAACAAGAGGCCAGGGCCAATTGGCTTCCCAGAGGAATTCTACCAAACACTTAAAGAAGAATTAATACCTATTCACCTGAAACTGTTCCAAAAAATAGAAATGAAAGGAAACTTCCCAAACTCTTTTTATGAGGGCAGCATTACCTTGATCCCAAAACAAGACAAAGACCCCATCAAAAAGGAGAACTACAGACCAATATCCCTGATGAACTGGATGCAAAAATTCTCACCAAAATACTAGCCAATAGGCTCCAACAGTACATTAAAAAGATTATCCACCATGACCAAGTGGTATTTATGCTTGGGCTGCAAGGTTGGTTCAACATCCACAAATCAATCAGAATGATACAGTACATTAATAAAAGAAAGAACAAGAGCCATATGATATTCTCAATAGATTCAGAAAAAGCATTTGACAAAATACAGCATCCTTTCTTGATCAAAACTCTTCACAGTGTAGGAATAGAAGGTACATACCTCAATATGTCTATTGAGAATATGATAAAAGTCATCTATGGAAAACCCACAGCAAGTATCATTCTCAATGGGGAAAACAGAGCTTTTCCCCAAAGGTGAGGAATGTGGCAGGGATGCCCACTATCACCACTGCTGTTCAACATAGTACTAGAAATCCTAGCCTCATCAATCAGACAACAAAAAGAAATAAAAGTCATCCAAATCAGCAAAGAAGTAGTCAAACTCTCACTCTTTGTAGATGATATGATACTTTATGTGGAAAACCCAAAAGACTCCACCCAAGACTGCTAGAACTCATACAGGAATTCAGTAAAGTGGCAGGATATAAAATCAATGCTCAGAAATTAGTTGCATTTCTGTAAACCAACAAGACAGAAGAAAGAGAAGTTAAGGAGTTGAGCTCATTTACATGTGCACCCAAAACCATACAATACCGAGGAATAAATTTAACCAAAGAGGCAAAGAATCTGTACTCTTTTTTCATAGAAATGGAAAACATAATCCTAAAATTTGTGTGGAACCAGAAAAAACCCCAAATAGCCAGAGGAATGTTGAAAAGGAAAAGTAAAACTGGTGCTGTCACAATTCCAGATTTGAAGCTCTATTACAAAGCTGTAATCATCAAGACAGTGGTACTGGCACAAAAACAGGCACATAGATCAATGGAACAGAATAGACAGCCCAGAAATGGACCCTCAACTCTATGGTCAACTGATCTTCAACAAAGCAGGAAAGAATGTGCAATAGAAAAAAGACAATCTCTTCAACAAATGGTGTTGGGAAAATTGGACAACCACGTGCAGAAGAATGAAACTGGACTATTTCCTTGCACAAAAATAGACTCAAAATGGATGGAAGACCTCAATGTGACACAGGAATCCATCAAAATTCTTGAGGAGAACATAGGTAGCAACATCTTTGACTCCAACCACAGCAACTTCTTTCTAGACACATTGCCAAAGGCAAGGGAAGCAAGGGCAAACATGAACTATTGGGACTTCATCAAGATAAAAAGCTTTTGCACAGCAAAGGAAACAGTCAATAAAACCAAAAGACAACTGACAGAGTAAGAGAAGATATTGCAAATGACATATCAGATAAAGGGCTAGTAGTATCCCAGATCTATAAAAATCTTATCAAACTCAACACCCAAAGAACAGATAATCCAATCAAGAAATGGGTAGAAGACATGAACAGACATTTCTGCAGAGGACATCCAAATGGCCAATAGACACATGAAAAAGTGCTCAACATCACTTGGCATCAGGGAAGTACAAATCAAAACCACAATGAGATATCACCTTACACCAGTCAGAATGGCTAAACTTAACAAGTCAGGAAATGACAGGTGTTGTTGAGGATGCAGAGAAAGGGGAACTCTCCTACACTGTTGGTGGAAATGCAAGTTGGTGCAACCCTCTGGAAAACAGTATGGAGGTTCCTCAAAAAGTTGAAAATAGAGCTACCGTATGACCCAGCAATTTCACTACGGGGTATTTACCCCAAAGGCATAAATGTAGTGATCCGAAGGGCTACATGTACCTCAGTATTTATAGCAGCAGTGTCCACAATAGCCTAACTATAGAAAGAGTAACATACACACACACTGGAATATTATGTGGCCATTAAAAAAAAAAAAAGGAATCTTGCCATTTGCAATGACTAGAGGGTATTATGCTAAGTGAAATAAGTCAGTCAGAGAAAGACAGTTATATGATCTCATTGATATGTGGAATTTGAGAAACAAGGCAGGGGATCATAGAGAAAGAAAGGAAAAAATGAAACAAGACAAAACCAGAAAAGGAGGCAAACCATAAGAGACTATTAATCTCAGGAAATAAACTGAGGGTTGCTAGAGGGGAGGGGGGTGGGGGCGATGGGGTAGCTGGGTGATGGACACTGGGGGAGGGTATGTGCTTTGGTGAGCACTGTGAATCGTGTAAGATTGATGGATCACCTGTACCCCTGAAACAAATAATATATGTTAATTAAAAAAAATGAGAAATAAAAATAAAAGATGATCTAGGTCCTAACTCCAGTCGGGGGATTGTGAGTGAGAGCCCTGGCTTGCAACACAGCCATATATGCAGTTTGTGGTTTATCTTGGTGGTTTAACTTCTCTCTTAATTTCCTGCCATTCAATAGTAAATAACTCCCTGGCAGGATTACCTGTGGCTAGGAATGTTCTTATCAGAGCATCTTTGTTTAGTTGGTACTTAGGGCAGGGCAAGGAGGCATTTGATTCACCAAGACAGAAATCCATCTGTTAGGTACAAACTTGTGTAGGTTGATGCTTTCTTAGAATATCAAGACTTGTTTGTACATGACAGTTTTAGGAGGAGGCGCTTCTGTGTTTCTCCAAAAGGTTTACTGTAGCCCTTTACAAAAACTGGGTTCTTGTTGGATTGTGTGTAGTGGCTAAGAACATGGCCTCCAGACTGTCTGGGTTTTCTTCCTCTACTCTGTATCTTGCCTTGGGCAAGTTGTTTAACCATTCTTTGCCTCAGCTTCCCCCATTATACAAGGATAGTAAGAGTGCTCCAATCAGGGTTGTTGTAAGGATTAAATGAGTTTTGCATGTAAGGCACGTTCCTGGCACATTAATCATTAATACATGTAATCATTTATACCTTAATAAATGTATAGTAATCATTAATAGTAATGTTACTTTATCATAATCATTAATAAATGTTACTTTAGCATAAAACTCTATAGGAAATGTATACAAAGTTCTGGCCTACCAAAGGGGTGATGGTTTGAGATTAACTAGAAATTTTACCTTAGAGCTTATCCTAGTCCTACCTAAATTACTTGTGCTAAGGTAAACCCGTTTGAAAGGAGCAAACAGGTCTCTCTTCCTGTTTGAAGGGATTGAGGATATTGTAGCTGTCTAGAATGACCTTTGTTACTCAGTTCTGTGAGGTCTAATATTCCTTTTACCTTTTAAAACAACACATGTTGTTTAATACTGTTAAGTATTAAATAGCAAGATAAAGCTTTATAATTTCAAATTCTCCCAATTCTCACAAGGGACTTTTTTGAAATAATTGTCTTCCTCTACTTATGCTGGCCTGATATTTACCTTCCTTTGCAGAACTGACATTGCCGGGCAAAGTGGCATATTCATAGTCAGGACTGTTCTCTGGTTTGCTTTATGGCAATGACTTTAACCTTCCATTTCCCCTTCACATTGCAGATATTCTTGTTAAAGGAAGGACAGTTGTCTTTATTTTTTCCAGGGTAGATGTTTTAGCAAGTTAGTAACTGGAGTAGGTTTTTAGCCTGATAAAACCAGTTCCAAGCATAAGACTGTTTCTTTTTAATTTAGTTTAATTTATTTATTTGAGAGAGAGAGAGAAAACACGAGCAGGGGGAGCAGAGGGAGGGGCAGAGGGGGAAGTAGGCTCCCCACTGAGCAGGGAGCCCAGTGTGGATGTGGGTTGGACATGGGGATCATGATCTGAGCCAAAGGCAGACCCTTAACCAACTGAGCCACCCAGGCACCCCTAGCATAAGACCGTTTCTTGTTACCCCTTGAGCCCCCCATCAGGACAGCTCTATTTTGACTGGGCTTAGGGAATCTACCATTTTCTTTGATATCTGACCCACATATTTCATCTCTTCCTAGGAATTTGGATCAGATTGTCAAATCTTGAGCTAGGCCATATCACCATTATGACCCTCCTATTCCCTGATATCTTCTCAAGCTTAGGCTGTTGTCTGCTGGATAGTTTTAAGTTATTCCATCATAATGGGATCATATGATTTTTAAAAGAAGACTAGACCTGTACCTTGATTAATTCTAGCAAACTTTGGTATCAATTTTCTAAAATTAGTTATGATTATTAGTTATATATGTATATAGTGTATTCTATAAGTCCTAGTATGGAGCAACTACTCCATATATACATCCTATATATGTATATAGTGTATTCTATAAGTCCTAAAAAGTAGCATTGCCCTAACCCACTCCCTCTCACTCTGGTTACTGTTTTCCAAAGGCACTACTTTCAACTTGTTTAACAGTTTCTTCTGGTTACCTTCATATTTCTAAAAAAATTTCTGTAGAATATGGCCAATTTGGAATTTTTAAACTTATCTGCAGACTTCCTTCTATGGAGAATGAAGATACAACTCTTTCATACTACTGCTTTTTTTCATCCTTTTAATATTACAATTTGTGGTTAGATCCTTTCAGAATCAATATAACCCCGTGGCTAAGAGTAAGGGCTTTCAGCTCAAATTCCATCCTGATCTCCCACTAGATTTGTGTGATTTTTAGCAGGTTTTTAAATCTCCATGTCTCAGTGTTCTCAGGAGTAACCTACCTCAAGGGCTTGCTGTGGATATTAAATGACTGACTATATGTGAAGCATGTAGAGTGTCTGGCACATGGTGAGTTTTAAGTAAATTCCCCTATCATCATCATCATCATCATCATCATCATCAATATCATCATGATCTATGGCCACCTGATATCTCCCTCTGCATTTAAAGGACAGGGCTGGTGTGGCAGTTCCAGGTGGGCTGTAAATCTCTCTTGCAGGCTTTGCCTTGTGAGCTTATATCATGGATGATCAGAAAATTTGGACCTCTTGAGGACAGGCCACTACTAAACATTGAGGCTCAGAAGGGGCTGACTGAGCATCTTCAATTCCTTCCACCAAAGGCACCAAGCAGACAGTCATCTTTCCCAGGAGTAGTTGCTGAAGGGGTGGAGATAGGTCTTGTCTCTACTGGGAAATCCCTGAATGGAAACAAAAGGCTAGAGAACAGGAAGGTTCCTTGTGGCAAGTCTCTACTGGTGCCTTATTAGTACAGATGTTTTGTCCTGTGGGTGCATATTTGTGATCTTCACAACAGAAGTGCTTACTCACTGTGTTGCTTTTTGAAATTGGTAACATGTATATATGCTCCCAGGAAAATATATAAATACGTTACATTTTTTTGTTCCTTTTTACCAATCCCTTCGGTCCATCAGGTGATCTCTAGTATTATCCAAAACCAACAACAGTAGGTAGTGGTTGAGGTAGTCTGAGGCTTATTTGTACCTTCCCTAACAATAATTTGTTCAAAATACAGAGATTGAGAAAGCGCCCCAGGTATGGAAACTTTTGAAAGAGAATTTAGTATAAAGCAACTATTGCTTTAATATAAAGCAATTATTTCAGTTATTCCCGAGGAACAGTTTTGGAAGAAGAAACTTGCCTTACATTCAAGCATATTGTGAGGTTGCTGGCATTTTCAAATAAACTCATCTTTCCCTTTCCCTACACTCTCCAAGCCCATTCATTTTCCTTATTCTTAGACTCTGCCTCTGCCTCTCCTTCACTTTGTCACTTAGCCAGATCTCTTAAGAGTCAATCTTATTGCTACTCCCTTTATTTTTTTTCATAACTAATCAGTCTAAGTTCTGTTGATTTCACCACCCACATCTCCAGTCTGTCCCTTTGGATTTCCTTTTACTTCTGAGTTCAGACCATCATCATTTGCCACTTATAGCAGCCTGCAGCTCCCTCCCTCCCAATCTCCCCTATGAAGAGTTGGCTCTCTAAACTGTTTGCAGAGTGGAGTTTCTAGAATACCATCTGATTGTGTAATTCCCAGGTTAAAACTTAATGATGACTCCTTACCATCTAATGTATGAACTCTGTATTTCTTAGAACAACAGACACACCTGTACTGTGATTCTGGCTGTACCTTTTGACAACCACAATATTATATCTGTTAATATAGATATTAACTTTGTGCATGCTGTTCCCTCCACATGGAATGTTCCTGCCTCTTTTCCCAAGTCCTTGCCTGAGTAAGGCCTGTTTGTTCAACCTTTAAGATGGTTTGGGTGTTACCCTGAGGAAAGAGAATCTGACAGCTTCTCCCCTCCTAGGGTGGGTACCCCTTCTAAGTGGTGCCAATATATGGTTCATACCTTGGTTAGTTATCACACTGTGTACTGCTCTGTCCTTGTCTGTCTGTCTCTCCTAATTATGAGCTTCTTAAGATTAGAGACTGGAGATCCTGAGTGCCCAGAAGAATCTGTGACTCAATATGTATTTATTGCATGAGTAAAGCTGTATAACCCCTTCTCATTCACATTTGTCCATTTAATTTCCAGGACTCCACATGTAAAACATTATATATATTTTTCTCCATTAAATTTGATTTTGTGCTTTCGGTCTTTTGATACTGATTTTCAAGTCTTGATTTTGCCGATCAGTATACCAGTCATTCTCTGTAGCTTTTTGTCCCCCAATGGAAGGGCAGCTCCAGGAGGGCAGGGATTTGTGTCTGTTTTGTTCACTGCTCTGTCTCCTCAGCACCTAAAACAGCAACAGTATATGCGTTACAGACCTTTGATAAATATTGAATGAATGAATGTGTCACATACAAATCTAATTGATGGAACTTAGGTTTCCTTTCATGTCTTGGCCCTTAATTATGCTCTTTTCAACATTTTATTAGAGATAACTTAAAATTTTTTTAGTTACATAGGACTTAGTTTTGTGAATCTTACAGGAGAGCAGGTTATACTGAGAAATTCAAGAGAAGTCTTAATGAATCAGGACTATTTCATTGTGGGAGAAGTAAAGTAATATAGAAATTGTTGATGCTATGCTATAAATAGTTTTAGCTGTACATGAAGGAACTCTCTTCTGGCTTCTCAGAGGTATGCTGCTGCAGTAAGGGAGGTACATTTTACTGTGGACAAAGGAGGTAGATGCAGTCTTCTTTGAGAAAGGCAGAGTGATCTAAAATTATATATCCAGCAGTAACTTCCTTCTCAAGGATTGAATGTTCCCATTCATTTGATACCTTTTTGATTACCTACTATAATACTATAATATGGAGAATGGAAGGCGGAAAGCATATGTAATGTATAGTGGTGGCATTTAAGTAATTGAGACTTGGAGAAACAAGTGTGTGTGTTTGTGTGTGTGTAAAGACAATGCACAGCATAAAGAATCTTGGGTTGGTGACAGTGAATGGCGCCACTCACTCTGCAGAAGCAGAGGTAAGGAGAGAGGGAACACTGAAGGCCAGATGGATAAGCTTGGTTCTAACCTATTCTTCCATATAAGCATTTTTATGGATCCTTTTCATCCTGTTGAAGGGTTACTAACTTGTTCTTGTAGCTTTAAAATGCTCCCTGGCTTAGGTGCATTGACGAGAGCTTATAAAAGCAGTATAGTCGTTTATAAGGGGGGAGGAATGGACAAAGCAGGGCTTTAGACCGGACAGTATGAGGTGTAAGCTAGAGGCTTCCACTTAAATAGCTGAGCACCTTTAGCTAAATAATTTAATCCCTGAGCTTTGACCATTTCAGACACTGTAATACAGGGATATTGTCTATATTCTGGGGTTGCTTCAAAGATTGAGTCAAGTGGTGTATATAAAGTGCCCCACATATTGTCTGCCACATGGTAGGTACTTACTAAATGTTAGTTTTCCTTCTCTCTACAAAGACAAGATGCTTGTCCTGAGTATATTTTGTGTTCCTACTGACAGTTATTATGTATGATTTTAATTCTTGGTGTAGCCATTACCAGTATAGTTCTTGTGGTTAAGAAGAGAAAAAAGTTCACTGTGGTAGAGAAGAGATACACAGAAATGGGTATAGAGAAAATGGATGTTTGATGGGGATCTAATTAGAAAAGTATTTTTCTTGATGGCCTAGAATTTAAAATTATGTCATTAGTATCCTATAAGAAAATGATGTTGAGGGAAAGAACAGTTTTGGGTTTTTTTTTTTTTTTTTTTTTGTATTTTGGAAAATATTTTTCAATCTCTTCTATAAGAACGTAGTAAAAAAAAAATTCCTCTTAACCAAGTTGCCTACCAGAGGCCATTAATCCTGTCATTACTGCCAGGTTTAAACAGCTATAGTAATAATAGGATTATATATATATTAATTTTTGCTACCTCATTCCACAAAGGATTTGAGGTGATTTTCAGAAGCATGGAACACTACACAAAATGGTAAGATAGGAACAGAAAATAAGAATTCAGGAACCATTGAAAATATATGGTGGGTGGTTAAGACTGGGGAAAATAGTACCTAATTAATACATAAACGATTAAGGGCCTGTATTGTTACAATGCAATAACAAAAATGACTCTAGGCTTCCTGGCAACCAGAATGAAAAGGGAGGCATGATGGAGGTGGTTAAAGAGTAGAAAATTTACTTATTACTCAAGCAAGTGAAGGTTTCCTAACCTTTAGCTTCTTGTAGGAAGCACTGAGGAATGAAGGAAAGAATGTTGGCATTACCTTTATAGTAGATGTAAAAATGGATTTCATCAGGCGGTTTCTCTAAGTGTCTCTCGATGACAGCTGAGGCTGTGACATCAAGAGAAACTCTGAAAGCAGTGCTACCAGGGGCCAGTGTGGTCTGACCGAATTCACAGGTTCCAGGTCTGGCCTAATCTAAGGGTAATGTGGAGAGTACACTGCACAATTTCCCCATCTTTAAATGCCGTTGCTTTCAATGGGGCTTTTGATAAGAGCTGCCCAGGAGTTCAGGATTTGTACTGTGGGTATTTTATTTTGAATTACACTGGATTCATCGTTTTGAGATCAGACTAGCAGACTGTCAGGTCGGCATCCTCTCATGGAGATTGAGAAGCTGAGCAGACTCACAGTTAGCTGTATGACCAGCACACTGCATTATGGATGTGGGCTGCGGGGTTTTATCTTCTACTTTGAACAATGGCAAAGTTGGAAAATGTTCATTACTTTTTTCTTTTTAAAGATCTTAGTGAGAGAGAGAGAGAGCACAAGCAGAGAGAGGAGACAGAGAAGCATGGGGCTCAGCAGGGAGCTCCATGTGGGGCTTGATCCCCGGACCCTGAGATCATGACCTGAGCCAAAGTCAGACGCTTAACTGACTGATTAGGTGCCCCAAATGTTCATTACTTTTAGTGTGAGTTTCCATAAATCAGAGTGAGGACTTTGCATTAGAGGCTAGAATTATCAACCTAAGTTAAGAGTGAAAAGAAAAACCCCGCAAACTCAACTATCTGTATACTACAATTTGAATTTCTGAGAGCTGTAAATTAAAGATGAACCCTAGAGACCCAGCAGTTGATCTGAGTATGATGTACTGTGAGTTATTTAACCCTGGACTTTGATACTTTTCATATTTTTTTTGGAAAAGTGTGTGATACATGATTCTGGAAATCTCTGTAGTTGTTAGAGCCATGTTACTTCAGTTCAGCACTTCCTAAGTGAAGTGAATGGTTAAAGGTCAGTGTCAGTGTTGATCCCCTCAGCACTCCCAAGTCCCAAGTTTCTGAGCCATTGTCTGCAGCCATGAGCAACCTTGCCCATTTTACCTCAGTGGTCTGTACACGTGTTACTATTTTTTATGTAAGCCATGACCTGGAAGTATTGGGACATGAACATTTGGATGTTCATCCAAAGTGAAATGTTGCTGTAAAGTTCTTCATTTACAGAATCTTGATACTACCAAACAGAAAAATATAGTTATTTGGAGAATTGATTTCCTCTTAAAGCATAAGTTCATTTCTCCTTTGACCTGAATAGCTTTCTGAGATGGAAAATAGGAGATTCTGAGATATTTCACTGTGGGAATTACAGACAAGCAATGGAGAAGGCTAGGATGATTTATGTGATAATGGATTAGGGTTGTAAGAATCGATATTAATTTGTTTAGTTTAATATAGATCTGGATGGTTATGTATAGGAAATATTTTTAGAAATATGTATATACATGGGTAATGCATGTACACATGCATTACCTAGCTCTGTGACCTGAGGGGGCCTAGAAGCATAGAAACAAGAACACTAAGCACCAACATCTTGATTTCTTATACCATTCTCTAAAAGGAACCAGGGCTCTTTACAGAAGTGGCTGATTCTAGGATATGTAAGATGAGCCTGGAGCATCTTATAGTACCTGAAAACCAGGGAGTGCTCAAAAAACAAAGCAAAATCCACAAAAAACCCCTCTTCCACAATATTTGGGGTATGTTAAAGGGTCACAGGAGCCGACTGAAAGAGTTCCCAATGGCCAACAAAATAAGGTCGTATTGGATTATAAGTCAAAGTATAAAATAAATATCCATTGGTCCATACTGATCTAAATAAATGATTGAGCAAATAAGTAAATGTGGGAGAATACACAAATCTCCTGGGCAGAAGAATTCCCAAATAATTTATGGAGATACTTTGTCCTGGAGGAAGTACAGCATAATTCCCTTCTCCTTAAGTGTGGGTTGTGCTTGGTGACTTCCAAGAATGCAGTATAAAAAAGGGGGAAAGAAGGTAAACATTACAGTGGAGAACGCTGACAAATACTACCTCATCCAGGTAACCAAGGGTAATATCAAAAGTGATAAATCATACTGTGATACTATGTATTCTTTTTTTTTTTTTAAGATTTTATTTATTTATTTGAGAGAGAGAGAGAGAGAGAGTTTGAGCGGGGGAGGGTCAGAGGGAGAAGCAGGCTCCCTGCTGAGCAGAGAGCCCCATGTGGGGCTCCATCCCAGGACCCTGAGGTCACGACCTGAGCCGAAGGTAGAGGCTTTAACCCACTGAGCCACCCAGGCGTCCCTCTCTCTATAAATCTTTAAAAAGGAAGAAAGTAGAGAAGTCTCAAGTTTTTATCTTACTGTTGAGGTAAGACATGAGTATTTTTATTTGAGAATGGGGTTTCTAAGGGTTGTGGATACAAGTTAGCTACACATTATCAGCGAAACCATAAAATATAACCTGAAACTATCTGTAGTTTTAAGGCAGATCTATGCCAGGGCATCTGGGTGGCTCAGTCCTTAAGTGTCTTCCTTTGGGTCAGGTCATGATCCCAGGGTCCTGGGATAGAGCCCTGCATCAGGCTCCCTGCTGGGCAGGAAGCCTGCTTCTCCCTCTCCCACTCCCCCTGCTTGTGTTCCCGGTCTCATTGTGTCTCTTTCTGTCAAATAAATAAATAAAATCTTAAAAAAAAAAAAAAAAAGCAGATCTGTGCCACAGCAAGTATTAGAACTATGCTCCTAACTGCCAGCACCTATGAACTTAAAATGCTCCCCCCTCCCACCCCGCAAAGTCTTTCTCATCTGTAAGCACCATGAAATGGCTATACAGAAGTGATGCCTCTATCACTTGTGGATATTAGCTCTTCTAATGTTATTTGATATATTTTTAATTCGGTGTTTTAAATATTTATTTAAATATGTATTTGATGTTTTAAAAGAACTATTAATGATATAATGTGAAGAGAAGCTTTAATTCCAGAGCAGTGGAATATATGGGATTTGAAGATTTCAATTTTGCCAGAATAGTGCATCATTTTTACAGTGAGCTTTATAAATAAAAGGAGTTTGAAATTGTTTTCCTTATGTTAGTCCTTTAAAAAAAACCAAACACAACATTTATTTATTTGAGTGAGAGAGATGGGAGGGACAGATGGAGAGGGAAAGGGAATCTCAAGCAGACTCCACACTGAGCCCAGAGACCTATGAGGGCCAAGAGATCATGAGCTGAGCCGAAACCCAAGAGTTGACTGTTCAACCCACTGTGCCAACCATGCACCCCATATGTTAACCCTTTTTAATAAAGTTATTCTACATCCTCTGGTATTCTAGAGGAAGACTTGTGAGGAACCTTTTGAGGATCTGAAAACCAGCTTTATCTTTCTTTATTCAATATTTCAAACAGAAAAATGTAGAGAATGATACAACAAATACATCTTCTATGTAACTACTACTCAGTACTCAGATTCTAATATTTTCTCCTTTACAAAATGTAAAATATTATACTCAATTATAGTTACCTGTGTATGCCTTCTTCATTTCTAATCTTCATCTCTGCCTTCCAAGAGGTAATCACTATGCTGAATTTGCTTTTATTATTTCTATCATTTTTTTTTAAGATTTTATTTATTTGACAGAAAGAGATCACAAGTAGGCAGAGAGAGGGGGAAGCAGGCTCCTGCTGAGCAGAGAGCCCGATGCAGGGTTCGATCCCAGGACCCTGAGATCATGACCTGAGCTGAAGGCAGAGGCTTTAACCCACTGAGCCACCCAGGCGCCCCTAGTTCTATCATGTTTTATACTATTACTCCATGTGTGAGTCTGTATGCCATTGGATATTAACACCAACATTTCTTTATTCTAATGCTGATGGGCATTTAGGTTGTTGCCTTTTTTTTTTTTTTCACTATTACAAACAACGTTTCAGTGAACGTTTTTATTCATGTCTTCTTGTGCACATGTATAAAATTCTCTGGAGTACATGACTGGGAGTGGAATTGCTAGAATGTGGAGTATGCATGTCCTTGGCTTTCTTAGATGTTGCCGAATTGGTATTCACAGTGGTTGTTTCAATTGATGTTGGTATGCATGGGCGTTCCCATTTTCCCATAGCCTCACGAAAACTTGGTATGGTCAGACTTCTTATTTGTTGCCAAATTATGGTCTGTTATTATTCTTTTAATTTACACTTTTCTGATTACTAATGAGCATCTTTGTAAATGTCAATTGGCTATTGAGTTTTCTTTTCTGTATATTTCCTCTGAACTCTTTTGCCCATTTTCCTATTGGATCATCTTTTTTCTATTGATTTATAACCTAGCTTTATAAATGCAAGATGATAATAATTTACTACTTATATTATCTGCAGTGATCTTTCATTCTGTGGCTCATCTCTTTTGGTTTGGTTCTAGTGTCTTTTTTTGCATAGGAATTGTAAATTTTATCCATATTTTTCTTCATGGTTTGTGCCTATCTATGTCTGGAAATACTTTTCTGTCATGAGTTCAAGATATTTTTGGGTAGGGGGGCGCCTAGGTAGCTCGTTGGTTAAACGTCTGCCTTCAGCTCAGGTCATGATCCTGGAGTCCCAAGATTGAGCCCCTGGTCTGGCTCCCTGCTCATCAAGGAGTCTGTTTCTCCCTCTCCCTTTGCCCCTCCTCCTGCTTCTTCTCTCTCTCTCTCACTTTTTTTTTCTCTCTCTCTCTTACTCTCAAATAAATAAAATCTTAAAAAAATAATTTTCATATTGAGGTTGTAATCTGGAATAAAAAGTTTTCTTAATGTATTGAATTTTTGTATTTCCATGGCTATTTTTCATATCCAGGGTTTCTAATTAATACTCTTTTTAAAATGCACTTTCCTGTGTTTTATTTTTGCTTGTTTCATAGTTTTTTTTAAATGAAAATATTGTTTTATTTTTTGAAAGTTCTAAACATACTTATTTTGGAGTGGTGGTCACACTAGTCTACATAATTAGTTTCATTTGGAGTGACTATATTTGCTAATTGGTGCTTTGTTGGCATTCTGTTAGTATGGGACTGGCTTCAGTGTTTTGGAATCTGAGTTTACAGAATCATTCTGAATGGGAGATATATTGTTTTGTTTGATTGCCCTCCCTACCTAATGGTTCTTCTACCAGGCTCCCTAAATTCCCAGTTTAGAGCAAGGTCTTTTAAGCTTCTTGTTCCATAGTAACACTAAAAATCTCACAGACCAGCCAGAGAGCCAGTTGAGACCTTGTTTCAGGCCTACTCAGGAGGCTAAGGCTGTATCCTCCCTTCCTCTAGAGGCTTGTAGGATTCTAAATCTTTAATTTGGATAGAAATCACTTAATTCCCATTCAGCTCACTGGTGCCTCCAGTCTCCTTTTTGCAAGGTGGAGGCATCCCAACTCTGGCCTTTGTCAGAGCTCATTGTCAGTGAGCTTGGCTTTCTTCTGTCTCAGGGGGCATGCTTTCTGTCCTCTTAACAATGGCCAATGCCTGCTTCCAGACCTGGACTCCAGAAAGCAGGCCCAACTTAGCCCATCTCTTTTTGCAGGTAGTCTGTAACCCATGACTAGGTCTTTTTTGTATCATTTTACACACACACACACACACACACACACACACACACACACACACACACACTAATTATATCATTACTTTGTGTTTGGAACAGAGGATGATACCTGGAACTGTGAATTCACTGTGCCATCTTGATTGAGGTCTGAATTTTGTCTCCCATCTTGATTGAGGTCTGGATTTTGTCTTAATTTAGCTAGATTGTGAGCTTCTCCAGGAAGTCCAGATTGAACTTTTTAGCAACAACTTCAAACATGATGCCTGGCTGTGGGTGCATGATGGGTGTTTTTTTTTTTTTTTTTTAAGATTATATTTATTTATTTGACAGAGAGAGAGATCACAAGTAGGCAGAGAGAGAGGGAAGCAGGCTCCCCGCCAAGCAGAGAGCCCGATATGGGGCTCGATCCCAGGACCCTGAGATCATGACCTGAGCCGAAGGCAGAGGCTTTAACTGACTGAACCACCCAAGGCGCCCCAGTGGTGGGTGTTTTTTAATGAAGGACTCTTGGGCAGAGTCCTTCTGGGCAGGAAGGACTGCCTTTTTTAATGAAGAAGGACTCTTGGACAGACTCTTTATTTTAAAAATTTTTAAAAGAGATTTTATTTATTTGAGAGAAAGAGCATAAGAGCACACAGCAGTGGGAGTGACAGAGGGAGAAGAAGAGCAGGGAGCCTGACGTGGGGCTCGATCCCAGGATCCGGGGATAATGACCTGAGCCAAGGGCAGATGCTTAAACGACTGAGCCACCGAGGCACCCTGGGCGTGTCTTCTTATTAGTGTTTCCAAGCCAGATATTTAGTTTGAATCCCACCATAGTTATATAACCTTGGCAAATTGCCTAGGACCCCTAATCTCATTTCACCCCATTTTAAGATGAAGATAATACCTCACAGGATTGCCAGAGGAGCTAATGACAATTCTGTGCAGGTACTTTCCGTGGATTAGGAAACATTCCAGGAATGTTCTCTTTTCTTTCTGTCTCAACCTCACCCTCCTTGGTAATTAACACTTTTCCTGGCATTCGTTGTTGGATATAGTATTCTATAAATGTCAGGTTAAAATGGTTTATAGTGTCCTCAGATTTTTATATTTTAGTGATTTTTTTGGGTCATATTTCTGCTCCTGAGACAGCTGTGATCGTGGATTTGTCTAGTTCTATTAGTTTTATGTGTTTGTTTTTTATGACATCTATTTTATGCTGTTGTTGAAATTTCCATATAGATTCATTTCTTAATCAGCATTATTAAGGTATCATTGATATGTAATCTGTATATTTAAAGTATGTAATTAGATGAGTTTTGTCATGTATATACCAGTGAAACCATTACTACAGTTAAGGTAATGAACATAACCACCACCCTCAAAGGTTTTTTGTGCCCTTTGAGCTCTTCTAGCTCCTTCCATCCTCCAGGAAAACATTGATATGCTTCCTGTCACTATAGATTAATTTGTATTTTTTAGAATTCTGTATAAATGGAATCATACTTTATGTACTTTTTCGATCTTCTTGCACTGAATGTGATTATTTTGGTATTCATCCATGTTGTTGTATTTATCAGGAATTCACTCCTGTTTATGTTGCTGGGTTGTATTCCATTATATGAATATACCTTAATTTGTTTATATAGTCACTTATTTCTCAACACTTAGATTCTTTCTAGTTTTTGACTATTAGAATCAGCTATAAATGTCTGTATGCAAGTTTTTGTATACTTGTTTTTCTTAGGTAAATACCTAAGAGGAGAATGGCTGGGTCATATGGTAGGGGTAGTTTAACTTAAAAAAAATTCTTAAACTGATTTCCAAAGGGATTGAACACTTTTATATTCCTAGTAGGAGTGTGTGATGGTTCGAGTTGCTCTATGTCCTCCCCAGCACTTGTATGATTAGTCCTTTTCATTTTTGCCGTTCTACTACACTTGATCATAGCCAAAAGGCCGAGAAGTGATAATTTTAGCCATTCTAATAGATGTGTGTGTTTTTTTCATTGTTTTTTAAATTTATATTTCCCTTGTGACTAATGATGTTGAGTGTCTTTTCATATGCATATTTTCCATTTATATATCCTTTTTGTCAAGTGATTTTTCAGATCTTTTACCAATTTTTTAGTTGGGTTTTATGGTTTTTATTGAGTTTTAAGAATTCTTTATATAATCTAGATAGAGTTCTTTATTAGGTACATAATTTGCAGATCTTTCTGCCCAGTTTGTGGCTTGTCTTTTCATCTTCTTAACGATGTCTTTCCATATCAGATAAAGGGCTAGTATCCAAAATCTATAAAGAACTTATCAAACTCAACAACCAAAGAACAAATAATCCAATCAAGAAATGGGCAGAAGACATGAACAGACATTTTTCCGAAGAAGGCATCCAAATGGCCAACAGACACATGAAAAAATGTTCAGCGTCACTCAGGATCAGGGAAATATAAATCAAAACCACAATGAGATACCACCTCACACCAGTCAGAATGGCTAAAATTGACAAGTCAGGAAATGACAGATGTAAGGATGCAGAGAAAGGGGAACCCTCTTACACTGTTGGTGGGAATGCAAGCTGGTGCAGCCGCTCTGGAATATAGTATAGAGGTTCCTCAAAAGTTTGAAAGTAGAGCTACCCTATGACCCAGCAATTTCACTACGAGGTATTTACCCAAATGTAGTGATCCGAAGGGGCACATGCACCCCATGTTTATAGCATCAATGTCTACAATAGCCAGACTATGGAAGAGTCCAGAAGTCCATTGACAGATGAGTGGATAAAGAATATGTGGTATGTACACACACACACACACACACACACACACACACACACACACACACACACACAATGGAATACTACTCAGTCATAAAAATAAATCTTGCCATTTGCAATGATGTGGATAGAACTAGAGGCTGTTATGCTAAGTGAAGTAAGTCCATTAGAGAAAGACAATTATTATATGATTTCATATGTGGAATTTAAGAAACAAGGCAGAGGATCATAGGGGAAGAAAGGAAAAAATAAAACAAGATGAAATCAAAGAGGGAGACAAACCATAAGAGACTCTTGAGCATAGGAAGCAAACTGAGGGTTGCTGGAGGGGAGAGGGGTTGGGAGGAGGGATATTGGACATTAAGGAGGGCATGTAATGCAATGAACACTGGGTATTATATAAGTCTGATGAACCACTGACCTCTGCCTCTGAAACCAATAATATATGATAATTGAATTTAAATATTAAATAAATAATTTTTTTTAATTTGGAATTTTAATTATGTACATAAATAGCAACATGAGAATGAGTTCTAAGGCTAGACATCCTCTCGGTGCAAGGATTTCCGATTAGTCCACTTGTAGTATGGTATCACCCAAGACAACAAAGAAGCCTAGCATAGTTTGTGCTGAAGAAGAAAGCCAATTTACTACATTCGGTACTGACATTCAGTTCTGCCATTTTTCTGTGGAAATATTGGTTTACTGCATGGAGTTTACCTATAACTGATTAAAATGGAGAGAGCATGGAGCATTCTATTTATTTCCAGGTGAATTCTTCAAATTTCCTGGCTTTTGAAAGTTGTCCTTCCACAAATCTTCTACAACTATGTATCCTCGTAAACCCCAGTCATATAATTTTTCCCCACTGACCTGGACAAATATGATGGCTTGTTGTGGATAATAAAGAGAGGCAGCAAGTCCCATGAATCCAGGTGAATACACCAGCTTCTTTATTTTCAAACCTCTAGCCAAAAGAAGTCCAACAATGCCCGCAAAGCCAATAACACCAAGTCAGAGGGAAAAATCCAGGAGGTGCATTTTGGAGATATTCATAACTGTCTAACCCCCATTGAACCAAGCTCTGCATCTTGGGCTTAGTTTGTGAATACATTTCCTGACACCAACTTGTATATGGCTTGCAATAATGTCGGAAATGTGAGATGCTTTCTTCAAGTGGGGTCCTTGACTCCTCCACATATTTAGACTGACCTTCAGGAACGTAGTAGAGTGAAAGCTCATTAACCTTCACAGAAGCTTTGTGAGGTGAGTCCTTTTTAGGTGACGCATAGACTTTGAAGGTGAGCAGACTCAGGCTGGCCGGCCCCACAGACCTCTGAATTACCTTGAACATGTTGCTGTTCAACATAAATTTTTTTAAAGATTTTATTTATTTGACAGAGAGAAACACAGCGAGAGAGGGAACACAAGCAGAGGGAATGGTAGCGGGAGAAGCAGGCTTCCTGCTGAGCAGGGAGCCCGATGTGGGGCTCGATCCCAGGACTCTGGGATCATGACCTGAGCTGAAGGCAGACGCTTAAC
>CM053608.1:43077233-43109023 GCA_028646535.1 Procyon lotor | reverse complement strand
TTTTGATGATACTTACTTACTTTATGGATTGTTTTTAATATTGTATTTAAGAAATCTTTGCCTAACCCAAGGTCACAAAGATTTCCTCCAATGTATTCTTCCAGAAGTTTCATAGTTTTCAGCTTCACATTTAAGTTTTATCTATTTTGAGGTAATTTTTAAATATGATGTAAAGTAGGGATCAAATTTTATTGCTTCCTGTATTACTGAAGCCCTGTTATTGAGTGTATATAAGTTTATCATTGTTATATCTTCCTGATACATTTGACATTTTTATCATTATAAAATATCCCTCTTTGTTTCTAGTAATACTTCTTTTCTTAGTCTATTTTGTCTAAAATGAGTAGAGCCACTCCAGCCTTCTTAGGGTTATTTACATGGGGTATTTTTTCCCATCTTTTTATTTTCAATTGATTTGTGTATTTGTATTTAAAAGCAGCTCTTTATTTTATTTTACTCAGATTTTTATTTATTTATTTGATAGAGCACAAGCAGAGGGAGCAGCAGGCAGACAGAGAGGGAGAAGCAGGCTCTCCACTGAGCAAGAAGTCTGATGTGGGACTCGATCCCAAGACTCGAGGATCATGACCTGAGCTGAAGGCAGCCACTTAACCGACTGAGCCACTCAGGCGTCCCTAAAAGCATCCTTTAAACAGATATAGTTGGTTCTTGTTTTTTTTTATCTAGTCAGATAATCTTTGCCATTTGATTAGAATCTTTTGTCTACTTTTATTTAATGTAATTACTGATATGGTCATATTTAGGTCTGGCATTTTGCTATTTGTTTTCTGTTTGTCTCATCTTTTTGTTCTTCTATTCTTTCTATACCTTTCTTTGCATTAATCAAAGAATTTTAGTAATCTATTTTAATTTCTCTGTTGGATATTTAGCTATATATCTTTGCATTATTTTTTTAATGCTTTCTCTGGGGATTATAATATGCATCTTTAAGCTATCCAAATGCATCTTAAGTTAATACAGAATTGCTTCAGGTAAAATATGGGAAACTTGCAATAGTATATAACATTTATCTCCATTTTTAGTGCTGTTGTTATTGTATACTATATATAGTGTTATGATTTGCTTTAAACAGTCTCATAAGTTTTCGTAAAGAAATTATGTGGAAAAAGCATGTGTATGTGTATTTCAGTCCTTCCTTTGCACCCAGGTTGCCAGCTGGTATCATTTCCCTTCATCCTGAAACACTTTTTTAAATATTTCTTATAGGGGAAATCTCCTAGTGACAAATTCTTTGTTTTTATTATCTAAAAATGTTCTTATTTTGTCTTCATTTTTTGAAGGATAGTTTAGCTGGATATAGAATCCATGACTGACAGTTTTTTGTCTTTCAGCACATTGAATATGACAGTTCCAATGTCTTCTGTACTCCATTATTTCTTATGAGTCACCAGCTGATAATGGTATCAATAGGTCATTTTTTTCTTTTGCTGCTTTCAAAATTTTCTCTTTATCTTTGGCATTATGAAGTTTCTGATGTGCCTAGGAGTGGTTTGCTTAAGGAGGTTCTTTGAGCATCTTAGATCTTGTAAGTTCATCTGTAAGTTCATCTGGAAGATCTGTAAGTTCAAATCTGTGATTTTTGTGGGTCCATTAATTATTTCTTCATATACGTTTTCTGTTCCTTTTTCTTTTTCTCCTCTAGGACTTCAGTTGTACAAATGTTGGGCCTTTTGATTTTTGTCTCATGGATCTCTAAGACTTTGTTCATCCTTATTTAGTATCTTATTTAATATTATTTTTCTCTCTCTTCTTGATATTGGTTATTTCCTGTCTTCAGATTTCCATATTCTTTTTTTTTAAGATTTTATATATCTCTCTATCTTATCTATCATCTATCTATCTATCTATCTATCTATCTATCTATCTATCTATTTATCAGAGAGAGAGAGAGCACGCACAAGCAGGGGGAGCAGCAGGCAGAGGGAGAAGCAGTCTCCTCACTCAGCAAGGAGCCTGATGCAGGACTCGATCCCAGAACCCTGGGATCAAGACCTGAGCCAAAAGCAGGTGGTTAACCAACTAAGCAACCCAGGTGTACCAATTTCCATATTCTTTATCTTTTGTTATCAGTCTGCTAGTGAACCTATGAATGTATTCCTCAGTTATTGTGCTTTTCACCTCTAGAGTTTCCTTTGCTTTTGTAGTTTCCATTTCAGTGTTGAGATTCCCTGTCTGCACACTCACTAAGACTATATTTTATATTTAATTATTTGAAAAGTTATCCTTCTATACTTCTAACATGTTTATAATAAACATTTTGAAATCTTTGCTAAATGCAACATTTAGCCCATTCAGGGTCAATTAATATTACTTATTTCTTTGAATGTCTAATTCAAACCTAATCTTAGGTTGAAGCACAGATATTGTAGATAATATTTTGAAGTAAGCCTCTGTTTCTGTTGTATTCTTCCAAGGATTGTTGAGTTTTTGCTCCTAGTAGGCAGTTAGTTTGCCTGGACTCAAACTGCAAACTCTGTCACTCTGTGATGTGCAGCAGCTGATAATCTCTGTTCAGTTCTTACAGCTTCTCACTGCTGCTTTTCTTTTTTTCTAGCTGCTACTTTTCTTTAGTCTGGCCTCTAACTAGTCTATCTAGTACCTGTATAGTTGATTCTCAAAAAAGCCCACAGACTTAAAATTTTTAATTCTTTCAGTTTCAGCTTTTCAAGAGGAAATTCTCCCCCACTTTCAGACTGTTTTAGACATTTTCCAGTGTGTTTAAATACTTTTTTTCTAACACACACATTATAATTGTTCTCTGCAGGAGGGTTTGCTTGACCACTTTATTCTGATGCTATTAACAGAAGTTGATGGCAAATAATTTTTTTAAGGATTCATTTTTTTTAGATAATGTGCACATGCAAGTTGGGGGAGAGGCAGAGCAAGAGAGAGAGAGAGTGTCGAACAGATTCCCTGCTGAGCACAGAGCCCAACACAAGGCTCAGTCTTACAATCCTGAGATCATGACCAGAGCCGAAATCAAGAGTCAGAAGCTTTAATTGACTGAGCCACCTAAGTGTCCCAAAAGCAAATAATTTAAAAACCACTCCTCATTGGAAATATAACTACCAAAGAAATACAGGGTGGCAATGAAATGGTCAAGTCAAGTACAGTCTACTCATTCTTGAATTTTTATGTGGTTGCCAGATAGCTCTATACCCCAAGAGTCATTGGAACTTTGTTAAATAATATTTTATATTTTAATCTCAGTTTTGTATAGGATTGTTGCATTTTATTTGAAGCTATTAGACCAATATTGAAATATTACAGAGCAAAGATGTCTTGAAAGAGGTCAAGATTAAGTGGAAATGGGGGTTGGAGCTACCATAAAAGGGCAAAAGAGTATCAACCTTAAACTAACTATAGTAGTTCTTCCCTTTGAGTATTTTCGATTGTAAACACTTTGCCTTGCAATCATTTACACCTGCATAATTATAACACCTTTATTTTACTTAATATGCAGGAAGACCTTTTTTATTTTTTAAAGATTTTATTTATTTACTTGAGAGAGTGAGAACATGAGAGGGGGAAAGGGAGAGGATACAGGGGTCAGTCTCAGGACTCTGGGATCATGATCTGAGCTGAAGACAGACGCTTAACTGACTGAGCCACCCAGGTGCCCCTGCAGGAAAAACTTCTTTTATATTAAACTTAACACTTACTTTGAGTGATGTGCATTCTCCTTTGTCCATATACTGAGAGCTGAGGATTGATTCTTGGTATGGAGTAGGAAACAAAGGATCTGAATGGGAAAATTGGAAAGCTTCCTGTATTTTTGAAAAAGATTCCCCAACATGGCCTTTCTTGGATGTCTTTATAATATCACACACATACATATATACAAAAACATTCAAAGACTTTATTATACATTTTTTGACATCTGTATCTCTTAAGGCATTTATTGCATTCTATGTGGTGTTCTGATTGGACTTCTGTTTGCATATATGTTACTAGACTGAAAATTATTGGAAGGTAGAGAAATCTCTTAGTTGTTTTTATATTCTCAACAGCCTAGGATAGTGCCTTGAAGGTAATAGGCACTTTTAATAGGAAGGGAGAGAATGTTGTTATTCCATAATTTAAATAGCACGTCTTCCACTGAAAAAGATTTGTTTTCTCAATAATAATAGGAAACCCTGTGCAGGTGTTTGGTTGAGTTCCATCGAGGGACTGGGCTAGTTTGCCTTATTATTTATTTATATGTTATGTTATGTTATGTTATGTTATGTTATGTTAGTCACCATACAGTACTTCATTGGTTTTTGATGTAGTGTTCTGTGATTCATTGTTTGCACAGTTTTTAAATAAAAATTTTACAAACATGTTGGGTATAGTGACTATGTACTTCAGTTTCTCAGTTGTTAAATGAACTTAATAAGAGTACCTACCTACAGAGTTTTAGGAATTAAATGAGATCATCTCTGAGTATACAAATATATTACCTCAAAATTTTATTGAGTTTTTATTAACAATAATCACAGACTTGGCAGGGGTGAAAGGCGATAGCAGTCTTTTATTTTTATGATGTGTATCATAACCGTAAGACCTTGCATTCTTTGGGTTACCATGTTAAAACTTTATAAAAGCTAGAAATTTTATGAGTTAACAATGGCAAGTAATTATTCATTCAAGAATTAATTTCTTCTTGAATTTGATCAGAAGATGGACCTAACCTAACCTGTTGCTGATTATTATCACAATAGAATGTGCTGTTGGGATTTTAGCCAAGGCACTAAGATACAGTAGTGTGAAATTCAAAAGTGACCTATTTCAAGAACAAGTTAGAGGCTCTAAAAGCCATAAGAAGGATACTTATGGGTCAAGGAGGAACATTTTCCGAGTATTCTTTCAGAAAATTATGCTGTGGCTTCTTCCTACTACATGGGAGAAGTAGGGGTGCATGCTCTCTCACTTGATATCTAGTGAGGGGAACTTGAAAGGGACCATTTAGAGATTTAAAGAGTTCTCTTCAGTTAGGGGGCACAGGGAACTGGGGTCTGAATCCCCTGAGAGATCCTTCGAGGAGAGAACTGTAGCTGGCTAACTGCTCCCATAGGCAAAGCTGTCCAAGAGGTGGTTGTCTTGGAGTTGGTCTACACTCCCACGTTTGTCAGGGCAAAGCAGTATGAATGCTTCCTGTACATCAGAGGCAGGTCTAGTGGAGGAGAGGGGCAGTCTGGAGCTTTTTTTTTTTTTTTTTAATTTTATTTATTTTTTTTTCAGTGTTACAAGATTCATTGTTTTGCACTACACCCTTTGATTCCTGCCCAGATACACTGCCTATAAGGACAATGAAGTTCTAACAATTAGTCTCTAAAGTGACAGCAAGAAAGCCAGGAGGAAAATGAATTATCCTTGTCAGTGGAGCTACAGCAAGAAGGTTTCTGAGTTGAGCCTCTGAAGAACACAAAAGTGCATCTGAGAAAGAAGAGTCAGCTTCAAATATGATCAGACAGACCTTTTGGCAGGAACACTTACAATAGAATCTGCCTGCCTTGTCCCAGCTTCACTCTTTCCCATACCTACTTTCGAGAGTATGGCAGCTAGGGAAGGGAGAAGAGGTCATGAAAAGAAACCAAGCTGGGGTTGGGAAAAAAGTTAGGTGTTAGATCCTCTTTCAAGATCAGCAAACAGACTTGGGGAGTGAATTGCCTAAGGATATATTGTAGTTATAGCGTCAAGAGATTTGGACCTAAATCTGTTTGTTGTTTAGCCCATATTCACTTAGTCCCATTTGTTTTTTTATACTGTTTAAGAAGAATTTATAGACTTAATATCTTATGAGATCACTAATTTCTCTGGCAGAAAATTATCCTAATTTGTATTTAGTATTAATTTCTCTTTTTTTGGTTCCCTTTTGTTTTAGTTTTTACAGAGTCAGGACAGGAAATTCTGAGTTCTGATTCTTAAGGTTTTTTTGTGTGAAGATAACATACTTTCAGAAAAAAAGGAAAAAAATACATGTGTGGTTTCATAAATGAAGTGATACCCAGGAACTATTATCCAGGTCAACAAATAGACCACCTGTGTATTTCTTGATTCCCTTAGCACAAGAACTAAGCCCAGACTCTAGGCAGATGTTCAGTTCTTAACTACTGGGTCTAAATGATTATAATTCTACTTTCTCCCCCTAGCGTTAACCACTATCTTGATTTCCAGTAGTCACCATTTCTTCAGTTTGACTATGTAGGCATGCATTCCTAAATACATCTCATTTTTTAAAAAACAATTTTCTTTCCATAGACTAGAAGTTGCTTAAAACCATAGATAACAGGTTAGATATTAAGAGTGTTTGGGTCATAGAAGAATGATTTGATTAAGAATACAAACTTGTCGGGGCGCCTGAGTGGCTCAGTGGGTTAAAGCCTCTGCCTTCGGCTCAGGTCATGATCTCAGGGTCCTGGGATCGAGCCCCGCATCGGGCTCTCTGCTCAGCAGGAAGCCTGCTTCCCCCTCTCTGCCTGCCTCTCTGCCTACTTGTGATCTCTCTCTCTCTGTCAAATAAATAAAATCTTAAAAAAAAAAAATACAAACTTTTCAAGAATTCAATTAAACACAAATAATTGCTGTGCTAGTTATAATTATTACTGGCAGGTCCTTTGAGCTGTGATTCAAATTTGCTTCTAACTAATTCCAACTCCCTCCCATTCCAAAAAGTAATAGCTCTTTTTGCACTAATATTGTTCTATATATGTATTATATCCTATGGGATAAGTACAAATGCCGTTTGCCATATCATAATGTCCCTTTTGTCCCTTTTTTACAGCATGGGTAAGTTCTCTGTCCATGGGGATGATTTTCTTTTGCTGCCCAATAGCCAGTGTCTTCACAGACATGTTTGGTTGTCGGAAGACAGCTGTCGTGGGTGCTGCTGTTGGATTCATTGGACTCATGTCCAGTTCTTTTGTCAGGTAAGGACTTGGTTCTTCATGCTGCTTTTCAAGAACTGTTAGATACCATAGATTTGTTCCTTTAGAAACTTCTCTGTTTACAAGGAAAAATCCTCCTTTTCATTGCATAAGCTTTAAGCAGTATGACTTAAACAGTGTTATCCAGAGAGCAAGTCAGAGCTTCATAATTGGAAAGCCTTTGTTTGCAGCACTCTCATATTTTTTATGCAGTTGTGTTTTTAACCCACCGATCAGAAGCTACAGGCCTTTCAGAGGAGCAAGAGGAGTCAGAACAGGACAGGAGTTCCTTCGGTTGAACCCACTTTCCTCTAGTTCAAGTTCTGCCTTCTTAGGAAAGCCTTCTCTAGCAACTCCAGGTCACATCAGTATTCCTGCTCGGAATCCTTTTTACACACGATTGTTATTTACACTGACGGACACTGCACTTCAGTTGTCAGACTTCAGGCTTCAGTTGGAACGAGCTGTTACTGAGGTGAAAACTTAGAAGTGAAAGAGGCTCAGGAGCAGTGAGAATGCCATCGTTTATGCTGATGTGCTCTACTCTGTAGGAGAGATAAGAAGCTAATGTCACCCAACATTTAGTATTTAAAACAGTGGGCAAGAAAGTGTTTCCGATTCCTATGCATGGCTCTCGGGTGTTCCAGCTGACAGCTGTCCTGTCCTGTGGAATACTTGTTCAGATATAGATGTTCGTGACAATACTGTTGTCAGTACTATTTTTAGTGTATGCTTTGAAAAAGGCAGAGAAATGTATTTTGGTTTTTGCCTTGAAATTCTTAAATAAAAACAGCCTTTAAGAAGTTAGTTGCAACCACAAAAAAAAAAAAAAAAAAGTAAGTTGCAGTTATCTGGAAAACTGCAGTTATGTGGAAAAACTGAGGCAGAATGAATACAGTGTTATTTATATTTTGTTCTGTATTATTATTTGTTTCACTAAGCAGATTGAGCAGGGCAATCTAAGTAATTGAGCACTAAGCAAATGAGCAAGGCATTTGCACATTTTTAATATTTTATTTTCACCAAGTACCTGGAACGTATGGCTGCTAAATATATCTTATGGAATAGAGTGGAGATTCAGGAAAGAGTCATCAGAGCGAGGTAAAATTAATTTGGGAAATCTCAGGGGTGACTCTTGGGCCTCTTTTGGACATTGTGCTAGCTGTGGGTGACTAGAGGGGGAAGGGCATCCTGGAGAGAGGATTGCCAACATGTCTTGATTTTATCAGATTCTAGAGTTCCTTATGATTACCTTAGCATATTGCTAGACTAGTATAATTGTTCAAAATTTAATTATTAACCAACTTTATCTGTGTTGGTTTCTAATAAATAATTTGCCTTTGCTACTGATATGTAGCCTTTTGAATGGACTTTTCGAAAGAAAAAACTTTAGTTTTCTTTTACTCCTTACCTTAATTGTTTCAAAGAATGTAATAATATGATCCTTTACATTCATAAGAGATGTATAATTGTTTTTGGTTAAACTATAAAATTCTTAATCCTTTATTATTCTTTTGAGGTCCATATGGCCTTAAAACTTACAAGGTGGGATCAATAATAACACACTTCACTTAGTCTTTCTGCAATCAGAATATAATTTCTTGTTATCTTGCACAACACTGAGAACAGTGCATTACAGGGCGAAGGTTGGCCTACAGCCCTTAGGCCATCAAAAATGAGGTACAACTGCTCTGTGCAAATGTTTCTGACATAACTTTGGGGAGAAAATTTGAAATGCAGTTTTTCCTTTAAATAGATTGCTTATTAAGTGCCTGGGAAATCTCGATAAAATAATGAATTTCCATTGTAAAATGAAAAATTTTCAAAACTTTTATTGAGACAAGGTTTTTTGATAGTTAGGTTAATCACTGTGTCAGTGTTACTGAAGCCCTTCCTGGCACTGTCCTTTCTGAGTTGTGGAGAGCACTGCAGTTTCTTACTGAGTCCTGCATGGTTCACCTGAAATCCATGAAAGAAGAAGAGGAACAAAATCACAGATGGCCTTCCTAGTCATTTTTCACATACTCGAGGCATTTTGTTATCCATTCAGGCTGAATTAAAATATTTTTACTGTCATATTCTTGATATATTAAGTTTTTCACCTCTTTTTGGTAAGTCTTTATTTGTATAAAATATTTCGTTGAGCTAAAACCCACTTTCCTATGAGGTTTTGTTCTACCAAGCCCTCGGTACAAATAATGAAAGCATTCTTCATCTTTTTCATCTTTACACAGCTCCATCGAGCCTCTGTACCTTACCTATGGAATCATATTTGCCTGTGGCTGCTCCTTTGCCTACCAGCCTTCCTTGGTCATTTTGGGACACTATTTCAAGAAGCGCCTCGGACTGGTGAATGGCATTGTCACCGCTGGCAGCAGCATCTTCACAATTCTGCTGCCTTTCCTCTTAAGGGTTCTGACTGACAGCGTGGGCCTCTTCTACACACTGAGGGTCCTCTGCATCTTCATGTTTGTTCTCTTTCTGGCTGGCTTTACTTACCGACCTCTTGTTCCAAATGCCAAAGATAAAGAGAGTGGAACCACAGGAGGCAACAGATTCTCCCTCTTTTCCAGGAGGAAGTTTAGTCCTCCAAAAAAAATTTTCAATTTTGCCATCTTCAAGGTGACAGCTTATGCAGTTTGGGCAGTTGGAATACCACTTGCACTTTTTGGATACTTTGTGCCTTATGTTCACTTGGTGAGTATGCTTCTTTGGCTTTGCTGGTAATGTATATCATTATTTCATGCTGGAAAAGTTCTTAGAAGAGCAAGATAGATCACATTGAAGTTGGCCTTAAACATTATCCTGGCTGTCATTCAGGGACTCTTAAGGGCCACTTAAGACAAGGTCAGCACATCCATCAGATCATTAAATAGAGGGTATGCTTTGTGGTGTGCTTTGGTGTTTTAAAAATTGCCAAACCTAAATGAACAGAAACAACTTCTAAAAATTAAAAAAAAAAAAAAAGGAAGGCTAAAATATTAGAATAAATGTCATCAATACAGAAACTTAATAGGTCACATTTTCTTTAGGTAACTTACAAATCATAATCGAGACAAAGATGGTACAATGATTTTGTCCATCTCAGTAAATTATTTTTTGATAAAAGGGTACAGAAATTAGGTAAACCATAAAAGCCAATGGCCTCTACACAAAGAAGCATTACATCTACTTGTAGGATACTTCTGGGAAAATGAGAGTTCTTTTCAGAGGATTATTGAAATGAGAGAAATGTTAGCAAATTCTAGATGTAGGGAGAACAAGATTTCACAGGAAATTAAGAATTCAAGGGCTCAAACAATTTATATTGTTTACTTCTATCTCAAAGGCAAATTTAAGCCTCTTGATACTGATACAAGAATTAGCAGTATCTGAAGTATTTGCCCCTGGCAGAATTTGCTCAAAGTGCTTATTATGTTTACAGTTGTGGCTAAAAATGTATTTACAGCTCAACATGGCTGAAAAATGATGCTAGGATACACTTTTATCTGTATACTATGTGTATGAACTTGGATCTCTTCTAACTTTTAGTGTACTTTTGGACATTCATGCAATTTTTCTTTAAAGTTTTGGTAGAAGTTGGTAACGGCTCAGGGAATTCTGGGCTCAGGGAGTCAGCTAGTAAACTATGTCATCAACTCTTTGTGGGTTCCTATGCTGAATTCAGAAAGGAATTAAGTCAAGGAAACAGGAAAAGAAATGGTAAGCAGTCCTGGATCTAAGGATGATTTTGATTTCTCAATTCCTCTTATTCTCATTTTGCCACAAGTGTTGAAGAATCCACTGGGATGACCAATGGGAGGCAGGGAGAAGAACTAGTTTTTAGTTCTCTGAGTCACTTGGCATTTTGCAGAGACTAAGGTACTAGGTAAAATAACCTAGTATGTGAACTACATCTTGACCTGATAGTCCATTTTCACACTTTTAGGAAAGCATATATAAACCATCTGAAGCTATTTTTTTTAGAATATAGATCCATTGTGGAAGGGTCTCCTTTATCAACTATCTTTTCTGTAGCTTCTATGGTTAAAACATTTGTGATGTCCTCAAAATGAGAAGATTTTTTTAAAAATTTTTTCTTTGGTACTACAAAGTGAGCACATGCAGAGAACTCAGTATCTCAGTTTTGTTAATACCAGACAAATCTAAGGACAAGTGGTAGGTGACAGTGTAGTTATTTCTGGTAACATATTTATAATTTGTAAAATAATTTCACATATATTATTTCATCTGGCCTTCACAAAAAACCTGTGAAGTAGACAAAATAAACACTATTAGCTCACATTGCACAGGCTGGAAAACAGATCCATCATTAGCAAAGAAGTTAAGTGACTTCCCGTTTCCATTCAGAGATATTAAGTGAAATGAGTATGCCTAAGGAAATTTAATAAATATGTTATCGGTCGTCGTCTTCTTCAAGTAAATCAAATTTTATAATGAGGGGTGATTAGTTTGTCATCAGAAGGCTGTAAATCAGATAGAACACAGAACAAATAAGGTCTCTGTTAACTCTGGTAACAAACCACATCTTTTTTCAGCTTTCCCTCCTTCCAGGCATGTTTTCTTACAACTGTGTTGCTGTTTTTCATTTGCGATTTTCTTTGTCAGACTGGTATAGCACTACAAGCCCTGTCGGAGAGGAAGCACCAGACAGTTAAATACCACGTGGGCTATTTAAATCTCGTGTTTGATGGGTGCATGGAGTTTGTCACTGTGTTGTAAATTAAGGTTTGGATTGTGGATACTTAATTTAATCCAGGCTTCATGGATCCAGGCTTCCCGTTAGAGGAGGACAAGGGGTCTCCCATCATCTTTCCAAATACAAGTAGATACGTTCAATATTAAACCCTTTATTGGGTGTTGAAGGGAGTACACATGGGAGCTATAAGAAACTGTCGAAGGAGCATAAAATCTAGTAAATGTAATGATAAAAGCTGTCATAGTTGGTAATTTTTACATATATTATCTTATTTAATCTTCACAGCAAGAGAGTACTTGTGATGTAACATCTTCATTTCACTGATGAAAAGACTGAGGAACTGAGAGATTTAAAACTTGCCCAGGGTCACAGAAATAGTGATTGGTAATTATCAGTGTGGCACTTTTATTCCAGAGGTAGTGTCGTATCTTGGGTAGAGGAAAGGTAAGGGCTCTGCAGTAAGACAGATCTGGGTTTTGTCCCTGACTAGTTGCATGACCTTGAATAACATCTGTGAGAATCAGTTTCTTATCTATAAGATAAACCCAATTTTGTGGAGTTGGTGTAAGGATTAGAGAAAATGTATGTAAAGCGTCTATCCAGTTCTGATATATAAAAATGAGAGTTATTTTAATTTAAAGACCATGTGATTGCCAATTGAGTGGTTTTTAAGTGAGGGCTATAAAAGAGTTAAAGGAAAAAGATGATATCCATTTGGAAAAGTAGTCAGTAAAAGCTTCCCAGGATTGGAGTTGGGCCTTGAGCATGAGATTTGGTGTTAAATTCAGATTATTACTTAATCAACTAGGGAATTAATTTATCTAGGTCTTCTTTGAAGATTCAGAAGTACAGTGAAATGAATAAGTTAGAAATTTTAAGATTTCTGGGATGCCTGGGTGGCTCAGTGGGTTAAAGCCTCTGCCTTCGGCTCAGGTCATGATCTCAGGGTCCTGGGATCAAGCCCCATTGGGCTCTCTGCTTAGCAGGGATCCTGCTTCCTCCTCTCTCTTTGCCTGCCTCTCTGCCTACTTGTGATCTCTCTCTGTCAAATAAATAAAATCTTTTTTTTTTTTTTTAAAGATTTTATTTATTTGACAGAGAGAAACACAGCAAGGGAGGAAACACAAGCAGAGGGAATGGTAACGGGAGAAGCAGGCTTCCTGCCGAGCAGGGAGCCCAATGCGGGGCTCGATCCCCGGACCCTGGGATCATGACCTGAGCCGAAGGCAGACGCTTAACGTCTGAGCCACCCAGGCGCCCCTGTCAAATAAATAAAATCTTTAAAAAAAAAAAAAAAAGAAAGAAATTGTAAGATTTCTACCTGTTAGACTATACGTGATGATTTGAGAGAGAATATGTATGCTTTGTGTCAGTCTTGCATTTAAAGCAGGGTTGGAGGTCTTATATTTTCCTAGTTGACTTTTAAAGATGAAGAATCATATTGCTTCCTGAAAGCTGTCAAATGATCTCTCTTTATGCCTACCCATTTATAATCTCCATTGTGAGGGTACAAATCTTACAGATCAATTTAGGTGAGTCCTGATTTCCTAAATAACCATTGTTAGTGGCAGCTGCTTCAGTTTTTATTATTTGCCCCTTTTGCCTGAGAGTTGTTTTACTTTGTTTCTGGGCTACATATTTATGGCTTCTCCTTATTCCTTGTTTCTCCATTAGCTTCTAGAAGCATAACACTCTTTCAGTTTTCCTCCTACCTCTCCATTACCCGTTAGTATCTTTGCTGGTTTCTTTTTCACCCTGATCCTTAATATCAGTGTGTCCTAGGGCTTCTCCCTAATCTTTGTATCTACTCATTCCACCAGTGGTTTCATCCAGTCTCCTGAATTCAAACATTGTATATATGCCAGTGACTCTGAATTTGTATTTCTCACCCAGACCTCTTTCCTAAATTCTCTGCCAGACTTTTAGAACCACCTACATACTTAATATCTCCACTTGCATGACTGCTAGGTGTTTCAGATTTAACATGTCCAACCCTGAAGTCCTGGTCTTACCCTTTCACAAGCCTGCTCTGCCTCCAGCCATCCCTATCTCAGGAGATGGCAATTTCATCCTTCTAACTGATCAGGCCCCAAACCTTGGATTCACCTTGGCTCTTCTTTATTCATACCACACTCCTGATCCAGTCTGGAAATTCTGGTGGTTCTCCTTTCAAGATATATCCAGGATCTGACCACCTCTCTTCATCCTCACTACTGCCCCCATAGACTGGGTCACCATCATCCCTTGCCCGGATCCCTGATCCGTGATGATTTCTCCATCACTACTCACCTTGAAAAGCAGATATTGAGTACCTGTGTTCTTCCACTCTAGAACATATGGTAGTTGGGTTGAATTTTAGTTTTTAGCTTTAGACCCATGTAGTTCTCTATCATAGAGAAGATAACTGACTTGTGTTGTAATCTGCAATATGTGTTTATTAGCCTGTTTTCAAAAACCCCATGATAAGACAGGAATGTGTCATTTTTGTGTCAGGAAGTGATGTTCTCAAAAGAAACTTTGATCTGGTAGAAAGTCCCATTTATCTGATGCTATGGTCTCCCTGCTAACTTCCCTGCTCACTGCAGTCTGTTCTCTACACAGAGGCTACCAGTGTTCTTTCAACACACAAGTTACTCTGCTCAAAATCCTTCATTGGCTCTCTATTTCTCTGATAATAAAAACTTATGTCTATAAGGTATTCCATCATCTGGCCCCTTTTCCTTGTCTGATCTCATCTTCTGTCTTTGCCTCCCTTGCTCATTCTGCTCCTGCCACACTGTTTGCTAGTCACCTTTTTTTTTTTTTTTTTTAAGATTTTACTTTTAAGTAGTCTCTGCACCCAACATGGGGCTTGAACCCCATAACCCCAAGATCAAGAGTTGCGTGCTCCTCTGACTGAGCCGGCTGGGCACCCCGCTACTCACCTTTTAATGAGGCATACCCTGACCACTTGGTTAAAACTGCCTTCTTCCCTCTCCCCTCCACAGCATTCCCAAACTCCCACACTGCTTATTTTTTCTTTTTCCATAGCACCTAATGCCTTCTAACATATTACATAATTTATTTTTTATGGTTATTATTTGTTATCTGTATGCATATCTCTGGTAGAATATAAGCCTTATGGGCTCAGTATCTTTTTGTTTTGTTCAGTGAGAGATCCCAAATACCTAGCACAATGCCTAGTGCACAGCAGGTCCTCAAGTATTTGTTCAATGACTAAATATATTATGGGTAAGTCTAAAGCAACACTATATGAGCAATATTCATTGTCTCACCACTTTAGTCTTTAAAATTCCCTAGCTGATGCCATAATGATTTTTTATATTTTATACATTTCTCACATAGGACCTGATGGTATTCATATTCATTGAATAGTTAATAACTCAAACTGCAAACCTCAGAATAATTAACACTAATGCCATCTGTTAATGGAGTAAAGAATTGATGTGTTTTGCTTTGACCCACACCTTTATATGCATATGTTGAAATTGACACTTGATAAAAGTGGAAGAAATTTCTGTGTCTCTGTCACTATTGTAAGTATATGGAAGGAGGAAATAGGAACGCTTGGTGGCCATCCCCATTAATTAGGAAAGCTAGATAATTGGTGTCTGCCCTACTGTATAGCAGCTGAAAATCTCAAAGAGCCTTGGGTGGAGTGTGTAAGAGTAGGGTAGGATTCAGGAACCATAGCCTGAACAAAAGTCTGCTGTGGTAGGCACAGGGCTACATCAGTCAGGTGACTGATAAATGCTTAGGAATAACAATGATGATGTAACTTTTATCAGTGACATGAAGTGCTCCATCCTCAATACATGTTTTAGTTTTAATTACTTTCACATTTCTCCATCACTACTCACCTTGAAAAGCAGATATTGAGTACCTGTGTTCTTCCACTCTAGAACATATGGTAGTTGGGTTGAATTTTAGTTTTTAAGCTTTAGACCCATGTAGTTCTCTATCAAAGAGAAGATAACTGACTTGTGTTGTAATCTGCAATATGTGTTTATTAGCCTGTTTTCAAAAACTCCATGATAAGACAGGAATGTGTCATTTTTGTGTCAGGAAGTGATTGTTCTCAAAAGAAACTTTGATCTGGTAGAAAGTCCCATTTATCTGATGCTGTGATTAAAGACCCAGTCATTTGCCTGCTGACATGGCAATTAAGTGGACGCCAAGTCCAGTTGTAATTGGGAACGAACAAGTTATATTTTTAAACTAGAAATGAAAATTTGAGACAAACATGCCAAATGAGGCATGTAGTACCTCATGAGACCTTTTATAGCTTTGATTAATGCCACATGCTCTCATCGGTCAGTACAGGGATCCCCCGTTAGACCTCACAGGTCGGGACCCTCTTGTTTATATTGTGAAAGCAGGTATCTACTCCAAGCCAGAGTTCAGGGCATTGAACCATGCAAATGGGAAAAGTATACATGTTTTCATCAATTTGTGGCTTCCTTAGAGGGAGAGTCAGGTAGCATTTGTCAAAAAATCTATAATATGTCAAGCATTTTCACAAAAATCTCATGTAATCATCATAAGGATGAGTGTATCAAGTATAATAATGAACTACAAACGTAAGGCTAAGGAAATGACTCTAAGTTATGCTTGTCCAAGGTCGCTCACTGAGTTATGTTCAGAGCTGGGATTTGAACACAGGTGTTGGACTCTGAGTCTCATGTTCTTTTTGAAAGAGTCTGCCATTCCTTCATCAAGTCACCTCACAGATAGAGTCCTGCCCGTTTCCCTTCCATTCTCAGAACTAAGGAAGGAGGCAGTGTTGGACTATCCTAGCACTCAGAGCCTGCTGCGCAGCCATGGGGAGGACCGTGGAAGAAGTGGGCTTCTGTTCTAATGTAATGTGAGAGGATGTCATGTAACCATATTTCCAGCCGCTTCATCTCCTCTTCTGATTTCTAGCACATTGTGAATGTGAGAAAACTGAATCACTTCACAATCTGTGACAAGCAGAACATGGAATATGCATAGTCTTAGGTTAGGTTTTGATTTCTATAATAAACATAAAGCATGTCAGAAGAAAAAATGGACAAATGTAAAAATTCATAGCAAGATCTACCGTATTTTTGGTTAACATAAGAAATTATGGGAAAAAATAGGAAAAAATAAATTGCTTATATTTTAGAGTTACATATAAACTGAGGCCACTGATAGATCATTAGTGCCATGAGAAAGCCCTAAAGAGTCCTTGTGTTGGAAAGCTGTTCCTTCTCTCTTGTTGATGCATAAATTTCACCAGGTTTGTTTTGTTTTTGATAAAATATACTTTTGAATAATTTCAAAATTTAACCGTTGTGTGGATATTTGCTTATCCCTCAAATGCTTGGATTAGTATCAAATTAAAGTTTGTTGAGGTTTGAAGAACTTAAATCAGCTGGTAAGGGTCCTTTTGTGATTTTTATATCATTAGAAAGTAAGTTACTATGATAGAAGACGAATAGGGATAGAAATCTGAATTTGAAGAATCTTCCCTTAGTGAGGCTATGCTTGGACACTGTCCTTACCCCATATTTGTCAGGTGGGTGTGACAGGTGGAGAGTGTTGTCTGACCCACTGAGAGTACTTTTCTGCTGGTTTAACCTTACCTCCATGTTCTGGAGCATCTCTCTGCAGAAGCCCTTGCAGACACTAGCTCCAAGGATTACTGACATAAGAGGAAACAGGCCTGAGTCCTATAATTGTTCTGTAGGGGAGAGTCTCTAGCACCCAAAGAACATTTGAGGGCTGCACATCTTATGTATTAGCCCCCAGACTGCCCATGCCACTGTCTGTTTTTCCCTGTGCTTTTCTCACTTTCTCTTCCCATTATTTGTATCTGTCTTTCCACCTTCCTCTACCTGTTGGCGACTCACCTGTAATCAGGAAGTTTATATTCCCTTGTAACAAATTGGAGAAAAGCTCATTTAACGGTAGGTGGTGCCTACCATTTGGAGGCAGAATTGCAAATATGGACAGCTGGTGTACAGTTACGCAATCCGGCTGTGCCTGCATCCGTGTCAAATTGAACCGATTCATTCCCGGAGTAACAGGGCAAGAACAACTGCAGCCTCCAAAGCTCCGAGCGTAGTTTCAGGTTCTGCCCGGCCAGTCCTCATACCCACACAAGGGTTTGTTTGAAACGACCAATTTCTTTTAAACAGATGTGACATTTATTGACTTCCCCTATTTTTATTAACATTCAGTTTATAAGAAGCTCCCACAAACATTATCTTTCACTGGAGTCTCAGGGCCATGCTGTGAGGTCGGTACAATGCGAGGCTCCTTTTAAGAGTGTGGCTTTAAATAAATTATTTACATACCTGCAAAGATACAACAGTAATTTAGGAGTTGAAAGGGATTATACAGGTGATTTAACTGCACTTTTTTTTATTAGACTAGTAAAGGAACCAAGGCACGGAAAGGGTAAGTTACTTGCCAAACCAGCATAACATCTGAGAATATCCATGGAAAATAAATGGAAGCTTATCGTAGCCTAAAATGTCAATGTGTACATAATAGAAACAATTTTTAGAGGAGCGAAATAGTTTTCTCATGTAACATAACCCTAATCAACTCCTAGGGTTGACTTTGCCCTTTTGACACATTGCGGTTCTTCAGAGATGCCAGTAGTAGTTATATTGGCTTTGGTGTCTTTCTTTTGTGAACCTATTTAGAGCTCAGGGTCAAGGTTGTTATGTCCCTGAGAATGCAGGTCTCCTAGTAGGATCCTTGTAACCCAAAGGTTACTGTGTGTTGGGCCAGAACTGGGCTGCTGGGCTGCTGGGGCTGATCTCTCCTGCTGCATTTATCACTGATCACGGTAAGGTTCTGACAGGAGAAAAGCGTTGAGGTCCATTAAATATTCCCAGCCTTGGGGAGGATAGTTGCCGTGCTTTGGAAATATTTTAAAATTGATTTACGATAGAATTGTATAGCCTGAAGAATTTCCCTGTCAGTCTTACTTGCTCTATAATCTGATTAAGCCCAATATAGAGTTAACATTAAAATTTTGTTTTTAGTCTAGAGGCTAAACACTGGAGATTAAATACTTGGGTTTCATTTTCTCTCTTCTTTTTCTCCTTGGTTTTGGTTTATTATTCTAGTTATGTCGATTGTTACTTTGACATTTATTAGCTAATGCAGAATGTTATGGTACTTCACAGAATAAAGCATAATCACATTGTTTTTTCACCAAATTTTCTAATTTAAGTACAGTTGACCCTTGAAAAATGTGGGGGTTAGGGGCACTGGACCCCCATGCAGTCAGAAGTCTGCAGATAACTTTTGACTTCTCCAAACTTAAATACTAATAACCTACTGTTTTTTTTTTTTAAGGATTTTATTTATTTATTTAACACAGTGAGAGAGAGAGAGAGAAAGAGAGAGAGAGATCACAAGTAGGCAGAGAGGCAGGCAGAGAGAGAGGGGGAAGCAGGCTCCCTGCTGAGCAGAGAGCCCAATGCGGGGCTTGATCCCAGGACCCTGGGATCTGACCTGGGCCGAAGGCAGACACTTAACGACTGAGCCACCCAGGCGCCCCCACACAGACATCTTTTTAAATGTCTACACCCAATATGGGACTTGAACTCACAACTCTAAGACCAAGAGTTATATATTTTGCCAACTGAGCCAGCCCAGGCACTCCAGACACATACATTTAATATTTTATTATTATTATTATTATTATTATTATTATTATTATTATTCAGTGTCAGGGTTAGAATTTATTGATTCATCAGTTGCATATAGCACCTAGTACTCATTACAGCTCCTTAATGCCCATTCCCCCACTCACCTCCCCTCCAGCAACCCTCAGTTTGTTTCATACATTTTTTTTTAAGATTTTATTTATTTATTTATTTATTTGAGAGAGAAAGAGCGAGCATAGAGAGCATGAGTGGGGGCGGAGGGGTAGAGGGAGAAGGAGAAGCAGGCTGATGTGGGGCTTGATCTGGGGACCCTGGGATCATGACCTGAGCTGAAGGCAGATGCTTAACCATCTGAGCCAAGCAGGAGTCCCTGTTTCGTACATTTTTGATTCTGTTCTCCCAGCAGCCTTTTGTGAGGAAAGCAGCACTGATACTGAATAGATTAAGAACATTGAGGATTGGAGAGGCTTTATTTTACTCGAGTGGTAGGGGTGTCACTAGAATTAGAATGGGTTATTCCCATTATTCTGATGTTTTTTTTCTTGCATATGTGTGTCTTCCTCTAATGATAACTCACTTGAACAGATTCAAGCATTCATTTGACAAATATTCACTGAGCACCTGCTGGGTGCCGTTAGCTTTGTGGGTGTTGGGATGCAGTGGTGAGAACAGATACAATCTCTGCTCCCATAGAGCTTGATAAATCAGTAAACCAGGTAGTTTTCAAACAGTGATATTGTCTTTGAAGAAAATAAAGTGCGATGGAAGGTGATGGTGGGAGGTCACTTCAGTTTGGGAAGTCAGGGACAGCTTCTTGGAGGGGGTGACAGTAGGTGCACCCTATTAGTGGAGGGCAGAATTAGATACATGGAAGATTAAAAATAAGACTGCTTCCTATTGCCCTTGAGAAGCATAAGACAGAGAATCTCTCTAGTTTCTATCTATAAGGCCAGCCAACAGTTGATGAATTTTTATCCAACTTATTTTTATCTGGTGTATTGAAATCTGCATGCTGAAAATTTAAAAATTCTTGCATCGGGCCCAAACATTGCCTTTTTTTCCCAGATAGTTACTACTTATAATTTCTAAAAATACACTGCTCTTCCTCAGTTCTCATGTGGTTATTACGTTAATGATTAGCCCTCTCCTCTGCTTCACCTTATCCCCACTTTTTCCAGATTTTTTTCCGATAGTGTCTGTGCTTTTCTTGCTTTTCTAACCTCACATTTATTTTCCTGCAGATCTCAACATCTGCTGCAATTTGACTACTCAGGTTAGTGAAAATTTACCCATTTATCAGGTTTGTGCCTTGGGCAGTATTCACCAGTATTCTCCTACTTAAGATGAATAAGGATCTTTACTTCTGGCCACTTACTATTCAAAATAGTGGAAATTAAATAGCTACGGAACACTCATCAGAACAAGCTAGTTGGGGTTTTTTTGTTTTGTTGGGTTTTCCCCCCCTCTTTCAAAGTGTAGTATACTAACATAGGAACTTGATAGGACAGGACAGAATACATAAGAAGCCTAGAAAACTGATCATTTTGCAGATAAGTAAGCTAAAACAGAGCTGCGGCTTTTAGTAAGGCAGTAAGTTGTCATGTGTTCCAAATTGTATTTAGTTAGACAAAAATAAGTATAGATAATTCAGTAGCTTTTAGAAGTGATATTCAGAAGTTTATTCAGTCGTGAAAATTATCCCTAGAATATGGGCTCCAAACTCCTAAGAGATTTTGTATTTATAGGGGAGAAAGAAATCCACAGACATCTTTTTAATTTCAATTGAAACCAGCAATAGCATATTTTTGTCAGGCTCTTATACTTATAATGTATGCAATGTAAGTATGGGAAAGGCTGGTGAAAACTGTGGATTTTTCTACAAAATATTTTGGGGAGTTTTGTGTGGGAATTGTCATAACACCTCAGGAAATGGTAATAAATGGGTAAAGTAGACTGGATACATCAAAGGGTAGGGACAGAGCCTCCTTTCCTTTGCTCCATCCCTAGCACCTGGCCTGTGTGTGGCACTCAAAACATTTTTTGGCCAGTTTCACCTTGACTTTGTAGATTGGCTGAATCGCTGAAGTATAGTCTACTAATTTCTCTACTTGTGACTACTTCTCATTCTAATAGTACTTTATGTTCTTTAAATTCTTTTTTCTTTTGATCTTCAGTATAATAGACCCTGAAGATATGAGTAGTTTTATCTCTACTTAGGGAAAGACACTAGTTGGTTTAGAAACTTTCTTTGGTCGCACACACATATGGTATGAGGGTATGGTTTAAATAATAGAAATAAAATACCTTATCTAATTTCAATGTGGAGCAATTTAAAGATAGGGAAATCCAGTGGTAAGAGGTACACAGTGTTGAGGTGAGTTGGTACCTCTTAATGGTACCTTCTCCTAACTGCTTCCAGAAGATTGGGATGACTGAGGATGACCACAGCCCAGCAACAGATGGCCATGCCTCTCTTGACCCTTGCACACATCTGTGGAGTTTAAAATATCACCACATATTATTGAATTTATGAAACATTTTAGTAGCCTCAACATAAGTCAGGTGTGTCTGTGGCTACTTAATTGTATCTCTATTTACATGAACACATGCTTTTCTATGTTTCTTACTCCTCAGGAGCTGCCTCAGGGACTTTTCACAGTTCCTTGCCAGGTGTTGCTTTGCTCCTGCTTTTCAGCCTGCAGGACACTGAATCCTGGAGTCGGATTACTTGGTCCTGGAGTCAGGATTACAGTGTCCCTGTCCCACCTCTTCATTGTGAGGTGCTTTCTGAGCTCTGCAGCATGTTTACCTTCACAGCACCCTGTCACGTATCTAGAGCAGGGTGTCAGGCCCTGACTTCCTATTCTCTCTTGAAATAAAATACCTAGATCATAAAAGCTATCTGTATACATAATTTAATGAAAATAATGCCTTTATAGAAGAAGGAATAAAAGAAGAAGTAGTTTTTAATTCAATCACATGTATTTTAAGAGTTGATGTAGGGTATTCCAGTTGGATGAGGGGGGCCACCAAATGTGGGGCATCCCAGCTGGGTGGGGGCCGGTGGCACAGGTGTGAAAGAATTCACCCAAGACAGAACATAGGAGTTAGAAATTTACTGAATACACTGCAAGGGAGTAGCGGGCAGGACAGCAAAGGAGGGACTGTCTGGGATGAGGTGGTGGTGAGGGGCCACAGTTATGAGGCAGAGTGAGGGGGGATGGGAACTCACGGAATTTTCCCTGTTCTGGTAATCTTAGGAACTGTGCCTGGTTGTAATGGTCAGTTAGGGCCCATGGCTATTTCAAGGTGCTTCACTTAATGAGCCTGTTTGGGTCAGCTCGGTGGTCACTTGGGCCCTTTTGCCTTGCTCAGACTTCCATTGCTCAAGCCTGTTGCCTAAAAGTGGCCTCTGCATTCCCCCCTGACATATCGACAATGACAAACCTTTGGCATTTGATCAGAGGTCTCATCTTCAGGAACTTCTTACTGCTGAATGAGAGGCATAGACATGTCCTTAGCTATAGGTCAGTATTGGTCAGTTGGGAATTTATATGTAGGAATTATAAAAGGTGGAGGCAGCCAAATTCAAAGTAAACAGCATGGATGAATCTCCCTGAGTCGAAAAGATCATCTGTCAGCTCGAAGTTATAGTGGAAAGGAATCTTGACATCAGGTGGAGAGACATCAGAAAAGACAACAAAGTAATTAGTAGTAGTAGTAGTAGTAGTAGTAGTAGTAGTAGTAGTAGTAGTAACGTTGTTATTATGGGAAAGAGAAGCCTAAAAAAAGACCTTTCATAGTTGATGAAAATCTTCCTCTAGTCCAAGAGTTTAACCAATTAAAGGAGAGAGGATTATTTAAAGCACCAATCTGAATATTCATGTCTTCTGGTAACCCTGTCACATTTTTGTGGTAATCTGGAGAATATATATAACATTCTGTTTTAATAGAGCATAGGTTTCTCCTTGAGCTGCAGTCAGGATACCAAGGACCATTTGGTTTCAGAGGGCCACGTTTTGAATTTGTGAGTAGCTGCATGTTGTGCGTAGTTAAAGGTGGCCGCTCTATGCTTGACTAAAGCCTTTCCTTGGAATTTTACATCAATAGAGGTGGCTCCTAGGACAAATATGGCTTAAGGGATAAAACCATCAAGAAGCTGTCTTTGAGGTCTAGGCTTAACAAATATCCTAATTATGAAGAATCACTGGCAAGTAGGAGCAGACTAGTCTGGGGATATGGGCATCCCCAAGTGCATCATCCAATCCAGTCATAAAGAAAGTGGGGCCATTCATTATCTCCACAAGTCCACAGTTATCTGCGTGGAATGGGATATACTCCAATTTTTAAGGAGTGTCCTCCCAGCCACACAGGAGTGGTCAAAGTGATAGTTGAGTTACATGATTGTTGGGGACTCCATCCCATTTTCCAGCTGTCAAATAATCATATGTCCATAGGGTCCTGTTATTATCCCCACAGAATAACAAGCATGCAGATTGTTTATACATGAGCTATTGTGGCAATTTCTGTGACGTTTACCTCAGGTTGTCTAGATTAGGTGAACAATAAACATTTAAAGGCAATTAATTAGGGGTGTCTGGGTGGCTCAGTTGGTTAGGCATCTGATACTTGATTTCAGCTCAGGTCATGATCTCAGGGTTGTGAGATCAAGCCCCACATCAGGATCTGTGCTGGGGGTGGAGCCTGCCTTAGATTCTCTCTCTTCCTCCCTCCGCCCTCCCCCAATAAAAAATAAAGACAGTTAATCAAAACTAGAATCTAATCCATAAAGATGCATTATTGAAACATGATTTTTCTCTCTGAATTCACCCTTATTTCCATATAGCCAAATCAAGACTAATTCATTTATTTGTTTGAAGTTTTATTTAAGTAATCTCTACACCCAGCATGGGGCTTGAACTCATGACCACAAGATTGCATGCTCCACTGATTGAGCCAGCCAGGCACCCTAAGACTAATTTGCTTGTGAAACAAGTCCAGTTTTAACAAACTTGGCCTAATTGGAAATATAAATCAAAACCACAATGAGATACCACCTCACACCAGTCAAAATGGCTAAAATTAAGTCAGGAAATGACACATGTTGGCAAGGATGTGGAGAAAAGGGAACCCTCTTACACTGTTGGTGAGAATACAAGCTGGTGCATACTGTCTGGAAGACAGTATGGAGGTCCCCAAAAAGTTGAAAATAGAGCTGTCCTATGGCCCAGTGATTGTACTACTGGGTATTTACCCTAAAGATACAAATGTAATGATCCAAAGGGGCACCTGCACCCCAATGTTTATAGCAGCAATGTCCACAATAGCCAAACTGTGGAAAGAGTCCAAAAGTCCATCGACAGATGAATGGATAAAGAAGATGTGGTGTATATATACAATGGAATATTAACCATGAAAAAATGAAATCTTGCCATTTGCAATGATAGGGATGGAACTGGAGGATATTATGCTAAGTGAAATAAATCCATCAGAGAAAGACAATTATATGATCTCACTGATATGTGGAACTTAAGAAACAAAACAGAGGATCATAGGGGAAGAGAGGAAAAAAATAAGATGAAATCAGAGAGGGAGACAAACCATAAGAGACTTTTAATCATAGGAAACAAACTGAGGGTTGCTGGAGAGGAGGTGAGGGGAATGGGGTAACTGGATGATGGACATTAAGGAGGGCATGTGATGTTATGAGCACTGGGTGTTATATAAGACTGATGAATCACAGATGTCTACCTTGAAACTAGTAATACATTATGTGTTAATTGAATTTAAATTAAAAAAATTAGGGGCGCCTGGGTGGCTCAGTGGATTAAAGCCTCTGCCTTCGGCTCAGGTCATGATCTCAGGGTCCTGGGATTGAGCCCCGCATCAGGCTCTCTGCTCAGCGGGGAGCCTGCTTCCCCCCTCTCTCTCTGCCTGCCTCTCTGCCTACTTGTGATCTCTCTCTCTGTCAAATAAATAAATAAAATCTTTAAAAAAAAAAATTAGATACAGACATACAAAAAAACCCCAAACAAACAAGTTTGGCCTAATTATTTACATAAACTCAGTAAGAATAGTGATTGATCATATAGATCCTTTAAATCCAGTTTTGCTGGAACTTTTTATAAGGAATCTCTAGATTGAACTTATAATAGAATTTCTAGGCCAGAAGCCAAGCCAAATATGTGCTATCAGACATGTGTGCCGGCAATACTTGTAGATTTGGGCAAATTCCTCTTCTTGAGGTTTCCAAAGTATCCTGAGGTTCCTGCATCTGCCAGGAAGTGACATTCTTGACTCACCTGGTAAGGCTGCTGGGAACTCTGTAAGCAAGGTATCCAGCCAACACTTCCAAGGGCCTTTATGGCTCCGTAATGTCAGCCTTATTCCTTAAAGCTATTTGGTCAAATTGGAGGCTCTGCATGTTTCTCTCAAATTGACATTCCAGTCAAAGCCTTGGTAAAATAACCAATGTTTCCAATGGTATCTTGTTACAAGGAGAACAGATTCTTATTGATCTTATGCAAATAACTATAATTGCCATGAAAGGAAGAATACTGAGTGAAAATTTTTGAATTTCAGAAAGTTCAGATGGGGAGCAAAGTTAAAGGTCCATTTGTTCACAAAGGAATGCTTTATCAATCCTCTGTAAGTCTTAGATATTATAAGAGAAAATTTCCTTAATCTGAAAGAGCAGCCATTAGAGAACCAGCAGTGTTCTAAACAAGAGTCACAAAAACTATTATCATCTTCCTGAATTCACTTAGTCCCATGTGACTAATTCTTGTTCAGTTGGAATGTAGCTTTTTTAGTTAGTTTTGGAAATTCTTACCCATTTTAATTTTATGACTTTAAAGACCTCAAAAACCTCTATTTGTCAAAAGTCTTTTTTATGCATCTCCTTGCAGACAAAACTCATTTTGCAAGAGCAACAGAACAACTATAAATGACAAAAAAGAAAAACAACAAAACAACTCCTCAGAAATGGATGTGGTTAAAGATCTGATATGAGAGTTCATTATAATGCAGCAGACCAGGAAATCCAGTTATTTCTGTGACACCTAGCATTTTAATAATTAGAATGTCAAATGATGACCCTATACCAAAACATATTAAAACTTTAGGAATTTCATATAATTTCAAAATTCTGGATTAAGTTGACCTACCAGCTTCTGAATTAAGTTCACATACCGAATAAACAAGCTCAGTTAGTCAAAAAGATTTCACTTAGAATTTGAATCTTGGGAATTTTGTTTAAAAAAACCTCGTGTTATAAATTATATGCCTAATTAGGATTACAGATCATTATAAAACTTAAAATTTATTTAACCAAGGTGACAATAAGAGATTCCAAAGGCAAATAGGTAGGGTTACATAGTTGTTAGCCAAACTTAACTCCTTTAATATTGAGAGGTTTTAGTTCTCTTAAGTAACCAAAGACCCAATAAAGACAAAACAGAAACTTTGGTTTTCTGGGTAGATACAGAGAAAACATAAACAACCTCTTCCATTTTCTTATCAAGAGCAGACTAACAAATGAAACAGGAGGGGATGGGGAGGGAGACAAACCATAAGAGACTCCTAGACTCAAGAAACGAACTAAGGGTGGCTGGGAGGCGGGGCGGGGTGGGGGGGGTAGGGATAGGGTGGCTGGGTTGTGGACATTGGGGAGGGTATGTGCTATGTTAAGTGCTGTGAAATGTGTAAGCCTGACGATTCACAGATATGTACCCTGGGGCAAATAATACATTATATGTTAATAAAAAAAAAAGAGCAGACTAACAATCCAAGAAAACTTTGTCTTTTTTTTTTTTTAGATTTTATATATTTATTTGACAGCACAAGCAGGGGGAGTGGAGTGGGAGAAGCGGGCTCCCTGCCAGGACCCTAGGATCATGACCTGAGCCAAAGGCAGATGCTTAACCCAACTGAGCCACCCAAGCGGCCCCAAAATTCTTTAAAAAAAAGAATTATTTTAGAGTGTACACATGCCTGCCGGGGTAGGATGGAGATGGGCAGAGGGAGGGAGAGAGAGAATCTCAAGCAGACTCCCCACTGAGTGAGGAGCCTGATGTGGGGCTCCATCTCACTACCCTGAGACCATGACCAGAGTCAAAATCAAGAGTTGGATGCTTAACCGACTCAGCCACCCAGGCGTGCCAAAATTCTTTGCTAAAGACTTCCCTTCATAGGACATTCTTTCAATGAGGCACAAAGCGTGTTTTCCAACAGACCCACGTATCTTTAGTTTCTCTGCAATGAGAAGCCAAAGACATAAACCTATATTTGGGAATTAATGCTTTAATATTTTATTATTTGGAAATGACTTCACTGTCCAATGATTTCTTTATCATCGAAGCAAAACTTGACAGTTTCAGGTTACCACAGACTTTGAAAGCTATACACAGGGTCAGATGGGCCATGAACCTGAGGAAGACAAATTCTACAGTTTTTGTGGAGGTTGGGATTTTTGGGACAGTGTCATGAAGGCTTGTGCATATGAGACCTCTGATGATTTGGAAGAGTTTCAGCAAAAAAGGCCAAGTTAGAAAATAATATATGAAAGGGTTCTGTGGAGGGGCCATACCTCTTGATCTTGATCTGTACTGAGGCCAGGAAACATTACATAAAAAGATGAAATGTTTTTCCTCAGGCTTTGGGGGTCAAATATGTAATTTGTTCCAGTTTTTTTTTTTCTCCCAAAAGTATGCTTTCTTTTAAAAAAATTTTAATTTTTAATTTTTTAAAATTAACATATAATGTATTATTTGTTTCAGAGGTACAGGTCTGTAAACTTGTTCCAGTTTTTAAGAATACAGCCCAAGAGTGAGTCCAAAGGAATAGAGGGGGTTTGTCCCAGAGTGGGAAAGACTGGCTGCCAATTTCCAAAGAGGTGTCCCACCAAAGGGAATGAAACTCTGACTTCTGGTCGCAGTTTTGGTCAGGGCATCCCACTGACCTGAAAAAAAGATGGGACCTTATGCAGGGCGACTGACTCTACTGGGGCATCGCACCAAGGAGAGGGTCACGGGCAAATGGCAATAGCAATCCCTGCTGGGGTGTCCCCTGCAACAGGGAAAGCTGGACACATGGTTGCCAAACTGGGTTGGAAAAAGAAGGGAGAGAACTCGCCCCTCAGATGTGTGGAAATGTGTTTTGCCTGTAGGTCAAGTTGGCAGCTGGATCTGCCAGAACAAAGGAAAAAAGGGGAGTAAGGTAAATGAAAGTCAGCCAGTATCAAGAAAGGGTTCCCAGGGGCGCCTGGGTGGCTCAGTCGTTAAGCGTCTGCCTTCGGCTCAGGCAGGTCATGATCCCAGGGTCCTGGGATCGAGCCCCGCATCAGGCTCCCTGCTCAGCAGGAAGCCTGCTTCTCCCGCTACCATCCCCTCTGCTTGTGTTCCCTCTCTCGCTGTTTCTCTCTGTCAAAATAAATAAAATCTTAAAAAAAAAAAAAAGAAAGGGTTCCCAACTGAGTCTCTAAGGTGTACACGTCTCTAGCTACCCTAGATGAGCTGTAGTTGGAGTGGGAGAGAAGAGGAAAGGGGTCCTGCACCTTTACAGGCATGGGCAGTCCAACCTGTTTGCCCTCAGACCTGTAGACCACACCAAGGAGCCATCTTGGTCAGGGACCTTCAGTTGTCTGGGGGGTACTAGGGTTGGCTGCCAAAGGGCTGAAAAGAAAAAGGAGAGGGAGGGAATGATCCCTCACCCTTTTAGTCAAGGATGGTCTGGTGCGTTCCCTATGAGGCTTCAGATCCTCACCAAAGAGTAACTTTGGCCAGAGGTTATGAGAGTCAGGTCCACTGAGGGAAAGTCCCGAGATAGTTCCTGAAGAATCTGGAGAGTCCAGAGCTGACAGTGGGTCCCTCTACTGGCCACCAAATGTGGGGCATCCCAGCTGGGTGGGGGCCGGTGGCACAGGTGTGAGAGAATTCACCCAAGGCAGAACAAAGGAGATGGAAATTTACTGAATACACTGCAAGGGAGCATCGAGCAGGACAGCAAAGGAGGGACTGTCTTCGACAAGGTGGCGGTGAGGGGCCACAGTTATAGGGCAGAGTGAAGGACTGTGGGAACTTATTTTCTCTTTTTTGGTAATCTTGGCAACTGTGCCTGGTTGTAATGGACACTTAGGGCCTATGGCTGTTTCAAGGTGGGTCCCTCAATGGGCCTGTTTGGGTCAGCTCGGTGGTCGGCGGTTACTATGGGCCCTTTTGCCTTGCTCGGGTTTCCATTGCTCAAGCCTTTTGCCTAAAAGCAGCCTCTAGTGTTAGTGCTTGGGCTACATGCTACAACATGGGTGAAACTTGAGGACATTATGCTCAGTGAAATAAGCCAAAGAAGGCCAAATACTGAGCTACCCAGAGATGTCACATTCATAGAAACAAGGTAGAATGGTGGTTTCCAGTGGTTTGGGGAAATTTCATGGTAACAGTGTTTTCAGTCTGAGAAGAGGAGAATGTTCTGGGGGTGGATGGTGACGGGTGCACAGGGTAAGTGTATTTAATGTCACCGAACTATACACTTAAAGAATGGTTAAAATGGTAAATACTAGGTAATATAGATTTTATTTAAAAAATTTTAAAAAGGTAATACTTGGGCACAACCTTATCAGAAAGATTAAAATGCCCTCCACAAATTTCCAAAACACCCTTGAGGGGATGGTACTGGCCAAATTGTGAACTGACGTGCGTTATTGGTTTCAGACCAGGAAACTGATGTCCAAGATCTGAAGATCAGTAGAGCGTAGAGCCCATAATTGAGCTCCAAAGATTCCTTCCTCCCCCCGCCCCCCCACTATGCCTGGGCCTTCCAACTCTTCAGTCACAAAAGTTTTCTCTGTGCTACGCCAGCCTCCTTAATCTGGACCACTCAGGCCTTCCATTTTCTTATCTGTCCTCTAGCGTTGTGGTCTTTTTCTTCCTGAACACTTTAAAACCACAAAACAGAACTGCACATGTTTAAAATAATGTTAATCACTGTCCCCATCCACTCTAGAACTCTGAAATAAGCTTATTTCTTAGGAAATGGTTAAAAAAAAAACTGGGGGTAGACAATCTCAGAAATATATGACATTAGTGGAAGGAAAACTGATCTAGGACCGATCTTAACAATTTTTCATCATCATTCAGGTAAAAAAAAAATTTTTTTTTAACTTGATGTGATATTGATAGAGAAGGCTCATCACTATATGCCTTAGAAAGCCGGGAGGAGAGGGGGCACCTCCCCTTTTCTAAACACACGCAAACATGGAAACCCACAACACCTCAGAAGAGCATCACAAACAGGAATCCACCTCTGCAGAGCTACTGCAGCCAGGGTGTATTTTCAGAATGCTCTTTGAAGTATTAGTCATGCAGGCAGGTTGTGGACTGGGGCTGAGCCCTCTGGAGCCATCTTAACCAGAGGGGAGATGGTCTAACTCCTTCACAGACAGTCACTCTTTTCTTATTTTTATTTTTGTTTTTAACGAGAGGAAGGGTGGGCAGAGGCAGAGGGAGAGAATCCCAAACAGGCTCCACACCTAGCACAGAGGGCTCGATCTCACAACCCCGAGATCATGACCTGAGCTGAAATCAAGAGTCAGATGCTGAACCAACTGAGCCCTCCGCCAACCCACCGACAGACACTGTCTTAATTCACAGTGCATTGTGTTCATCCAAATTAGCTGAGAACCAAGGGTCTGAGAGAGTGCCAAATCTGTGCCAGGAATGAGACTCCAAGGAGACTGTTTTGAATCAAATTTGTGTTTAGGTGGAATGAATAAATTTAAATAAACCAACAGATTAAATATCTTTCATTGCTCAGGAAGGACTAGAACAGTTTTTGATAATTTGTGAGATATCTGGCATGGAAATTGTCAGGGTTACTAAACTTCAGTTTACTCCAAAGCCCTAGTGATTTATTTCCTCTTTGAAGTTGAAGTCCGTCTTTTAAAATTCAGGATTATTTGAATTGGCATCAAAATCCAAACTGGATTTGATTGATCATTCCTCTAGAACATTTTGCCAAATGTAGAGCTGATCTAATTAATGCTGTGTCAAGGATGGTCTATTTATGTTTTTTGTTTTGCTTTTTTTTTTTTTTTAATCTCAGGGAAATCATTTTTAAAAAAAGGAAAAATAAATGCTTTAAAGAAATTTGAGAGTGAGAAAATGTTTTCAAAATCAGATCAGGGTTTTTTTAAATTAATTAATTTATTTTTTGATTTTTATTAACATGTATTATTTGCCCCAGGGTACATGTCTGTGAATCGTCAGGCTTACACATTTCACAGCACATAACAGCACATACCCTCCCCAATGTCCACAACCCAGCCACCCCATCCCTACCCCCTGGCCTCCCAGCCACCCTTAGTTCGTCGTGAGTCTAGGAGTCTCTTATGATTTGTCTCCCTCCCCATCCCTTCCTGTTTCATTTCTCTCCCCCACCCCCCCAAACTCCCGCCTTGCCTCTCAAATTCTTCATATCAGAGAGATCATGTGGTAATTGTCTTTCTCTGACTGACTTATT
>CM053608.1:43021940-43076733 GCA_028646535.1 Procyon lotor | reverse complement strand
AAAAAAAAAAAACAACTTTCTAAGTGAATGCCCCACTTGTTTTAATTTACTTCCTTTTCTTAGCAGAAACAGAGATAGAGAAAACACAGTTGCTTAAAAAAGACGGGGGAAAAAAACAGACCAAACCCTATTTCCTATTCACATTTCTATTCATCTTACTTTGAAGTCAAAGGGTAGTGTAAAGTTTTGATTTGCAACAAATTCTAAGATTATCCATTAACTACTCTAGCAGGCTTTCTGCTCCCTTTCTAATTTTTAAAGGGGCCAGGCTCTTTTCTTTGAGCTGGTCTTTAAAGTAGTGTATTTTCAGCAGATTGGTCTTTTAGAGGGATGGAATAGCTTTTCAAATGTTGAATGGATGTGTCAGAAACTAAATTGCATGCAAGTGAGAGGCACCAGGCTGAAGCTGCTCATCTCTGGGGTGAAAAGCAAGTGACTAGAAGTGCTTTGAACTCCAAATCCTCATTGGAAAGTAGGGAGCTGCAGAAATCATTATTACAAAACCACTGAAAATACTGTGCGGCGTTTACTCCCCCATTTTTGGGTGTAGCATGTATCATAGGAGATACAGGTTTATTTTCCTAGGGACAAAATGAGTGCCAGTTGTCCAGTTTGGTGACGTGGAGGTGAAGAGGAAGGGCGCACAGTCAGGGAGTCAGAATCCTCCCAGGCAAAGATGGATGAGGGCTACATTATGGGAATCTGTTTCTCTCTCAAAGGGCTCAGTAACTGCAACAGCCGTGGGCGACAAACACTGTGGCTTCTTCCCGCTGAGTTCTGCAAAGGCCGCTGAAGCTCTGTTAGCACCCTGGCCATGCTCTATTGGAGCGGTTTCTGTCTTGCTTTCCCGGCCTCCCGACATTACTGCCTTTTGGGTTTTTTTTAGCACTCTGAACTTGACTCAGCAGCTGTTACCGCACGTCCAGCATCAGAAATAGTTATCTTGAAGTGTCCCGTAGTTCCTTTTCTTTAACTGTTCCCCAAAGATATATAGTCTAACCTCTATGTACAAAAGTTTGATCATCTTCTTTATGTAATAAGTTATGTAAATGTTACATAAAAGACATTAAGCAAAAGTCACCCATCCCCTTAAAAAGTTGGAGGCAAGGGCAGTTGAGGCTAAAGATCATCATGGCATTGGCCAAATCACACACTTTTAGAAAACAACTGTAGGTATTATCAGACCTTTCTGACCAATGACCTCCTTGCTTTGCTGGTATGTACCACCACTGGGTTTCGAGGGTTTCTGCAAATAAGGAGATGTAGGGTTCCCTCCTATTGGGTATTCTTCTGTTGTGCAACTATTTGTCAAGGAGAAGCTTGAGTTTCTACCGTGCTTACATCAGCTTTCTCGGAGCTGGTTCTATACTATGGTCACACATTTAATTTCCTTCGTGGTTGACTAAAAGCCAGAGAACTCAGCCTGGATTCTCCATGGAAGAACACCAGGTCTGTAGTCTCCCTGTGTCTGGCACCCTGGTGGGGAGATGTGGAGAGAGGAGAGAAGCCAAGCCAGCAAGATGACTTTCTTAGGCTCCTGCCCCAGCCTCTCAAAATGGAATCCGCCTCTGGGCTCCAGTGAGGAAAGAGGAAACCTCCCGTCACCTGGCTGGTCAGAAACATGCCATCTGTAGGTAGAAGTTGAATCACCATTTGCTTGAAGTGGGGATGTTTGGGAGGAAGGGCAAACTGTGAACAACTTGGTCTTTTTTTTTTTTTTTTTTTTAACCCATGGTATAGAAGGAGCAGATATTTAGGGATATGAGTTCTTGGTTACTTTGGGTAACAAAACAATAAATAGGTTTCACACAATCCAAAAATGGCTTCTGTGGTTAACAAAAGTTGTTGCTCGAATAATGAAAAATGTTTCAGGAGCAGGTAGCATTCAAACTGTTGGCGAGGTTTTGGTCACCTCTGAGAGGCGTGCAGCCCTGGAGCAAACACATGTTTGAGAACAGAAATAAAAGACCAACTCCTGCCTGAAAGGCACGTATACATTCAGATAAAGTCTATTTGAAACAACTGCTCTACAAAATGACGTTATTCCTTCTGCACTAGTGGCCTCTGTTTTAAGCTCTGAATTGGTTTAAAAAGTTCGATTGGGGGTGTCTGGGTGGCTCAGTCAGTGGAGTGGTCCCGCTCATGATCTCATGGTCCTGGGATCAAGCCCTGCCACTTTGCACTCAGTGGGGAGTCTGCTTGAGACTGTTTTTCTCTCTCCCTCTTTCTCTGTCTCTACAATAAATATTTTTAAAAAATGCTCATTAAAAAAGTGAGATTAAGGGGTGCCTGAGTGGCTCAATTAGCCTCCGCCTCTTGATTTGGGCTTAGGTCAAGATCTCAGGGTCGTGGGATCGAGCTCCACACTGGGCTCTGCATGGAACCTGCTTGAGATTCTCTCTCTCTCTCTCTCTCGTTCTACCTCTGCCCCTCCCCCCGCTCACCCATTCCTCAAAAAAAAAAAGTTAAAAAGTTAGATTAAATATGGAAACATCTGTCCAACATTTTCATGTCCTTATTCATGTAACTCTTCATTAGACATATCAATTTTGCCTAATATTCATGCTTTCTGCTAGTCTCCAGAGGATGAGACATAGGCAGATTCATATAGTCTGCAGCGATCATGGGAGGCCCAGGCTGCAAATAGAAAACACCGGATCTTCTAAGTACTGGTACCTCAGTGAGGAAGGATCTCTAGGACCCAGAGATCCAGCATCCTTAGATTCCATTCTCCAGCCCCTCAGATTCCCTCACTTAACACAGAAACTTTTTTAGCTTGCGGATTTTGGCTGCGGGTGGGGAGGAGGTATTAGAAGCTGAAGTACTTGTTTAATTTTAACAGCAACGATAGCAATAAATTTCAATGAAATAACACCCCTTATAGTTGAAGAACTAAGTTTCCACTTAAGCATAGTTTGAATTTACCAAACTTACGGACTTTCAAAAGGCCCAAAATATTTCACCTTAATATTCTGTTTAAGGATTAGAAAGTAGAGCAAGGGGAAAAATAAACCACTAATAAAAGATAATAGCGGGGCACCTGGGTGGCTCAGTGGGTTAAAGCCTCTGCCTTCAGCTCAGGTCATGATCTCAGGGTCCTGGGATCGAGCCCCGCATCGGGTTCTCTGCTCAGCAGGGAGCCTGCTTCCCCCTCTCTCTCCGCCTGCTTCTCTGCCTACTTGTGATCTCTCTCTCCATGTCAAATAAATAAAATCTTTAAAAAAAAAAAAAAGATAATAGCAGTTTGGCAGGCAGGTGTTCTTAGTTTTACCAAAAGAATGACTAGTAAATTTAGTTTTCTTGAATACTGAAGAATGTCTTTTAAAAAGTTATAATAGATCCTTTGGGTACTTACTGAAGTAGATTAATACATTAAGTCTGGATTCAAATTCCAGAATAAAGCTGATGAATACACGTAATTATATCCTATCTGCCCTAAGTCAGGTTATTCATTTTCTTCAGAAATGAGCTGGAATCCATCTTTCCACTTTGTCTAATTTTACTTAAGGGGGAGTGATAATGTCCTGGAGGAATAAGCCAGTGAGAGGTTACCTTTATCAACAGCTGTCTTATCTGTGCAACCACAAGTGGATTTCTTAGACCAGCACCATTCAATAGAAAGATAATGCAAGCCACGTATATAATTTATAATTTTCTAGTTTCTGAGTTTTATTTTTTTGATTTTTTTTTTTAGTTTCCGAGTTTTAAAAAATTATATGAAATTAGTAACTAATACAGGCAAAATATTTCAACTTGGAGTCAGTTTTTAAATTATTGAGATATTTTGCATGCTTTCTTTTCAGTAAGTCTTCCAAATTTGCTGTGTGTTTTGTACTTACCAGCTCCATTTTCAGGGCTCAGCAGTCCCCACTCGGCCAGTAGCTACCATGTCGGGCAGCACAGTGTTAGCGCACTGTGTACAAGGAGGCAGCTGGAGATGAGGCAGTGGCAGCAAAGCAGGAAGGCTTTCATCTTCCAACCAAAAGTCGGAGCTTTACCCCGAAGGCTGTGGGAGCCAGCAAAGGATCTTAGGCAGAGAAGTGTTTTTAATTTTGAACTTGATCTGGCGGTCATAGAGAACAGAGATTCAGGAGTGGGGGCTCAAGCAAGAAGCATGCTTGAAGGCTGTTGTTGTCTAAGAAGAGATAGGAACCTAAACTAAGGCACCCCTCTCTCGGGTCCCCTCTCTCTTCAGGAGCTTTGCACTACCACTTTACCATCCCTCGATAAAAATAAAAAAATAAAAAAAGGAACCTAAACTAAAACACGGGGAACAAAGACCAAAGGAAGTGTGTCTGAGAAGAGTAGGAGGTAAAATCATCAGAATTTAGGGGTGACTCCTGGATCTCGGGGGCTGGAGAGGGAGTAATCTAGGATGGTTATTCAGTTTGTCCCTTTGGTAGTTGGGCCAACAGTGTTAGCTGAAATGGAGGGAGGGCAGGTTGGGAGGGGGGAGAGGAGTTCAGTATGGGGCATGCTGGCTTTGAGGTGTCTTTGGTGGATAGGTCTAGTTTGACATGTAAGAGTTTACACAAGAGATGGGGCGCCTGGGTGGCTCAGTTGTTAAGCATCTGCCTTCGGCTCAGGTTGTGATCCCAGGGTCCTGGGATCAAGCCCCGCATGGGGCTCCCTGCTCGGCGGGAAGCCTGCTTCTCCCACTACCATTCCCTCTGCTTTGCTTGTGTTCCCTCTCTCGCTGTGTTTCTCTCTGTCAAATAAATAAAAAATCTTTAAAAAAAAAAAGTTTACACAAGAGAATATGTAGCCTTAGAAGCTAGAAAGGCTGGGTAGGAACGTTCAGAACTTAAGGTGCCAGTGAAAATGTTAGGCAGTATCAAGAAGGGGATGTAAGAGGTAATCAAGGATTTTTCTATAAATCAAGCTTTATAGAAAAGGTGGGATTTGAGCAGAGTCAGAATGGGTGGGATTCAGAAAGTCAAAGATGATACAAGAGGTAGCAGAAGTGTAGAGAGGTAAGAAAAGTATGAGATGTGTTACAGTGACACTGATAAACCTATCCTGCTGGGCCAGATGGGATTCGGGCTAAGACCAAAGCCAGCCCAATGCAGTTTGCAGACATGTTTTGTTCAGCTTGCACGGGGCTGGATCATGTCAAGTTCTAAATTTAAGGTAGGTGCCAAGATTTCCACAAAAAATTTTTGACTTTCCTTTAAAATAAAAGGGGGCTGGGAGATAGACTTGGCAACATGGTGGTCCTGTATAGTTATAATCAACTTACAGATGTGCTCCCTGTCTCCAGCCAGCCTGTTTCACTCCTTAATGTTACTTGCCTGAGTCCTGTAGACGTTTGCATTTTCTGCTTTTGAGTCGAGGATCAGTAGGTAATAAAGGCACAAAGATAGACTGGTGACAGGTTATGAAGGGCTTTTAATACCAAAGTAAAGAATACAAATGTAGGCAGTGGGCAACTGATGAATCAGGGATTGATGATAAAAGGATTGTTCTGGACCAATGTTAAAATACAGAAGTTGGGGAGGGGTATTACTAGTTTTGAAAAGGAAAAGGCAGATGTGATGGTGTTGGCCTATCCAAGTGGGCATAAAAATACAAGATGGAAGTCTCTTAAGGAGATGTCATTCATCCCTGAAGGCTACTAGGACCACCTGGAAACATTGGGCCATTGAACTTGCTGGGTAATTTGCTTTGCAGGCTTCTGGAATTCAGGCCAAAGTTTGGTGTAGGGAACAGTAAGTCTAATTGTTTCAAACAATTGTTTGGATTTGTTAAAACATCTCTGTGATTTCAGAGAAAGCAGTATGAGTACAGACATGCTTTTCATCCTTACTGTGAGCACAGATGCTCATTGAGAGAATGGAAGTGCTAAGAGAGGGGTGACACTTAGGGGCTGTGGAGCAAAGCTTATGCTAGCGGGCGCTGAGTTGCGTGTTTTGTCACGCAAGATGGCACCTGCCTGGTCACACTCCCTTTTAAGACATTATCAGGGTGTCTGGGTAGCTCAGTCTCCCTCTTCACTCCCCCTGCTTGTGCTCTGTGTCTCAAATAAATTAGTAAAATCTTAAAAAAAAACAAAAAACAAAAACATTGTTAGGTGGCTATTTTGTAGTCACTATTCTAGGTACACTGTAAATTAAGGGAAAGGTCCTTTAAAAAAACGCTAAAATTAGTATCTTTTTATTTTAAGATTTTGTTTGAGAGAGAGAGAGAGAGAGAGAGAATGAGAGCAAGTACAAGCCAGAAGGAGGGGGAGAAGCAGGCTCCTGCTGAGCAGAGATCCCAATGTCGGGCTCGATCCCAGGACGCTGGGATCATGACCTGAGCTGAAGGCAGATGCTTAATCCACTGAGCCACCCCAGACACCCCATAAAATTAATCGTTATTAACTGTATCAGGCACTGGGGCGCCTGGGTGGCTCAGTGGGTTAGGGACTCTGCCTTTGGCTCAGGTCGTGATCTGAGGGTCCTGAGATCGGGCCCCATATCGGGCTCTCGGCTCAGCGGGGAGCCTTCTTCACCCTCTCTCTCTGCCTACTTGTGATCTTTCTCTCTCTCTGTCAAATAAACAAATAAAAATCTTTAAAAAAAAACCCAAAAAACTGTGTCAGGCACTATTCTAAGTTCTTTACACAGATACTTTATTTTAATCCTCTAAACCACCCTCCTGAGGTACTGTTGCTATCATCATTTTATAGACAAGGAAATTGAGGACCTGGAGGTTAGGTTGCCAGCTGATAAGTTATGGACCCTAGACTTGAACCCAGGCAGTCTCTCTAAGAGGCTTTTCTCCTAACTGCTGTGTTCAACTGCTTCTGTATCTCTGTTCTGATTTGGCACAGATAGGCAGTCACAGGTAGGGACCCTTATGCTTTTATCCTAGAAGCTCCAGGATAGCTGATTTCAGGGGTGTCCGTTTGGTTCGGGTTCTCCGAGAAGATGTGAAGCTGCCTTAAGTGGCCTTTAAGGAGAGCAGATAATAGGGTCCTTAGGTGACTGTGAGAGACCAAGGTTGTCCAGTATGTTCCAATTCTGTTCTCTTCGGTTGGTTAATGGCTCGGTGTTAACTTAGAAAATTTCGCGTTGGTAACCTGTTTTTGAAATGAGACCTCTCATGAGGATTCTTGTTTCTTTTATGCAAGCTAAATCATGTTAGTCTTGTCTTCATATGCTCTGATGAAAAATTATCACAGAAGGAATGCTATGAATATTTGGATTTGGGAGGGGGCGAAAGTCCATAACATTGTAGAGACACAAAGGCATTTTGTGTCAAAACTTTTCAGTTTGGGGACATGTGGGTGGCTCAGTTGTTAAGCGGCTGTCTTGGGCTTAGGTCATGATCACAGCATCCTGGGATCAAGCCCCACATCGGGCTCTCTGCTCAGCGGGAAGCCTGCTTCTCCCTCTCCCACCCCTCTGCTTGTGTTCCCTCTCTCGCTGTGTCTCTGTCAAATAAATAAATAATCTTAAAAAAAAGAATATTAAAACAACAACAACACCAAAAAAACTTGTCTGTTTTTTTCTACCTAATTTAGTGTTGCCTCTTTCTCTTTGGCCCACAGATGAAATATGTGAATGAAAGATTTCAAGATGGAAAAAACAAAGAGGTGGTTCTCATGTGTATTGGCATCACTTCAGGAGTCGGACGGCTGCTCTTTGGCCGGATTGCAGATTATGTGCCCGGAGTGAAGAAGGTTTATCTTCAGGTACTTTCTTAAGCCACTTTGCCCCCCTGCAAAATTATCTTTATCCCCTCATGTCTTGTTATACGCGTTTATTTGCTTAAATTCTTCTGTAAAAATGACAGCTATTTTCTGGAACCTAACTTCTACCAGCAGTTTTTCAAAGGGCAAAATCGGTTATGAGTTTTGGGTTTTCAACATGGGACATTGGCGATGAAACAACAATCTTATTTGTTTTGTCATGGAACTCTACCAAATCCGAATGTTTTTTGCTCATTGCTTTTTCTAAGAAGAATGTTTTATTTTTGGCACAGTTCTCATAGTCATGTGCCTTTTGCAATATCTTGTGAAATTCAGGGGTGTGTGTTTCTTTTGAACTTCTTTATTGCAGATTGCCTCCTGGGTGTTAAGGGGTGTGCACTAAATTAATGCTAATTCCAAGATCATACTGACACTCATTTGCCAAGTACTTAAATAACTCCTCCATGCCAGAAACTGTGCTAAATGCTGCAGATGAAGCATGACACATGACCTGTGCCCTCAGTTAGTAGCTAATGGTCTTAGGGGAGACAGATAAAACAGTGTTGCGGTGCAGTGGAATAGCGACTATTCCAGATGGGTGTCATAGAAACATAGGCACCAAACATCTGAGTCACTAGTGAGGGTCTGAGCAGACTTCCCGGGCTCGTGGGGTGTTCTGATGTGAGTGGTGGTCGGATAGATAAGGCAGAGAAGTGCATTCCAAGCAGAGGAAACCACATGGGCAGAGAAGTGGAGGTGTGACACAGTATATTATGTCTGGGAAGCTGCTTAAGAGGAGAGATAAAGAGGATAAAGGGAGAGCACTAAATAGACTGGCTAGAGGGAGAGGCAGGAGGCAGGTTAGGAAGAGGATGAACACTATACTGAAGTCTACCAGGAGCCATGAGAAGGTTTTAATCAAGGAAGCGACATGAGTTGTATTTTATTAAGCTTAATCCAGTAAAGAGTGGAATGAAGTGGAAGAGGGGCAAGAGTTCAGACAACCCCAGAAGGCTATATATTGTAGAGCTGTCTTTCTGTGAAGTGGCCAGAATAGGCAGGCTGTAGTAACAGAAAGTAGATTCGTGGTTGCCTGGGGCTCCGGGAGGAGGCACTGTGGAGTAACTGCTACACGGTATGGGCGTTCTTTTTGGCGTGATACAAATATTTGAAAATTAGGCAGTAGTGTTGGTGGTACAACTTTGTTAACTTAAACCCACACATTATTTACTTTAAGGGGACGAGTTTTATGGTAGGTGAATTTATTATCTCAGTAAAGCTGTTGTTTAGAAAAAGTGGAGGCAGAGGGACTGGTTGGAGACTATTGAAGTAGTCTAGGCAGAGGAGCCAAGGCAGAAACCCTGGAATCAAACGGTGTAGAGTAGGCATACCTAATACCAGGAATGCTGGAGCCGGCTTAGCGGGGACTGTGACTTGTGGCTTTAGTTGCAGAGTGGATGGTTGTGCTGCTTCATTAAGATCAATAATTCAGTAGTGGAGTAAGATGCTGAGTTCATTTTTGCATCTTAAATTTGTGTTACTCGTGGGAAGGCTGGGTTTGGAGCTCCTGAGAGAGTCTAAGAGACCTGGGGGACTTTGGCATTCGGCATTCATAGGCTATATGCGGGAGTGGAGGGCCAGGGTGTGTGTGGTCCCTTGGGGGATGAAAGGCATGGCCCGATGGGTGGGGAAGAAGCAGGGCACAGACTGTTTTCAGAGACAGGAGTGCTCAGCAGTGTTGGCAGCTCCTGAGAGGGCAAGCCCTTTAAAGACTAAAAGGTTCTCATTGGATTTAGCAACAGAGTTTCAGTGGAGTGGCAGGTGCTAAAGACTGATCATAATCACTGAATAAATGGCCATGTAGACTACTTTGCTCAAAAGATTGACTGTGGGGGCACCTGGCTGGCTTGGTGGGTTAGGGCCTCCGCCTTCAGCTCAGGTCATGATCTCAGGGTCCTGGGATTGAGCCCCGCATAGGGCTCTCTGCTCAGCGGGGAGCCTGCTTCCCCCTCTCTCTGCCTGCCTCTCTGACTACTTGTGATCTCTCTCTCTGTCAAATAAATAAGTGGAATCTTTAAAAAAAAAAAAAAAAGGTTGGCTCTGAAGGGCAGGTGAAGGGGAGCCCAGGAGGGGGGGCAGTTTGGGATTGGGGAATTGAGTGTGTCTCCTCACTATATAGATGGGAGGCAATATTTGAGCTGGGCCTTAAAAGGGATTTGGATGCATGAGAATGATTGGAAAAGGCATTTATTACAGATAAAATAACTTCCATTAAGTGATTTGAAATAACAGCAGCTGCCATTTATTATTTGGCCATTTATTATTTACTAATGAGCTCAGTGCCCCACGTGTCATCTCTGGTACTCCTTACCCCAACCCTTTGAGGATGGTTTCGTGGTCACTTCCACTTAGAGGTGTGAACCCTGAGGAACAGGGAGGCGGCCTCACTGTGGGTGGCTGTGTGTGGGTCCTGGCAGACAGCTGCAGAAAGGAGTCTGGTCACATGGTGGAAGGAAGTGTCCCTAGCTAGTAGAGTGCTCCTTTCCAAAGCATTTACTGTATTATGATAGTCCCCTTTTATTAGGACCTTACTGTGGATATTCCTGTGGAACACCTGGTCTTGTTTCAAGGGTCAAGAGAACCCTCTAATGGACACTTGTTGCATTACAGACTTTCAGCTTCCTTTCATTATTTCCAAAAATTGTGTCTACTGTGCTCCAGCCTAGAATGTGGCAGGGTGACACACACAAGACACGCATGGCCCCCGAGTTCCTGGAGCAAAACTGGGGGCAGGAAAAAGGAGGAACTCAAGAAGACAGGGAGAGTGACATGGGAAGAGGTTGGAAAACCAGGAAGGGCCAGATTATATAGGGCCAAAATAAAGAGATTTTACTTTAAGTGTAGTGGGTCTTTGTTGGAGAATGATGTGATCGGATTTCACATTTTTTTTAAAAGATGTATTTATTTGAGGTCGATCTTACGACCCTGAGATCATGACCTGAGTTGAAATTAAGAGTTGAGTGCCCCTGGTTTCACATTTTATTTTTAAAAAATATTTATTTATTTATTTATTTATTTATTTATTTATTTATTTGAGAGAGAGCACGAGCGGGGGAGGGACAGAGGGAGAAGCAGGCTCCCTGCTAAGCTGGGAGCCCGACATAGGACCCGATCGCAGGACCCTGGGATCATGACCTGAGCTGAAGGCAGACGGTCAGCCAACTGAGCCACCCAGGCACCCCTGATTTCACATTTTAAAGTCACTGCGGTTGTATGCGGAGGAGAGATTCCCCGAGATGGAAGCAGTAATCCATTCTCCACAGTAGTGTATGCTGAGTCCCAGGTGAGCGGGCTGCATTTCAGAGAGGCCTGTGAAGGAGAAGGCAGGCCTTCAGTGCGTGCTGTGGCTGTGGAGGCCGGCGGTAGGCCCCTCCTGTGAACTCAGTGGCACAGGAGCTGGCACAGGCCTAACCCATGTGGCTCCTAGCCTCGCTCCTTTATATCACTCCCCTCCTCTGTCTCTCCTTTTTCTTGGCTTCCTTGCCCAACTCCCAGCCGTTCAGTGCGGTTTTTGATTCTTGGCTGTTCTCTGCTGCAACCAACTCCAGCTCTGCCTGTTTGCTTATTGCCCTTTGTTTCCCTCGCTGGCTGCCGGCCTTCTGGCCTGACCTTTAAGAGTTGGACTGCTCCCACTGCTTACCTTCCTTACCTTCTTGTCGGTGGTGCTGCAGACATACCCGCTTCCTGCTTTTGTCCCTTATACCCAGCCTCATGGGGCTGTGGCAGTTCTCTCCCCTCCCCGTCTCTTAGCAGCGGGGCACGGAACACACCTTCACAGCCCCCCACGTGGTCTAATTCCTGGTCACAGTCATCTTGGGTCTGGGAGGCCGCAGAGCAGAAAAGCACGGGCTCTGGAATGAGACATGAGTTCACCCCAGTTCCTGCCACCAGCTGTCACCAGAACCGGCAGAGGGCTGCGGTAAGGATTCATGGTGACAACTACCTAAAACTGGCTTCCCAGGGTGGATGATTAATAAATCCTTCCTCTTATGTTTTAATATTCTGTCAAATACTGAAGCAGAACCTGTTTTGGAACAGGTCTCGAGAAAGGTGACCTTGCTTTTCCTGAACTAGAGATCTTTGCTTATAATTTTTTTAAAGTAATCTGAACACCCAACGTGGGGCTCAGCTCACAACCCTGAGTCGCATGTTCCACCAAGGAAGCCAGCCAGGCACCCCAGAGACCTTTGCTTATAGACAGACTCCTCAACTCTTTATTTAGGAGTCTCACACTTTCGCTTCAGAGTTCTGAATGTGAACTCTGTCAGGGTCCTGGTTTCGTGTTTTCAGCTTAACCATTTTAAATGCTGAGCAAAGAGATGACTGGACTGCATTATATGGAATAGTAACAGATAAAGGCTTTCTGCTGGGGGTTCCTAGCTGGAAAGTCTGGCAACTTTATATTGAATAAATTTGTAGGAGGAACAGTTGAATGTAGGAGGAACTGTGGCCAGTTGTGTGTCTGCCTCTGAAAATGCCTTCTGCTTATTCAGGTGCAGCTCATTTTTCTTCTTGAGCTATACTAGATTCCTGAGCAAAACTTAAACTGACATTTCTCCAAGAATGTTCTTTTTGTGATAGAAATGGGGAAGGATAATAGCAAAAAAAAAAGAAAAAGAAAGAAAGAAAGAAAGAAAGAAAGAAAGAAAGAAAGAAAGAAAGAAAGAAAGACTCCAATTTTTTGTTCTTATGTAAACAAACTCAAGCAAGGTGTTCTATAATAGAACCTATAATACTATGACAGAAGATATTTGCTTGGATGATTTTAAGAAAACAAAAGCAAAAAAATACATCTCAGCCGTCAATGCCTTATTAAGTGTCAGTGCCAGAGGCTAGAAGAAGAGAATTAGGGAACTTTGAATACTTCATTTCAGGGCGCCTGGGTGGCTCAGTCATTAAGTGTCTGCCTTCAGCTCAGGTCATGATCCCAGGGTCCTGGGATGGAGCCCTGAGTTGGGCTCCCTGCTCGGCGGGAAGCCTGCTTCTCCCTCTCCCACTCCCCCTGCTTGTGTTCCCTCTTTGCTGTGTCTCTCTGTGTCGAATAATTAAAATCTTTAAAAAAAAAAAAAGAGTACCCCATTTAAATCTAAGCAGATCTGCTGTGCTGGAAGAGGGGAAAGAAGTTTGAGGTAATACTAAATTTATTTATCTTTCAAACTGGAGCCCACCCAGTATTTACAAATCAATATTTGATGTATGGATCAATATTTATTTGGCCTTGTGAACAGTTCGATAGCTATTTTCTGAGAGATGCTAAAGGATAAATGTGTAAATGCCTGTGAACTCAATTCTTAACGAAAAACCAAGAAATTTTACTTTTAAATAACAATTTCTATTTATTAAAACTTAACAATTTTGAATAACAATAGTTATTGTCAAATAATTGAAAAAAGAAAACATAATTTATTTTGAACTGAGGAGAACTCGTAGTCAAGTAAAGTATTAAGAAGTTATAAGCTCAAATATGTAGTAATATATATAAATTTGAAAAAAAATTTTTTTTTGGAGAGGTGGGGAGGGGCAGAGGGAGAGGGAAAGAGGGAATCTTTTTTTTTTTTTAAAGATTTTATTTATTTGACAGCGAGAAACACAGCGAGAGAGGGAACACAAGCAGAGGGAATGGTAGCGGGAGAAGCAGGCTTCCCGCAGAGCAGAGAGCCCGATGCGGGGCTCGATCCCAGGTCCCTGGGATCTGACCTGGGCTGAAGGCAGACGCTTAACGACTGAGCCACCCAGGCGCCCGGAAAGAGGGAATCTTAAGCAGACTGTACGTCCAGTGCAGAGCCCAACACATGACCCTGAGATTATAACTTGAGCCAAAATCAAGAGTTGGATGCTTAACTGACTGAGCCACCTAGACCTAGACCTAGACTCCCCTAAATTTGAAACTCTGAAATGCATTATTTTTTACAAAACTAGTGAAAGAACAAAAATTGGAAGGGGCCAGAAATGTATAGAAATGTATAGAAAAATCAGGATAACTACCAGAAGTAAACCACTTGGGTCTCAAGTTATATAAATTTGAGAAAAATATTCATATGTTTAGCACAATTGACTTGGTGCCAGGTGATGTGCTTAGGCTTTCCATAATTCACTCTGGTTCTCTTATCTTGGAAGAGATTTTTACTGAACAAAATAGTAAAAGAATAGGATACATATTCAAAGAAAAAAGTATTTTTTTAAAGATTATTTATTTATTTATTTATTTATTTATTTATTTATTTGACAGAGAGAGAGATCACAAGTTGACAGAGAGGCAGGCAGAGAGAGGGGGGAAGCAGACTCCCCGCTGAGCAGAGAGCCCGATGCGGGGCTCGATCCCAGGACCCTGAGATCATGACCCGAGCTAAAGGCAGAGGCTTTAACCCACTGAGCCACCCAGGTGCCCCGAAAGTATTTTTTTTAAAAGATTTATTTATTTGACAGAGAAACAGCGAGAGAGGGAACACAAGCAGAGGGAATGGTAGCAGGAGAAGCAGGCTTCTTGCCGAGCAGGGAGCCCGATGCAGGGCTTGATGTGGGGACCCTGGTATCATGACCCGAGCTGAAGGCAGATGCTTAACCGCTGAGCCACCCAGGTGCCCCTAGAAAAAAATATTCTTGAAAGCAAACCTAGGGATGCCCGGGTGGCTCAGTGGATTAAGTGCCATCTTTTGGCTCGGGTCATGGTCCCAGGGTCCTGGGATTGAGTCCCGCATTGGGGTCCTTGCTCAGTGGGGAGTCTGCTTCTCCCTTTGCCTGCTCTGCCTGCTGCTCCCCCTTCTTGTGCTCTCTCTCTCTCTCTGACAAATGAATAAGATCTTTAAAAAAGAAAAAAGAAAGCAAAACTAGTATAGTTACAGTGGTGTGGTTGAGAATGTTTAGTCGGTGGCTTTACCAATTAAATCCATTGAATGTGGCCCCATAGTGTCCTGAAGTTTTATTCTAGATTCTCTGGAGTTTGTGATAATAGATAAGTTATGACTTTCCATGTTTATCTCCTTTTATGTTTGTAGGCAGAGTTAAAAATATATGTATTCAAATTGTATGTATTACATACATATAAAATTGTATGTATTAAAGTGTGGTTAGTTTATCGGTGATGATGATCCTGAAATCTTTATGTACTTGTGAATTTCAAACCACTTTCTACATTTTGACTTATTTTTAGACCTTTTCTGTAGATGAGAAACATTGGGAAGCCTTTTTACTTGTTCAGGGTCACAGAGAACTGGAACCTGGTCTTATTCCTCTGAACCTTAGTTCTTTCTAACCTGCCAAGCTGCAAGCCCACTAATTACTCATGCAAAGAAATTATGCATGCGTTTTCATTGAAGTTGGGTTGGAGGAAATATTTAAGTTGAAAATAAAAAGGGAAGCCTGGGTGGCTCCCTCGGTTAAGTTTTTGCTTTCTGCTGCTCCAGTGGTGAGCCCAGTGGAAGGCTCCCTGCTCTGCGGGAGCCTGCTTCTCCCTTTTCTTCTCCTTCTGCCCCTACCCCCCTTGCTCGCGCATCTGCACGCGCTCTCTCACCAATGAATAAATAAAATCTTTAACAAAGAAGAAGAAAAAAATCCGGAGAATGGGAGATGGTGTTCTTTAGAAAATGTGAGGTGCCAGACTTTTCAAATAATAAACTCAGAGTCTTAAACTATTATACCATAAAGTCCTATTCTAATTACACTTCAGCTGTATGGTAGGTATGATGGTGTCAGAGAGAGACCTAACCTGGAGTCTGACACTTTCTTCAAGGGCACGTTTCTTACTGTGGGGTCTGTGGACCACCTGCGTTACAGTGAGCTGGAGAGCTTGGCACAACTTCACTCCTGCATCCATCCACTCACTGTGCCGCATCAGTGGCCCTGCAGGCAGTCCGGCCACGGAGGAGCTTGTGCGCGGCTGCCCTGAGCCAACCAACAGAGCTTGGTGTGCCGTCGGTGGGAAAAGCAGAATAGGAGAAGATGCTGACCCAGATGGCTGCTTTATATGGTCTCTCCCTTCCTTCCCAGCCCCCTCGTTGTGGGAAGTACCCCCTAGGAACAGTTCCGCCTGCTCGCTGCTACCGCCTGTGCAGACCAGGAGTTCTGGGGTGGGCACATATAGGCACGTTACTAAATGTCTCCCAGCGTCGCCCTCTGCATCTGTGAAATGGGCATCTCATTAGTACCCACCTCATAGGTTGTTAGGAGATCACTAGCTAACATAGAATAGTGCCTGGCATTTAATAAACACTAAGTAAATGATAGCTGCTATTCTATGCATATTTTTTAAAAGGCTGATTTTTTTGGAAACATTTCTTCTGACTAGTGAACTGTCCAGTTTCATTTAGTTCTTTGCCTAAAAAAGTTATTGAATTGCTGCTTCTATTTGTGTACCCACCATACGTGGAATATACAACTATGGCAATATCTAGAACACTTTGATGTGCACTTGTTTTACATGTTTGTTTCCCCACAACCCAAGAGTAGAAACCAGGGTTTATTCACATGGCGCAGTATACAGCACAGAGCACAGAAGCTGCCCAATGGCAGGCAAAATCAAGTGTTTGGTTCTGATAACTACCATGAAATGAAAGTGTTCCATGGCTCAGAATATTTCTCAGCCTTAACTCTGTGCCTAAATAGGGTATATCTGTGCTGTATCACCAGAAGACGGTGTTTGAAAATATTATTTGATAATCATATTGATTTACATTATCAAATAAAATTGGATTACATAATTTAGCTCTTAGGATGTTCTAGTAGAATATGTTTATATTTTCATTTGCATATTATACATATTTCCTCTGACAGTCAAAACTTAACTGGAATTTGAATAATCGAAATTCAGTACATATTTATGTAATACATATCAAATCATAGTTATTTTAATCTCACTTGGTCTGAATATCTGGAATATGTCTGGAATACTGGCAGGCAACCTTTTCTAAATTATTTAATTATCTAAACTTTACATCATCCTAGTCCCCAAGCTGGAAGCTCTGTGATGTGAAATGCTGGGCTTGCTGGCATATTTTCCTTTTGCAAAGGACTAACACTAATAGAGTATATACAACTTCAGAATCGGATGTTTGATGAATGAATTTGAGCTGATTCTCAAAGAACAAATATTTGAGTACTGACCAGGTGTAAGATTCTTAAACCTTAGATTCTCTAGTCCAAAGATGACTTTTGTACAGATTCTGACTTCAACGAACTTACAGGCTGGAAGGGAAAGTAAGTATATAAAAATACTTATTTTATTCTTTTCCCTTTATGGAAATTTTGAGAAAGTGCTAGGGGATCTTAGGGGAGATTATTATAGGAGTTGACTATATATATAAAATCAAGGTGAATTGGGCCAGGGAGGCAACCAACCAATAGTCAGCCAATAGTCCTAAGCATGTTGTTTGGCAATTGTAACATTCACTTTTCCTGAGAGCAGAATTGACATTGTGCTGTCCTGTCCTAGGTACTCTCCTTCCTCTTCATTGGTCTGATGTCCATGATGATTCCCCTATGTAGGGTCTTTGGGGCCCTCATTGCTGTCTGTCTCATTATGGGTCTCTTCGATGGATGCTTCATTTCCATTATGGCTCCCATTGCCTTTGAGTTAGTTGGTGCCCAGGATGTTTCTCAAGCAATTGGATTTCTGCTTGGACTCATGTCTATACCCATGACTGTGGGCCCACCTATTGCAGGTAAATATGATGATTCTCTAGTAATTTACCATATGGAAAATATAATATATTAGGATTTTTTTGGTTACTGGTCTTTTGCTTTTGTGGTTGCCTTACTGATAACATATAAGACCAGCCTTGGATGATGTGTTGAAAAAGTTTGCTGAGGAGTCCCTCTTATCCTTATGGATACATAACACAATCTATAAAATGTTTAATTGTAAGCTTCTGGGCTTTAAGCTTTCACAATGCCTATGTTTCATTTAATATGTGTTTTGGGGAAATAGAAACATGGTTGCTTTTGAAAAAGAGATGAAGATTCTGAAAGATTTCTAAATATGTATGCTTTGTGTAAAAGATCATATCTCCCCCTAGAAATAATTAATGGAAAATAGATTTAGTGGAAACAACTCAAATGTCCATCAGTAGATGAATGGATAAACAGAATGTGGTGTAGCTATATAATGGGATAGTATTCATATACTGGAAGGAAGGAAATACTGTACCAGTACATGCCACCAGGTGGATGAACCTTGAGAACATTATGCTAAGTGAAAGAAGCCAAATACAAAAGGTCACATACTGTAAGATTTTATATATATGAAACATCCAGTAGAGGTAAATCCATAGAGGCAGAGAGCAGATTGGTGGTTTCCAGGGGCTGGAAGGAAAGGGGATTAAGGAATAACTAACTGCTTAATGGGTATGGCATTTCCTTCTGGTGTGATAAAAATATTTTGGGACTAGATAGAGGTGGTTGTACAACATTGTGAATGTGGTAAATGCCACAGAAATGGTTAATTTTATGCTATATGAATTTTACCTTTAGAAATCTTCTGAATAGTGTAAAGGTGCCTCACGTTTAATATTACTTGGGTGCCCATGTGAATTATTAGGTTATGATTCGATAGAACTAGGATAAAATTCAAATGTATGTATCGTCATCTGGGTCTGGCATGTGAGGGGCTCAGCACAAGTTCCTTCTCATGTCCAGAACCACACATATCTAGCAACTTTGCCAACGGGGAACGTAGTCATGAACAAACAAGCAGTCACTAAAGGTCATAGTCTCCCTGTAGGAGGACCCTCTAGCCCTACTGCAGGCCCTCAGGTAATACACTACTTACACTATTTTTATACCTCACAAGCTTGGATTTTTAGGGTTTCCAAGTCTGCAGCAGATTATAAGCAGCACTTTGGTAGGAATGGTGTTTGCAACTAGAAATAACTGAGAACAGACCAGTAACAAAGGATATAACCAGAAACTTCCGAAGTAGGCAGAACACATGGCAGCTGGCAGCCGAAAGCTCTTGGCTCACCAGGAGGTTCTGAGGGGTCATAGTATTCCAGTCAAACATGATAACTAGTGTTTAGAAGGAGGAAAGATTTAGTCATATACAGAACATTCTGATTCAGAAGATGGGAAGGTTGTATCTATATATATTGTGTATTTTAGGTTTCTGTCTAGGATAAATGTACATTTTTTAATGTGTCAGTACTTAACTGGACAAATTCTCAGCTGTTTATTTCAAAAAGTCAGATACTCAATTCATTGTGTTCCTTGGACATTTCAGATAACAGATTTTATAGTAAAAGTTACAAAAGTTTAAAAACACTGAGATAACTTTTAAAGTCTGGGTTTTGTGGGGCACATGGCTGGCTCAGTTGGTAGAGCCTGTAACTCTTGATCTCAGGGCTGGGAGTTCGAGCCCCATGTTGGGTGTAAAAATTACTTAAGAAATAGAATCTTTAAAAAAATCTGAATTTTGTTAGAGAAATTAGAAATAAGGAGTATTCTGAATAATAGTTTTCAGAAGCAGAGCCCAAGGATCTATCAGAGTGCCAAACATTTTACTCCCAAGTGCTGACAAATATATTTAACAATCTAACTTTTGCATCTTAACTCTCAGACCTATTATTTATCATGATTTTGAATACTAATTTTATTTATTTTTTAAAATATTTATTTTTAAAGATTTTTATTTAAGGGAGGGAGGGAGAGAGAGAGAGTGCATAAGCAGGCGGGAAGAAGCAAAGGCAGCGGACTCTCCACTGAGTGGGGATCCTGACGTGGGGCTCGATCCTGGGACCCTAGGATCATGACCTGAGTCAAAGGCAGAAGCTTAAATGACAGAGCCACCCAGGCGCCCCTTGAATTCTAATTTTAAATAGTTTTATGTTATTTCATAAACAATTAGGCCCAAGAGGATTTGAAATGTAGACATTGTGAGGTATGTGTATATGAGAGAAGTTTCAGGTGGGTGGTTTATCCACCTTCCCCTCAAATAAGGACCATTATACCCTGGGTCAGAATACCCAAAGGCCTGTGAATGGTTTTGAAAAAGCCAAAGCTTGGTTACAGATACGTTTTTCCATGTAATATCTTGGTACGCAAACCCAAAGGTCTGTAGTCTGTGACAAGATTTAAAGATCTAAGATCTTTACCTTTTCATATGAGAAAAGGTACTTTAGACCCATTTCCTAAGAAATGTGTGACTGATCTGAGACCCCTAAGAGCCACCCTTGTTCTCTCTTGGTGACAGTTTTTTCCCTTCCCAGGGTTACTTCGTGATAAGCTGGGCTCCTATGATGTGGCATTCTACCTCTCTGGAATCCCTCCCCTTATTGGAGGTGCTATCCTTTGTTTTATCCCCTGGATCCACAGTAAGAAGCAAAGAGAGGTTGATAAAAGCACTGGAGGAGAAAAGATGGAGAAAATGTTGGAGAATCAGAACTCTCTGCTGTCAAGCTCATCTGGAATCTTTAAGAAAGAATCTGACTCTGTTATTTAATGTCTTATATACCTCCACCAGACTGAACTTGCTTTCCGAAGTTTAAGCAAGTTTTCCTTTTATATAAATTGCAAATTTCTTATTTTTTTAATTACATCCTAGGAATAGCACAATAATTAGGAACTAGAACCCTTATTACTACAAGAACCATTTTCTGCCACTGAATAGCTAGCTGTCTGATACTTCCATGAGTGTGGGGGCAGAGACTCTGGTGTATGAAAACTTATGTCGGAAAGTCAAATATTGTGAGCATTGATGCCATCTCAGTAAAAAGCAACTCTGGAAACTGTGAATGCTACTAAGCTTGTACAAATATTTAAAAATACCTCAAGCTATAACGAAAGGGTTGCAATTTGGTTAGGACTGGAAATACTGTTTATTGTCTCACATGATGTTTTTAATTCTGGTATCTCTGTTTTAATTTCTTCTGCTACTGGGAAACTTTTTACAAGATTTTAGCCTGGATTCTAGGTAATGTCAGATCTACCTAAACCTCAAGTCTATGTTAAAGCTGCTTGCCTGCTGCCAAATGAGATCTGAAATTAAGTTATTCTGCCTCGCTCCGGTGTCCGGGGAGCTTCTGGGAGCAGATGGTAGCACTGTATTCAGATTCAGTGTGCGACACAGAAGGGATCCTGGGGATAAGGGCAGGACGATTCAGGAGACAGGCATTTCTTCCTCTTCCATTTGTTCCCTTTTAGTTTGCAGTGTGTTTTACTCAAGTAGCCAGAAAACCCCCAAATTTCTGAATCTGTTTAAAGTGTAATAATAAAGTGAAATAGGATGAATGAAAGAGATTCTGGCCATTTTAACGTAGAATTTTTCTGACTTTGGGGTTTGTTAGCACTAGCACTTGACATTTCCACAGAGGCTTACTGAGCATGTTATCAAGTTGCAGTTTCAGGTACAAATGGGGGAAAAAGGTCTTTGTATTCATGCAGAAAATATTTCTGATAGAAACAATTGCTCAGATTCATTTATAAATGTAATGGGTCTTGAAAGATTAAAAGCATCTATAAAGAGAAACAACTTCTGATTTCTAAAACTTTCTGGCAAAATTTGCACTCATCGGTATTTATCCTAGCACACTCCCCATTAACATTCCCAGATTTTTTCTATTTATGCAAAGACACTTGCATAAATTTATTATTTTTAATATCTAATTTAAAATTTTAAAAAATTTTAAGTGTAAAATTATTTAAATTTAATTTTTAATCTTAATATTTAAAACTATTAAAGTTTTAAAAACCTAAGATTAAAACCAAAGTCATGCCATAACCTATACTCGTCTACAAAAATAAAACTCATCTACAAAATATAGGAATACTTTCCTCATTCTGAATGTTTCTTATTTATGTCTTTGAAAGTTAATATGCAAAGTATATTTAAATTCCAAGTATAAATGTGTATTAGAGCTTCCTCAAATGTAGCTTGTTAACCTGGGAAGAATGTTATCTTTTCTAAAGCACCTCCAGGATCCATCTGTTTTGAACTTCTCTGTAAGGACAGAAACTTAATCTCTTATCTCCCTACTTTTCCTTCCAGCATCTTTTTTTTCTTTATCTTTAGCTGAAACCTGAAGAGCATATGGATTTGTAGTTGTTGATGGGGGGGCAGGCCACACAGGGGGCTAGCGGGAAGTGAGGTGGTTAATAAAACAGCTAGAAAACCCAGAAAGTTCAAAGTAGGAATGCTAAATGTGCAATTTATTTTTAATAGGATTTTAAATGATTTTTGATTGTGAAGACATTCAGCAGTTTACTATGACATACACATGGTTGTAACTTTTAGTACTTCTGTATTTCATATTTAGGAAACTTGGGCAATTTGTTTTTTTGGAAGGTTATGCTGCTTAAAAAACAACTATATTTTGACCATTCTGCCCTTTCATATTCTTATTTTAAATTTTTAGAAAATGACTTAGAGGGGCACCTGGGTGGCTCAGTCAGTTAAGTGACAAACTCTTGATTTCATCTCAGCATCATGAATTCAAGCCCCACATCAGGCTCTGTGCTGGGTGTGGAGTCTGCTTGAGATTCTCTCCCTTTTTCCCTCTGCCCCTCTCCACCCAAGCACATATGCTCTAAAAAAAAAAAAGACTTAGAAATGATAATATATTATTAGGTTCTTCATTTATTCATGCCTAGTTATATAAAAATCATCTCATTATTATATGTGCTTTTGAGATCAGAAAAACATACAACTAAGACCAATCATCAAACCTGCTATTATGAAAAATTTTTAAATAGTTTTAGCACAGACTCCTAAGACTTGTCCCTGCCTCTGCCAATTTTATAGAAAGAATTCTAGAAGAGAAAATTTACTCTGTAAAGACCTCCCAAAATGTTTTCCCTTTCAAAATTTGACTGATTTTTATAAAGGAAAAAAATAATAAATTGAAACTGAAAGATTTGATCTTGCTTGGTTAGGTTCCATAATAAAAGCACAGTGGGACACCTGGATGGCTCAGTTGGTTAAGCCTTGGACTCTTGATCTCAGCTCAGGTGTTGATCTCTCAGGGTTATGAGTAGGAATGTGGAGCCTACTTCAAAAAAAAAGCAAAGCAGCTGAAGTATTTATAGTAAAACTTAAATCTCAGAATATTGTGTTCATGTACAATATTACATGTATGCAGTTTTCAGTCAGATGGAATGAATCAAACAGGTCTTATGATAATGAAAAATGGCAATATTGCGGGTTATGGAGAGTTCTTTGCTGTAATAATATCAAGTTAAAAAGTATAAAAGATGCTAAATTCTATAAAATGTATTTTTCATTACATGCTTGGTACCAAAAGTTCTAGAAGTCTGAAATTCTGGAAGTTCTGCAAACTTAGAAATGAAAAATACTAATATTCATATGGATTTGTTTTAGACCAAGAAACATTACCCTAATCTTTCAAAGTAAATCCTTTCTAATTTCTGAAGAGTATTAACTATTACAATAAAGTGACCTGGTAGGCCTAAGTGTTTTTGTTCAATTCAGACATGTGAGAGGAAAGCAGTAGAGTCAAAATTCTGCTTTCTATGTCATCATCCTAATTTTGATAAAACTCAGCAAAATCTCACATTCAAAAGGTTCTAGCATTTGAGGCCAGCAATATAAGGAGGGGAGCAATTATTTGCAATCAGATACTATTGTAACAGATGGATACACATGGATCTTCCAGAAACATTTTAGTTAAAGCAGGAGATACTCTTGGTATCCCTCCATTTCAGTAATAATAAACCACCCAGATTGACACTTTATTCAAAATTTATAAATTTCTTTGATCACAGTTGCAGTCTTTAGTGTACAGTCCTACCAAAAGACTTGTAGTGTCCACTTGAGATTGCATAGTGCTTGCATTAAGCTTCAAATTCTATTCATAAACAGAAGCAGGACTTCATTTGTACTTCCCGATCCACAGTATTCATTCAAATGTGTTTGCAGAAGATCCCATGGGCTCTGCCCAAGTATGGAGCAAACCTTGGTTTAATTTTGTTAGCTTCAACTTTCTACACTTTGTTTTTTTTTAATTTTATGAACATATACTGTATTGTTTGCTTCAGGGATACATGTCTGTGAATCATCAAGTCTTACACAGTTCACAGCACTCACCGTAGCACACACCCTTCCCAATGCCCACCACTAGCTTCCCCATTCCTGCCCCCACCCCCCAGCAACCCTCAGTTTGTTTCTTAAGATTAAGAGTCTCTTATAGTTTGTTGCCCTCTCCGGTCCTATCTTGTTTCATTTTTCCCTCCCTTCTCCCCACAACCCCCTGTCCTGCCTCTCAAATTCCTCATATCAGAGATCAGAATTGTCTTTCTCTGACTGACTTATTTCACTCAGCGTAATACCCTCTAGTTCCATCCACATCATTGCAAATGGCAATATTGCGGGGTTTTTGATGGCTGCATAGTATTCCCTAAAGTAAATGTATACTTAGTTGTAAAGTAAACACAGGTTTGTTTTTACTTCTGGTAATTCTAATCCTTTTAACTGCACTGAAGAATATTTTAATTTGTGCTTTTGTTATTTATAAACCATTTTATGTCTGGATGACTGTTGTTAAATCAAGAGAAAGCTGAGTAGAAAATGCATTGAACAGGGGCAGGCCATGTCCAGCATGGATGGCACTGAGGGGGGTTCCTGGCAGTGCACTTTCCTGCTCTTTCTTATGCCTCTTCTGCTTGCTCTTTCCATTCTCTTTCTCCTTATCATTATTTTTCTCTCTACTTCCCCCTAGCCTTCAAAAACATGCTGAGGAGTTCATTAACCTCCTTAGTTCTACTGGCTGCTTAGCGGCCCTACTTACTGGTCCCTATGGCTTCAGAGGGTGGAAGCCCATGCAATGTCACGTAACCTAGTGAATGGCTTGCTCTCAGCCTTGAACTTAGAGTTCCATTGGTCTACATTGAAAATATTATTTAATTATGTGATTAAAATCTGGGAAGGAAGTTCATATGACTGGCATCTTTTGTGCTAATATGTAAAACTTTATTTAAATGTTTAAGGTAATGCTTTCAGAGAAAAGACTGTCAAGTTCTTAACATGATTATTTTCAGAGGGCATAATTTTTTACTTCAATTTTCATATTCTATTAAAGTTTCACTAAATCTTGGCCTGAGAGCATGTTGTGGAGGATGCTTTGGAATGTAGTGGGCCCCTCGGATGCGGTTTCTAATGATCTGTGTTATACTTTATGAATGGTGTTAGAGTAAACTCCCAGAGTCTGGAGATACAAGTGGAAAGGAGAAGTTAATTAACTCCAATTAAAAAAATATGTAAACAATTTAAGTCTTAAACTCCTTAGGAAATTTCTAACACTGAAAACTTCATTGTTGCTGGCATAACCATTAAGGAGCAATTTTTGCATTAGGCTGAAAATTGTTGCTTTTGCCAATGTGTGAAAAGGAGAAGGAAGTGAAAGGTTCTTATTTTACATTTATATTCAATTTGAAGGACAAGCAGTATCTTGGTTAATAGAAAAAGAATCATCATAATTTAACTCTTAAAAACAAAAATTTTATCTTGTTACTAAAACAGAACAAGTTTGCCATTTGTAATGGTGATGTGGATTAATGTAAAATAACACAGCAGAGAAGGAAGGCTTGCTACTCTACTTGACTGACAATCATTAATTCTGCTTATATTACACTCGCTGATTTTTGCTGATACTTAGGTGTAAAGAAAACAAAAAGACCATCTGGAGCTGAGTTTGAGAATGGTTCATGGGGCAAAGAATAACAAAGTGGAGAGCAACAACAGCTCGTGGGTTCACCGTAATTTTATAGTCACAGCCCTTTTTATCAGTTTATTTATTGGCAGACACTAATGCTTTGTTTTATAAATATCTTATAGAGCGATAGGCCTCAAAAATAAAGGGCCAAAAACCCACACCAAATGTGAAACCCGCATACAACAATCACAATTACTGAACTTAAATAAATGTGGACTTAATCAGATGACTTTAGATGACTCCTCGAGACAATAAAGATCCATGAAACAATTCATTGCCGCATCTTTGAATCACTCAAACTTTGAAACTTGGGATCTAGTTTACTTAGCTTGCCCTTTTAAAAATTACCAATTTTTCAATAATAAACATTAATCAATCATCTTGACTTCTATACATTCAAGGAAATCTCTCACAGTACTATTTTATTGACATACAATATAGGAGGCTACCTCATTTACAAAACAGAAGATTTCAATTTTTTGTTAGTGTGTTAGACATTGGGAATGAAATAAAACCTTTCTAAGTACTTGATCATGACAGTCCACCTACCTCAGCTTTCAGTGTCCAACTAAAAGCCCTTAGCTTTTAATCAGAAGGAGAGCTAGTAGTAGTGACTCTGAGATTAAAAGGCAAGAGAGTGCAAGGGGTATAGCGGCCCAAATATCAGTAAAGCTTCTTAAATGCTTTATTCTGATAAGTGGATATAAGCGGAACAAAAAAAGGAGTATTACCTAATGTGGACTGAGGATAATCTGAACTGGGAAAACTGAAGAAATTTACAATCTATATATAAAAACAAACACTTACTAAAATGTTTCACCTGTGGCTTTTCAAACTATGCTGGCAGCTTAACAAAGTCTTATTTTCATTTGTGTTTTCTTTGGCAGGAAAATAGATAATCACTGACAACAGATTATATGCTTGTGCCTTAACCTTATAATTTACATCTTACAGTCCTGCAGGAGGCACCCCTTTCCTAGTAGAACAGGGACCGTGGCAATGAACTTTTGTCTCACTGGAGTTTTAAAAAATGGTGTCGTTGAGTGTAGCAGTAGTGTAGGAGTTAACCCACAAGTTCCCAGTCTAATTAAAGATGTTTCTGGCCTTTCAGTATGAGCACTGTTAAGAAGAGTATTTTGGAGTTGAATGTCACTAACCATGTGTGTGGTAGGAACTATCCGTATAAAATAACTTCTGGAAATCTAATGAAATCTGTGACACTATTTTGGAGCCTCAGATACATGACTTTTATTTTTTACCAAATAATACTTTTTAGTATCTATCCATTATTAGAAGAGTCCATTTGTTAAATATTTTAAATGTGGGTAAGCACACAAAGCATTTTCTGTTATGATCTTCCCTAAATGTAGTCTTCTATAGTATATGCTAATATGCTAGAAAGTTAATGGGTCAAAGTATCTTTCATAATTCAGTCTATATTGGAATAGTATGTCAGGGACTGATGGTTTCATGAGTGCTATTTTTTTGACCCATGCAACGAGCAGACTATATATTTGGTGCCTTTCTCTTCTACCAAAGAAAAATTAGGTCAAAATTGGTGCTAAATGTCATGTTCCTTTCAAAATTATTTTTTCTTTTTAAGTATATATATCACAGTAAGAAATGTGTTGGTCCAGCAATATTATGAATGTTGTATTTTGTATATACACCTAAAGAAAAAAAAAACTCACCTAAAAAGCAGTTGAGTTCTGATATCTACTTAGAGGTATATAGTTTTCATTAACATGTAAGGCTTTAAAATATGAAACTGAAAACAATCATCATATGAAAACTTAGTAATGAATATACGCTGCAAGGTAGCAACTTTAAGGAAAAAGTCCCATACAATGTTATATATCCGTTATATCTCAGTTAAAACATAAAAATAAAAAAGTCCCTTGTCAATGTTTCTAGCACAAAGTTAGCTACTCAAAGTATTCTGTAACTCTGAGGGTGTATAGAAAAAGTTTTTTATATATTTTATTGTATATATATTTACATATTACAAAATACCTTTCTAATGAGCTTGTTAAAGTGGATATTTTAAGCTATTTTTCAGGCTAAAATTAGAGTAAGGGGAGTCATCAGTCTTAAAACTTGGATAGTGAGTTACATTAAACAAATTCTCACTGAAAGTATCATTGTTCATCTTTCAGATTTAACATCAAGACAAATTAGTAAAGACTACATCTGGGTCAGTGTGAGCAAAATGCAGACCTATGATTTATTCCAGGTTCTTAGCATCATGGTTGTAGCCAACTGTACGATATCCAACTAAAATCCCACATGGGTCTCTGGGTCTTAATGTCTTGTGAGTGGGATTCTGATGAAGTGAGTATAACAGGTTTTTATATAATCCTGCTTTTATAGACTTCCTTAACTATATGAGGATTTTATAAATATAAATTGGAAAATGATACACTCTAGGAAATTAGGAAAATCATACATTTAGAATCTACTAGAATATACTGGATTCTCTGTTAACTAATGAAACCCCTTACTACTGTTAATGTGAGTTATGTGTGGAAGGGAGAATGTGGGCTTGTTCATCAGAAGTTACTGTACAGTGAGATGAAATATCCCTTTACTAACTTCTGGTGTGACTTAATTTATATAGTTTGAGAACTATAAGATTCCAAAGGCACTTTTAGCCTGAAAATGATAGCTAGTTTCTTTTAGCCTGAAAATGATAGCTACAACAAACAGAACCCTACAGTATTAAGAGAGAGCATGGATATTTTAGTATCTCCTCATATGACATTTTTCATGTCAACTTATTTTAATGTTTATCTGAAAGGCAATTTCAAATTATGTGCATATTTTCAAAGTTAGAAAAACTTGCTCTTAGACATTAAAACCAAATTATGCCAAGAGCACGCTGAACACCGTGGTGTGTTTCTGCTTCTCTGCCTACACAGGATGCCATTTTTGGTATAATAGTTGCTTAGATAGAGATCACGATGTGAAATAATTATGCTGGGTTTGATCAGTATGCAGCGTTTTAGTACTTGCCTTTAAAAAATGTTTTTTTTTTCTTTTCAAAGAGTGTAATTTATAATTGATTTTTTATAATGTGCAATTTCATATAGATAACCAAAATCTTTTTAATGGAAAGAGCTTTGTAATCATTTGGAGAATAAAAGCATTTTACTGTGGAACAATGTGGTATTCTCAGTAAATACAATTAAAAAAATGTTAGCAAATTTCTATGAGACTTTGTGATTATATTTATGGAATTCCCTGGGGAGATGAGGGAAAGGAAAAATTACTGAAGTGAAGGAAACTGTCTGTGTTGAAGGAAAGAAAAATCAGCTGTGTGCTTTTTAAGCTGCACACATGTATTCCAGGTGTGCTTGGGTATCGTTCCCTCTCCTGGGCAGGTGACAGGGACAGAAATGATCCCAAAGCACTGAAGAGTCCAAAAACTATTTCTATCTGATATTCCTTTTTAATAGTTTGATTTACATTATTGTTTTACTTAAACTGAGTGAATTTATTGCATTCAGCTGTTACTTGGGACCTCTGACTTACTGACAATTTCAGGGGATGATCAAGAAGCAAGCTGGAATTTCGGTGGGTACCCACCATGAGAGAAACTGACTCTGCATTCAGAGGATGTTTATTACTGGATGTGCCCTAACCACAGAGCGAATCATCATTTTCATTGAAGGTTGCTAAAGAGATTTTATACATTAAACTCAAGAATGTGGAATTGTGATATATCATTTATTCCAATAATTATTCATATATTTATTTTTAAAAAGATTTTATTTATTTGAGAGAGAGAGAGAGCATGAGCAGAGGTGGGGAGGGGTGCAGAGGGAGAGGGAGAAGCAGGCTCCCGGCTGAGCAGAGAGCCCCATACAGAGCTCAATCCTAGGACCCTAGGATCATGACCTGAGCCAAAGGCAGACACTTAACCTATTGAGCCACCCGGGTGTCACAACTCCAGTAATTATTTACATGCCTGGGCATAGGTGCAAAAATATGCAGGCCACTGGAGGGCTTTTGAGAGAACCAGGAGAGAATGGATGTGAGAAATTGTTACTGATCCTAAGCGGAATAAAATTCACTCTCCCGGGAAAAGAATTTTTATAGGAAAAAAAAAAGAATTCTAATATATACATGTATACCGGAAACCTAATTTTTCTAGAGACGTAGCTCGAATCAAATAATTATAGTATCAGACTTAACACAGAAAGTTCTCAAATCTCCAACTACTGAATCTAAATGAGTTCTTTTTTAAATCCTCGGGTCACAAGTCTTCTTGAACTCTTTCAGGGATAGGAACCTCACTAACCCTACCCCAAATAGCAGTTTCTTCCACAGCTGGGCCCTCTGCTTCCCACAGTCACACCATTCAGCTTAACCACCTGTCCTTGTCTCGGGCATCTGTAGCCCTCCCTGGTCACTCTTATACTTCTGTCAGTTACTCCAGCAAATGGCTTTTGGTCCAATGTTCAATGTTCATGGGAGCAACTTTATTTCCACTCACACCCAACAGCAACACCTGGAACCTTGTCATCTCTGGAAAGGGCTCCATCTTTGAAATCTTTCATATCATCCCTCTCTTTTATCGTGACTTATGATCACTTTATTCCCTCTTTCTCACTTCCACTTGGCCTGTTCTTCAACTCTGAGCTCTTCTTCCCCTCCCCTTACCCTCATGTGCAACAGGGCAAGAGAAAGCCAAGTGCAGCCCTGGGCTAACAGAAGCCCCCTTCCTCTGACCATGTCCCTCCCACGCCCCCTACTGAGAGGTTTAACCATGTGCTCTTTTGAACCTCTTCACCTACGGGAGAATTTACTTTATGATTAAATATTGAGAAACTCAGATGGTCAAGTAGATACCTTGATCTGATAGCCACTAATGTAATGCATTCTAAGAATCTGTGGACAAAATTAGAAAATATCACCCCTAAAATGGGAGGGGGACACTCATGTCTTGAAAGTAGTAAGAATCAAGCTGATATGGATAGGAGTAGCTATCTGTGGAAATCATCTGCGAAAGTAACATACTACAGTAACAATTTATAAAGACACTGCTGATGAGGCTAGGGCACAATCTAAATCTTGGACAGGTCTAGGTCATCTCCCTGAAAGGAAAGGTAGAAACTTTAAATCCTAACAATCAGGGCTAAACTGACAGGAAGACTCGGAATTCAGAAATCAAGGGTATTTTTAAAAAGAGCATCAGGGGACAGGTATTTGTCCCTATATCCCCAATACTTCTAGGATTCTGATTTTGCTAATACAGCCAAAAAACAAGCCTCACGAAGGAAAAATGGCAGTTTATCTGGTTCTAAAATTCTAATGACATAAATTCCTTCTCAATTTTTTACTGTAATAGAGAAATCTGAAATGTAGTGGTCAACAAACTTTTTTTGTAAAGGGCCAGATGGTAAATATTTTATTTATTTTTTAATTTTTTTTATTTTTTTAAAGATTTTATTTATTTGACAGTGAGAAACACAGCGAGAGAGGGAACACAAGCAGAGGGAATGGTAGCGGGAGAAGCAGGCTTCCTGCCGAGCAAGGAGCCCGATGCGGCGCTCGATCCCAGGCCCCTGGGACCATGACCTGAGCCGAAGGCAGACGCTTAACGACTGAGCCACCCAGGCGCCCCTGGTAAATATTTTAGACTTTTCAAGTCACGAAGTCTCTGTCACAGCTACTCAATTCAGTCACCGTAGTGCAAAACCAGACCGTGGATAATGCGTAAATAAATATTGGTGGCTGTGTTCCAGTTACAAAAACAGATTGTGGCCAGATACAGCCTGTGGGCTTTAGTTTTCTGACCTCTAACTAACCTATCATTTCATGTCCAGATTGGCCCAACAAACCGACTCAGTGGGAATGGGTGCCCTGAGGACACTAGATACAGGGCATAGCACTCGGTTTACAGATCCACATCTTTGGGTCTAGTCATATCAGTCAGTTTTCTGGGAGCTGATCAGCTCTGGATGAACTAACAGTTGAATTCATAACCTCGGAAAGTCGATCTCTGAAGAGACCTGTCTTATGAGATCTGTCTCATTCATCCTACTCTCCCTCTCTCTCAAACTCTCTTCGTCTTTTCACCATCTCTAAATGACAGCACCCATATACTGATTTTTATGTTTATTATTAATAGGATTTAATATGTTCTACTAACTAAATAGAGCTTTTTTTTAGGTTTAATAATCGGTCCATATTTAAAACATTTGAGTACAAAAGAAAATATTCAGGTATAAGAATTCAGGTATTACCATGAAGAGTTGTTACTTGCATTAAAAACACAAAACATAGGGCGCCTGGGCGGCTTAGTGGGTTAAAGCCTCTGCCTTCGGCTCAGGTCATGATCTCAGGGTCCTGGGATCAGGCTCTCGGCTCAGCAGGAAGCCTGCTTCCCCCTCTCTGCCTGCCTCTCTGCCTACTTGTGATCTCTTTCTCTCTGTCAAATAAATAAAATCTTAAAAAAACCACACACATATAAAACATTATGAAAGATTTTATTTTAGCCAGCTCAGGCTGCCATAACTAAATACCACAGCCTGGATGTCTGAAACAACAGGAATTTATTTTTCACAGTTCCAAAGGCTGGGAAGTCCAAGATCAAGGTGCTGACTAATTCAGTTTCTTGGGAAGGTGTTCTTCTGGCTTTCAGAAGGTTGCCTTCTCTGTGTCCTCACAAGAGAGCTCACTGGCTCTGGTCTCTCTTCCTCTTCTTATAAGGATACTAATCTCACCGTGGGGCACTACCCTCACGACCTCATCTAAACCTAATTACCTCCCAAATGGCCTACCTCCAAATACCAGCACAAGGGGGATTAGGCCAACAACATAACAGTTCAGTCCAGAGCAGATTATTTGTTTCCTTATGAAATCATCTTCAAAGAAGCCAGGAAAGAGTTGAAAACCTAACCAGGGAGCTCCAATAAACTGTTCCTGAGTAATGCTTTCAACTATACAATTAATGTTCCCTAAGTGTCCAGGAGCACAGTAGTATGATAAACTATTCATGGTAACTGGCATTATATAAACCAGGCAGAAGTTGGGCTTTATGAAGATGCTATTTTGGCAGGCTAGGTCCGCGGCTGGTCCTACCTCCTCATTCCTGTGGCTTCCCAAGCCCCTTGCTTTCACTTATCAGCTCAGCTCCTGTTCTTTACTAGGCTCTTTTGCTTAATGACTCAGTTTGACTCATTCTCATGGATTCTGACTACCTCAGCTCCCTTTGCTGGGCTCCCAACAGGTCCACCCACTGAAATAATAGGTATGTCCGGGTCAAGCTGATGGATGACCGAGCTGACCCTGCTCCACGCTCCTCATCAAGAGCTGGGCTAGGTGGGCATTTTCCACTGTACATAATTTCTCTCTCTGAAGAAACCTCAAAGTTAGATTTCAGTTCTTAGGGCCATATTTTTCACATCATTTGGGCCTTCACTGTATCGAGATTAGGACCAACGGGTGGCATGGGGTGAGACAGGGAGCAGTTTAGCCCACTTAAAATCTCCTTTAGTTCCCTACCCTTGGCCACTCTAAATAAAGCTATAATTGAAGTAAAAATGGTTTATCTTGAATACAAGTCCTCTAACTCTCCCTACCTTCTGACCAGATTGTTATCTTACACCTTCTTCTATAGAAATTCTGAAGCTACCATTGAACATGTATGCACAGAAAATGTGTGCACACGTGTACACACACACGATCATGGGAATTGTTGTCTCCACACCCACCCTTCTATTCTTACCAAGTCACTCTAGTGCAAATATAATGATCACTTGGCTCATCTGTGTAATAAAATCACTAAAGTTATTTCCCTTTCTCTAGTTTCTTCCTACTCCAGTTCAGCGGACCAGTCCTGTCTGCTGATGTTCTTCGTCCTCTGCTTTCATCACCATACTCTCACTACTCAAAAACCCATCACAGCTTCCTAAAGTCAAAAGGTTATGTCTTCAGTTTGGTTTTCAGAGTTCTTCACAATCTGGCCCCCAGATGCCTTCCCAGACATACCTATGACCACTTAGTAAAAGTGGTCAACTCGTTATTTTTAACTCCACTTTGGAGTTAAAACTCCAAAGCAAATTTTCTCTCTGTCCTTCAGCTACTCCACCCTGATTTCTCTGTGCAAATTCCCAAGCTTTTTCGGCCTTAACATTTCACTTTGACATATTGTGAATAATATGTTTACCTCCAACTTTGTCAAATTCCTTCTTCACTGATCTAGGGCTTACTCTCAATTCTTTCTTGATGTCTACAATGGAACTTTTCAGTGACTCTTTGTATATCCTAGTTTTGGTTACAACAATTTTGTTAAAGAATTATTACAACACAGCTCTCTGCTCTCTTTCCTGCTCCTCTCTAGTGTATTCTTCCAATTCAGTTGAAAAATCCTTACCATAAGGCCTGCACAACCGGAAACTCTGCTTGCTTCCTCATTTTCTACCAACCTTCCCGTCACTCATGCTGCTCCAGCCATACCGGCCTTCTTATTTCTCGAACATACCAAACTCACTCTCTGGCTCCCGGATCCTTGTATGTGCTGTTCTTTCTGGCATGCTCTTCCTGCATGGCTGGTCCCCTCGCTTTAGTTGGATTCGGTTCAAATGTCACTCATAGGCACCTTCCCCAACACTACCTTAATTTAAAATAACCCCTTTCCGTCACTTGCCGTCCCCTTTATTCTGCTTTATTTTTCTTTAGGGTACTGATCACTATCGACATATCACAAATGCATTTGTTCATTTTCTACCTTGTCCACGAGGGCAAGAATTTTTGTCTGCTTTTTTCACCTTAGATCTATGCCTGGAACAGACTAGGTATTTAATAGTTACTTAATGAGTAAATCATCAAGGAATGGGTGGGCTTTTATATAGTTTGTGTAGAAATTAAAACAACAACAACAAAAAACTGCTACTGGTGTTTGTTCCCAGTTTAGCAGGACAACAGTCCCCATCGTTGTGGGGATTTCTGCAGAGGTGCTGGACTTCTCCCAAGCAGAGTAGCAGGTGCCGTATTAGATGGCAGGGATTAACCCAGACCGGCTTGGCTTGGCTCGTCCAGCCCTGGGTAAGTGACTGCCTCCAGTGGACAAAGGCTGTATCTCTTACAGGGCACTTGAAAGCCTAAAAGTAGTTTCCTTTTTTTATGCAGATAACTCTAATTGCTCCCGCAGCATTTAGTACTTTAAGAAATGTTAGTCTATTTCTGTTTGAGCCTCCAGTAGCCAGTCTCTCACTTGGGGTTGCTTTGGTTTTATTCTCTTGATAAGTTGATTTGGGCTAGTAGCAGTACAGTAAGCGAAAGATTTTATCTTATCAAAACAGCATAGGAGGCCACTATGATGGCAGATCAAAGGGTCCTATAGTCTTGAATGTTACCATGAATCCAGTTAAAGGAAATTCTAAGCTTATATTTTTTAAAAAGGAAATTTAAAAATCAGTAAGTTTTAATTTTAGTTTTTAAAAAAGATTTTATTTCTTTGAGAGAGAGCACAAGTATGGGGAGTGGCAGGCAGAGGGAGAAGCAGGCTCCCCACTAAGCAAGGAGCCCAACACGGGACTCTATCCCAGGACCCCAAGATCATGACCCAAGTGAAGGCAGATACTTAACCAAATGAGCCATCCAGGTGTCCCTAAGTTTTAATTTTTAATGAGATAAAAAAAATTCCATCAGACACCCATGTCAGATCCTTTCAGTACTATTTTGAACTTTTCAAAGCACACAGTGCACACAAAAATTATCTTACTGAGGGGCTCCTGGGTGGCTCAGTGGTTGAGCTGGGACTCTTGGTTTCCGCTCAGGTTATGATATCTGGGTTGTGGAATCCAGCCCTGTGTCCCTGAGTCAGGCTCCAAGCTCAGCGGGAAGTCGGCTTGAGATTCTCTCCCTCTCCCTAGGTTCTTCCCCCTGCTCACACACTTGCAAATAAATAGATAAATCTTAAAAAAAAAAAAAAAGAAGAAGCTATATTTATTTTCAACTGAAAAAAAAATGGCCCATCGACATTTAATTTCTCCTGAATTGTCTCACACAAAAAATTTATCCTTACTATTAGCCTAAAGAGAAACCTGCACAAAACAGTACCCTATTTTCATCACATCTTTTTTCTTAAAAGGTGGTGAGTGACCTCTGGAGGCAATTGGACAAAATATCCTGCTGCTTTCAGGAGTCAAGTGGAGAGAATTAGAAAGTAGATCCTTCCATGTAGAAGAGGTATTTTTGTTTTTTGTTTTTTTTGCAAGTTTAATCAGGATGAATTGAAGCATTTAACTTTAAAATTGGTTTACTGAACCTCAACTCAGTTTAGTAATATTTATTAAGTATATAATACAATGCTACAGGGGAGATAGAGACATAAAACTTTGCGGTTATGACCTACCAGGAAACTAAAGATAAGTGTAACATATTTATAATACAGGCTAGAATGTGTAAGAAAATTGAGGAGTGGCACAACTACATAGGAGTTCAGGTGTTTGGTTAGGGTGACAAGAGTAAGCCTACTACACTCAACAAACATTTACTGAAGACCCACTTTGTGCCAGGCACTATGCTAAAGGATATACAAGACACAGTGCCTTCCCTTCAGACTCTGAGTGTGGTAGGGAAGATGACACATAAACGGGAACATTCTGCATGAAGCCGTAGGTGGACTATTAGAATTACACACCAAGGGGCGGAACTAAAACAGCCTCAAGACAGGGAGGAGGGTCAGGAAAGGCTGGCTAGAGAAGGTAATACCTAAGTGCATTCTTTTTATTTTTTTAAGATTTTATTTATTTATCTCGAGAGAGAGCATGAGCCAGGGGAGGGGCAAAGAGGAGGGTGAGGGGGAGACTCTCCAGCAGACTCCATGCTGAGCTGCCTCGAGTCTCCACTCAGGGCTCCATCCTGTGATCCTGAGATCATGACCTGAACTAAAACCAAGAGTCAGACCCTCAACCGACAGCCACCCAGGCGCCCCATGCCTAAGCGGATTCTTAACGGTAGGAATAGTTCTGGTATAGCTTTGGCATCATAAGGCTACTCTCGTCCATCTCTCCCACTAAGTACAACTAAAAACTCATGACAAAATACAGTGACTGCCCCAGGACTCTGACAAGTCTTCCACAAAAAGATTGTGAAGGGGAGGCCCAACTTGGAAAAGAAGCCCGCCAGGGGATGGGTTTCCTGGCCTAACCCCCTCTTTTTTCTTATCATTTCTGTCCTGAGGAGAGGCCCCATGTGGGATCTGCTGGACGGCATAAGCAGCTAACTCTCTGACAGAAACCCTGTCTCTCCATCCAGGGATCCCGAAGGCAGGTGCAGGGAACTGAGACGAGCGGCCTCTGTGAGTTGGAAAGTGAGCAGGGAGGGGGGAGAGGAGAGGGTCACAGAAGAGGATTCCGAATGTTGTGTAGGAACCAGTGTCAGTCTTAGGTTCACTGCCAACTTGCACTTGTCTGCAGGAGACCTAAAGCAGCACAGCACAGCACAGCAAAGCCTTTGACAACTAAGAGTTAATCATGGGCCAACTCTCAGACCGACCCCTGAGTGGTACGTGTTCAGGACAGACCCAGGGCAACAGAGCAGAAGCTGTAAAAACTGGACTGAGATTGAAACCATTAGCCACAGAAGGCGATGCAAAACCTGTAATGTGAACTCCATCAGGGTGATTTCCTCCATACATTCCGGAGGAGGATTTTCATGGGATCTAGGGGCAGCACAATGTTAACTGTCACTCTGTTCAAGAGGCGAGAGAAAATGACCAGTGTAAAAATTAATAGAAGGAAACTTTATTTAAAATGACGCCAGGAGGCCAGCAGGGGGAGCTCTCATACCCTGCCGCTCCTGGTACCTGCAGATCCAACAACAGGAGAGTATCTTGCTATGGGACAAGTTGGGTACTGCTTCTAAATACTGCCTTAACTATCCTAGCAGGAAGGAAGAGAGGTTTTTCTCCTCCTCTGGCAACAGCCCAGTCGGCGAGAGACTGTCACAACTCAGCTGATGAAAAGCCACTGTATTCTGAATTCCCACTTTACTCCAGTGGACTTTTTGTTTTTAACAGTGAAAGAGCAGAGCAAGGCTAACTCCATTTTGTGCTACACCTGCCATCTTGTGTATAACCCCTAGATGACCTGCTCCTGAGAAAGGTCACAGAATGTCAGAACATTGCCTAGCCGGCCCTTGAGCTAGTTTGACTTAGCCAGTAGGAATGCGGAACCCCTAACCGCCACAGGATGTAAACCCCGCCTTGTGCCCGCCAAACTTTCGACCAGAGTAATAGGCTAGTTCAAACAGTTACCTTACCCGCCAAACTTGCACGCCAATTCAGACCAGAGTAATGGGCTAGTTCAAACGGTTACTATAGGGTAAATTGTAATTCAATTGGCCACCTGCGTGTGGAGCGACATGACTATGCAACTTTCTCTGCGTGTTACAATCTCATTGGCCACCTGCGTGTGGACCGACATGACTATACAACTTTCTGTGTGATCGCTGGCCCCTATAAAACTGTTACGCCCTTTAACCTAGGTGCCCAAGCTCCGACCCCGCTGTGTCGGATATACTTGGGTCCAAGCTTGAGCTTGCAAATAAACCCTCGTGCATTTGCATCGGTATCGGCTCCTCCTCGGTGGTCTCTCAGATTCAAAATCGGGAGCATTACAACAATTCTCCCAACTTCCCCCTTTCTTCCATAGGAGAGGAGTCCTTTCCTTTGTCCTCCAGACTTGCTAATGGTTTTGCCATAGCTTTCGGTCCCAGACTGCAATTCTCTGGTATTCCCAAGTAAATCCATTTTTGCTGGTAAAATAACTGGCTGTTTTATTTTTAAGGTTAACATCTGTCATACAAAGAACCAGGAAAATGTGGCCAAATCCTGAGGGAAAAGACAATCACCAAAACAACCCTGAGATAACACAGGTGTTGGAATATTCAGACAAAGACTCTAAATCAGCTATTATGTGTTGCAGGAGGAAAAGATAAACACACGTGAGATAAATGTAAAGAAAGACACTTTTAGCAGAGAAACAAAGCATGAAAAAAGACCCAAGTGGAAATTTTGAACTGGAAAGTACCGTATATGAAAGAAACAAGTTCAGTGGATAGGTGTAATAGCACAATGTAGCTTATGAAAGAAAGCAGCAGTGAACTTGAAAATAGATAAGTTAACAGAAATTACCTAACCTGAAGAGCAGAATGGGATAAAAGGCTGGGAAAAAAGAACATAGGAGCATCAGGGACCTGTGCAACAATATCAGAAGGTCTAACATACAAGTCATTAGAGTTCCAGAAAGACAGGTGAAAGATGTTGATAAAAATGATGTGAAAAAGTAATGGCTAAAAACTTCCCAAATTTGGTGAAAGTCCCAGAAGACTAGAGGAGAGAAAACCACTTGGGAACTTAGGGGAATAGTTTTTGTGAGAGGTGATAAAGTTCTAAAAGTAGGCTGTGATAACAGCATAGAGGGCTGGTTTCAGAAATACCTATGGAGGTAAAATTGGCAGGACTTGGTGAGGAGAGAGAAAGAAGCATCAAGACAGGATCTCACATTCCTTACAAAGATGGGGGGTGGGTGGTGAGATCAGCATGGAGTATCACAGAGCAGGGGCAAATTTATTTAGGAAAAAAAGGAGTTTGGCTTTAGGTAGTAAAGATGAAATACTGTGAAGCTTGAGTTCCTACAGAATATTTTTGGTTATATTAAATCTCAGTGACCAAGTCAGAGGTGTGTCGCTCAATACAGAACTCCATGGAGAAGGCACAAAAAATCCTTTGTAACCTACCTCTCACATAACCTTCTCTTCTCTTTAACACATACACCTTTTGTTTCAACCACATCCAACTTTTCTCAAAGAGGCCTTCCCTGATTCTGAAATCTAAAACAGGTTCTCTTAAATCACAGCATCTGTGCTTCTGAGGTAAACTGGGAGAAGCTTAAGGACCAAATGGATGGGGCTGGAGAGATGGGTTGGAAAGGAAATGATAAAGAGATTTACTTTTGTAGTCTGGGAGCCTAAGTGGGTAAAAGTCATCGGGTCCAAAAGCACGTTTCCACTAGACAGTAAAAAATATTCACACATCTTGAGGCCGTGGTCTGGTCAAAGAGCAAAAGGGAACAAAAAGCTGGAACTGGGTAAAGAACGTAAGGCCTTTCCTTCTCCACCGGCACGCCTTTACTCAGGGATCCTTGAAATCCGAGTCCTGCTCCAGTTTCTGGCAACTGTGGTATGATTTGCAGGGATTGGAGCCAGACTGTACTTGAAACCTCAGCTTTGGGTCCGGACTTCTCTTGAGCTACTGTTACACTACGTGCAGCCCCGGATTCGCTGACCGACCTTGGGCACCTCGCTACTGATTCTCTATGACTTCATTCTGAGATCTGTAAAACGAGGCTAACGTGGAATTTGGAGTGTTAGGGGGATTCATTAGTACCCGTGAACGCTTACATGCGAAGTTCAACAGATGTGGTGGAGTGACAGATGGACGACAGAGCTCAAAGGAGCGAGGGCAGCAAATCTAGAAAGCTCCATAAGGGATAGACCGCGGGGCTCCCTTTGCCCTGCGGGGAGACCCGGAGAGCGGGTGCGATGCCAGACCCTGCCAACCTCCGCCCGCTTTTTCGCCCGCGACGGCGTGGCCGCGTCTTACCTCACGAGCCGGCGGGTCCCAGGCTGCAGCTGCAGCTCACTCCGCCACGGGGCGCCCGCTCGCCGGGCCTCTGTGGGCTCAGCTGTGTGTGATGCGGCGGCCCGGGCGCCACGTCCGGTCTCCCAGGCAACCACATAAACTTCCGGTTTGAGAGCTGCCGCGGTTGGCGAGAGGCCACATTTCCGCCACGTGACCCCCTCCGGCACCTCGAGCTGAAAGGCTCGCGTCACCGGCCTGCAACACCCGGGTGCGTCCCGAAGTTCGCCTTCCCCGCCCTGACGAGGGGCAGTTCCTGGGGAAGTGGCTCCCGCGGGGACGGCCGGGCCTGGAGGGGCGGGGCTGGGACTTGGCTCCCAGTTCCCGAGGCTCCGCTGGGAAGCCCGGCGGCAGCAAGACCTCTTCTCCTAAGCCGCCGAACTGGAGTTGGAAGTGGAACTCCGTGGGGCCGGGGCCCCGGCTGCCGGGCAGCGGCTCCTCGGGGCCGAGGCCGCGGCGGAGAATGAGGCGGTGGCGGTGGCGGGGTCCCGGCGGGGCCGCCAGGCTGGAAGCATGCTGCGCTGGTTCATCACCGTGATCCTGTGTGCTGCCTTCCTGGGGCTGGTGAGAGCCGGGGCTGGAATCCTCCCGAGCCGGGGCGTGAGCAGGCGTCCTGCAGAGAACGCCGGCTTCTCAGTTCGAGTCTCACCTCTGCCACTTGCAAACTGCGTGACCTTGGGCGCGTTCCCAGCCTTAGTTTCCTAATCTGAAAAATGGGCGCAGTTCTGATGTTCTAATGTTGGAGGGCTATTGTAAAGTGCGAAATTGATTTTCCTAGTATATTTGTCTGCTCCAGCAAACCTTCCTACTTCTGCGCGGGGTGGGGGAGAAATGCAAGAGGGTGTTGCTAGGTCTATAGGCCCCGTGAGCACACGCAGACCCCAAATTATTACACAAACCGGCTTTTCTGGGAATTTCTCTTTCTTGCCTGACCAGATTCAGCCAATCCCTTATTTTTGCAGAAGAGGGCAATAGACCCAGAGAGGGAATATGACTTTTCCGGACCACACAGATGGTTTTAAGTGGTGGAGGCAGTAATAATATGTTTCTTATTCTGCCCACAATCCTATGTAAAACAAACCTTTAGATCCTTCAGTGTTAGAGAGCAAACTGCAAGACTAGAAGAGCCTTTTGACAAATCCCTTGGCTGCCCGGCGATTCCCTTATTTCTGGAGATTTCTCACCACTTGTCTGGAGTATGGCAATCTTGGGGATTTGGTAGGGTGAGTCAGGCTTCAGGAAAGTCACTTCTCAGTCCTCTGAGAGTCACTTAGTGTCTTTTGCTTGAGCGACAGTGGATTCCTAGAGTATTTTGATTTGAAAAAAGAAAAATCATTGCAGATGCTTCTTGAGCCCTCACCTGTGCCTCTCCTGTTTTAAGTACTTTGCAAACAGGAAGTAATTTGATTGGAGAAGGAGCTCAGCCTTCCCTCCAGGTACCAGGTGCTCACTCTGCCCTGGCTTGGGCAAGATGCACACCTGTGTTTCGAGCAGAGCAGTCCATTTAGAATGAATTATTCCTGAAGCATAGGCCCATTAGAAATGTCCAACAAATATTTTTAAGTGCCCAACAAGTACTCTCTGATGGCTTGGGGTTTTCTTTGAAGAGAAGTACAGATTTAGAAATGTTTGAATTGTCTATTTCCTATATATTTTGATGTGTCAGAGGAAGGGCACCTTGTGCATCCAGAAATATTCCTGTTTTGACAACATCAAAAAACCAGGAATACTATATTTTAATGGTTTGATAATTTAAATTTTTAACATCCAAATTCCTGTGTTATAATGTGAATATAGTATATATCCTGTGCATATAGTATATTTCAAAGTGCACAAAATGCTGGCGAAAAGGATTTTAATGTTACATTTCACTCTTAATACAAGAGTCTTTTGTGGTATTGTTCAAAAAGGAAACAAAATTGCAGCAGAGAGCCAAAAAATAAGGAATCTTTTTTTTTAACTTGAGACAGTTAAAAAAGTTTCTAGAAAACTAGAAAACCAGTAGGACTTGATACACCAAATACAGTAGCCTATGATTCTAGGACTCCTGGTACTGTCATCCTGAATTTTTCCTGACTGAGATTTAAAGCAGTCCACTACATTTCACTGAAATCCCTTCCTCCCTTTTTGTTAATTGAATTTAATTTTTTAGAGGTGGGGGAGGGGCAGAGAGAGAGGGAGAGAAAGCCACTCAAGCAGGCTCCAAGCCCCTTGTGGAGCTCGACCTCACAACCCTAAGGTCCTGACGGAGCTGAAATCAGGAGTTGGCTTCTCAACCGACGACTCAGCCACCCAGGGGCCCCACCTCCTCCCTTTTTAATAGTGAAAAAAGCTACAAGACAGGCACTATTTTAATGATTGTAAATAAAAGCTTTTTTTTTTTTTTAATTTTAGGGGATGAGTGTTGCTATACTGGGACCGACATTTCAAGATTTGGCAACAAACGTGAACCGCAATATTAGCAGTCTTTCTCTGATTTTTGTGGGCCGTGCCTTTGGATTTTTGAGTGGCTCAGTGATTGGTGGAGTTCTTCTTGACATTTTGAATCATTTTCTACTTTTGGGTAAGTAAAGACCAATTTTAGCTTTTTATGACTACTTTCAAGGAATTTACAGTTTGTTTTTAAATATGAAACCTGCTACGGTTGACAACTCAAATGGGTAGTGTTCAGGCATCCTCAGTGGAAAGGTTTCTTTGGTGCCTGTTTTCATCTCAGCAGTTCTAGGGAGTCTGTGTGGGACTGCTCTGGAAATTTAGACTAGCCCTAGAATGTGTTACTATCTTTAGCCTTCCCGGGTCACTGTAATTTAGGCACCACTCCTGAATCGTGTACTAGTTGTCCAAAGAACTCTGATTGTCAGGGTTTAAGGCACATCTCCTGGGGCCACCATAGATCAGAATGAATTCTTTGAACCTGCCCAGACTAGGCCCTGAACAGAGAATGAAGGTGGGAAGTACTGGGGGCGGAATGACATAGGCTAGATTTTTTTTTTTAGCTGCCTCATGTTAATGATTCCTCCAGACCTCTCTACCTCTCCCTTCAAATAGATGGCAAAGCCTTTAACTTACTCTCTTTTGAGTAAATAGATACATTTAAAGAAAATCTGGATTAATGTGATAAAACTGCTTTGGAAGTCAGGAGAATAATTTACTGTTGTTGATGAATAAATGAATGATTGCTCAGATTTCCAAAGTGGGTTGAGAATATATCGCTCTCTCGTATTTCCCTCCCTATTCCCAAGCTAAATTACGTAATACATTTCTACTACAAACTGTCATAACTGCATTTTATTTTTGTCTTTTTAATTTTTTACCTCATGCCTAAAAGTCTCCTTTTATTTATTTTTTGATGTATTTATTTTGATTAAAAGTCTCTTTTTAAAATAGGAAATATTTAAATGAATTTTTGAGTTGTCAGTTTTGCTATAAAACTTTGCCCTGTAGCATATGGTTTGATTATCAGCAGTGCTAGAAATGTACTCATGTTAGATTAACTTATATTTTATAGTCCATATAGATTATGAAAGCTTGGAAGGGAAAGAACCATTTATAGATGCTGAACCTCTCATCTACTTACTATTACCCCATTGTAATTTGACCTACTTTGCATTTATGGGGGTTTTTATGATGTTGACTTGATTCATGACTCTCTGCATGCGTATTGTTTCTGATAGCTGACTTTTCCCTTTCTTCTCAGGGGTGTCAATGTTGACTACCACAGTTGGTCTTTATCTTGTTCCGTTTTGTAAGACAGCAGTGTTACTGATTGTCATGATGTCCATCTTTGGTGTTTCAGCTGGCATTCTGGATACAGGTCAGTGAGCCCTGCAGTGTCATCTCTGGGAGTAGGGACTCTCTACTAGAAAAAGTAGAGCAGATGACATGATATTGTCATCTGCATTGTAAAATGACACCGACCTACTGAATTGTTCATGGGGTCACCCAGTCAGCACCACCCTCTGGCAACTACTCTTCTTGCCAAGTAGGGTGCCTGGTTTTGAGCAATTCATGGAGTACATTTAAAGAATTTTGTTCAGTGAGGGATTATTGGCTTGCAGTATCCAAACAGGAAAGGTTCCCCCGTGTGGGTAATTATGGTGTCGGTGAGTGGGCTTTCATTTTGGGATAGAACTTTATCAACGTAGTATGGGAGGAATTGAGGGGTTAATAGGTTAAGCCAACTTTGGAACCATATTTGGCTGAGGAATCCTAGAAGCGGCTCTCCATTTTAAAAAGCACTCTGCCTTTTGAACTAAGAGAAACCTGTGCTGTGTGTTATTTTCCTTCCCTCCCTCTTTTTTTTCCCCCCTCTCAAAAGCCCCTGCCTTCCTGCAGGAGATCCTCTCCATATGTCTTGTTACCTTTTAAAACCTACTAAATAACATACCTGGCCTTTGTCCACCCCTAAAACCAGCTCTCTTCTTCCCCTGCTCTGTTGTTAACCTGATAGACCGGGGATATTTTATACTCTAGGCTTAGTTTGGTTGTGAAATTATGGGGTACAACTGTGTGTTTATCTGCAAATGTGTTAAAGAGAAACAAAATAGACCCGATGCTACTTGCCTTTCGCCTTTATTTCCTGTAACGGGCCCAACCAGTGTTCAGGTTTCTGAACAAATGTTCTGCATCCGCTATATCCAGAAATAATTTCCCTCAACAGGTTATTTGGTAAATTGGCCACTATCTGATGCTGGTGTATGTATTTAAAATGTTTACGAATAAATAAATATCCATCTCTTTCCCACCCTCCCCTCCCACTGCCAGCCTCATATTAGAAGTCTCTTGTAAAAAGCCTTGGGCTAGTGTGCCTGGCTCTGAGAGGTAGTGGTTTACTAGCTTCTGGAATCCATTTGTATGTGATGTTCCGATGCTCCGAGTTCTCCCGTGGTGGTAGGGTAGAGTTCTTTAATCATAAAATCGACCGAGCTGCCACGTCGGATGACTGAGACTACCTTCATCCTCGTGCCACGTAAAACAGACTCCTCTTCCTTCTGATAGTAATGAACTGTTTTTTGCTAAGTTACTATGATTAAATAATTCTCTTCATCTTTCATTGGTAGGTGGTAACGTCCTAATCTTGGCTATTTGGGGGGACAGAGGAGCCCCACACATGCAGGCCTTACACTTCAGTTTTGCCTTGGGTGCCTTTTTGGCTCCATTACTGGCTAAGTTGGCACTGGGCACGACGGTGTCTGCTGAAAACCGCACAGAGGCTGACTCTAACCATTCTGCCCTCAACCAGTCATCTGAAGCTGACTCAGAATCTCTGCTCGGAGTACCTGACAATGTGAATTTGCTGTGGGCGTATGCTGTTATCGGTACTTACGTCTTTGTAGTTGCTGTCTTTTTTTTGGCTCTGTTTTTAAAGAAAAGCTCAAGGCAGGAAAAAGCAAAAGCGTCTGCTCAGAGGTCTCGAAGAGCTAAATACCACAATGCCCTTCTTTGTCTCCTTTTTCTGTTCTTCTTTTTTTATGTTGGAGCTGAGGTCACATACGGCTCTTACGTTTTCTCCTTTGCGACCACCCATGCTGGCATGAAAGAAAGTGAAGCGGCTGGATTGAACTCCATCTTCTGGGGGACCTTTGCAGCCTGCAGGGGCCTAGCAATCTTTTTTGCTACGTGTTTACAACCTGGAACCATGATTGTGTTAAGCAACATTGGCAGCCTGGCATCATCCTTATTGCTGGTGCTCTTCGACAAGAGCCCAGTCTGCCTCTGGATAGCGACTTCGGTGTACGGGGCCTCAATGGCAACCACGTTTCCCAGTGGTGTTTCTTGGATTGAGCAGTACACCACCATCCATGGGAAATCTGCAGCCTTTTTTGTAGTCGGTGCCGCCCTGGGAGAAATGGCTATTCCTGCGATAATTGGAATTCTTCAAGGACAGTACCCTGATTTGCCTGTAGTTTTGTACACCTGTTTGGGGGCCTCGACAGCCACCGCCGTTTTATTTCCTGTGCTCTATAAATTAGCCACCTCGCCTCTCAATCAACAGCGAAGAGGACACAGAAAAAGCGAGGACCAGAAAGCTTTGCTATCTAGTTCTGAGCTAAATGACTATGAGGAAGACAATGAAGAAGAGGATGCGGAAAAATGGAATGAAATGGATTTTGAAGTGATCGAAATGAATGATACAATGAGGAATTCTGTAATAGAGACATCTAGAAGTATTTTGACGGAGCCCTTAGCTGAAGTCTCCAATCAGTCCCACTCCACAGTGGCGTTGGGGTCCCCTCCAGTGAATAGTGGCCAGTCCCCTGTGAATCACCTTGCAAGAAACCAGGTGAAAAGGGACTAACACCTGGAGAAGATGGATTATTCTGACCTCCTTGAATAATCTCCAGTTCTAAAGAAGCCAGTCAGAGCAGAGCATTAACAGATTTTCAACATGCTTTGGGAATCAAAATTTCTAGGTCAGAGTATAGCAAATGTTGCAAAGTTTTGAAAGGTTCTGTAATTCCAGAATTTTCCATAAAGAACAAATGGTCTCGTATGGCAGGATCTTACTGCAAGGCTAGTGTTTGGCATGTGCCTGATTAGGTGATGTTCTGTGGTCTCCACCCCTGAGAGCATGCAAAGAAGGTGTTTGCCATTGAGAAATTGGGTGCTGTTCTAATAGAACGAAACCATCTAGTAGGTGAATCGATTAGCGGAACAAATGATCAGTCATCAGTATTCTACCGGGGAAGTAGAGGAGTGTCATTTCATAAAAGAGCAACTTTGAAAATGGACAGAGATTTTTATTAATTGCTTTGCCCTCCCTGTAGTGTTGTGCAGGAGAATGCCGATGCCTCATTTGATTTCTGATTTCTATAAGGAGAACACAGACCAGGACCCTACAGACCTGGCTTCATGACTGCTGCTTACTAGTTTTCTGGCCCTGCACTCAGTAACTTCACTTAAGTAGGCCTTGTTTATCTGTCTCCTGATGTGTGCTTCTATCAGTGAAAATGCGATGATTTTCAAACTAGGAATCCATCAGCTTCAAAGTTTATGCAAGAAAAAAGTAAAAAAAAAAAACAAACACGCAAGGTGTCTGTTAGAAATTAACATAAGTGCCACCCATTCTTCATTTCAAATGAGAAGTGAAAGTGATAGTTTTGAGAATACTATTGATTATGAATACATGTCGATTTAAGAGAGGCTCCATGTTTAATAACTACATGTAAAACACATTTTTCAGTACTGTGTTTCATCAGCTCTAAGATGCACCTTTTTTTCACATCTGTAACAGCTCTGAAATCAGGATGTCTTAAAGCCCGTGGTCACTTAACATTTTGTGACAAAATTTAATTGACAGGTATCCATGTCCATATACACATAATGCATGTTACAATCGGCGTCTTACAGTAATTCATTCGATTATGGAGATTTTACTATTTTTACAGATATTTTAAAAAGAAAAGTTATTTTTATACGCTGATTTTCTTGATGTTCAAGTGGGATTTGGAGATGCAATGTTCCGACTTTAAAGGCTATTTGAGGGTTACTGTGTGAGTAGTGGGATCTACCTTAGTAATGAAGGCTGGTCTGGGCTTTGCTCTTACAGTATTTGCTTCTCATTGAGTCTGGCTAGTAATCACACTGTAAACGAGGCTGCTGGTTTAATTTGTAAAGAGGCATATTTGGAATATTTGTATCACACTCCCCCCCGCTGCTGCCCACCGGGTTCTTCCTTCCTGAGTTTGAAATACGTGGGAAATCAAAATAATGATTAGAAAGGGGCTCAGTGGCCTAGGAGTCAGGGATCACAAAGGGTACTTCGTATGAGTGTGGCGAAGCTGGTATGAGCTGTCCTTTGGTAAATGACTAGCACTGATGATAGCTTTTGTTTACTTCTCTTTACCATGTTTTATGGTGAATCATACATAACTACCTGCTTGCAGTATGTTCACTTTCTCTTATTTATCTAATTTCTACGAATTTGCCTTTGTTTTTTTTCTGAGTGAAATACAGTATCTTTTTTTGACCACTGCCCATTCACCTTCAGTACCTTCCACAATATGGGTTTGTATATAATCTAGTGATTTTGGAGGGCTGGTGGAGAAATTAACAGTAAAAAGCATATTCTTCTTGCTCTTTTCGTATTGTACTTTTCTCTTAGCTACGACTTGGAGCCCACCTGTATTCCATTTACTGCTTTTTTTCTCAGGTTGTTGGAATTTAGGCAGTAGACGCTTTTTAGCAGTAGGAGGCTTGCTAGAACAGGAATTCTATCTGCGGCGTCTACATTTAAGGGGTAGAAGATGGAGCTAAGGGAGAGAAAGATGATAAGAATGTGGCAGAAAATTTGGAAATCCACACTGGAAAATCCACTAGAGTTCCACAAACCAAAATGTGAATGGCCATATGAGATTGTAGGCATTGTTAAATTTTGATGTATTTCCATATTGGAAGGATAAGACTTCGTACAATTCCAAGAATTCGCATTCGTTCTAATAATCAGTCCTTAGATAAGTGTCTGCTGATATACAAGAATGAATACTGAAGTTTTCTATTGCTGAATAACAGATTTAGTGGTTTATTAGTGGTTTACAACAACGTTTTTATTTTAAGTAGGCTCCACGCCCAGTGCAGAGCCCAACGTGGGGCTTACGGCCGTGAGATTGAGACCTGAGCTGAGATGAAGAGTTGGTCGCCTAACCGACCGAACCGCCTAGGCGTCCTAACAACAGACACTTTTTTGTCTGACGGTTTCTTGAATCAGAAATTTGGGTACGACTTCACGGGGTCCTCTGCTCAGGGTCTCGTGGGGCTGCCATCAACCCGTTGGATAGAGCTGTGTTCCTTTTTGGAGCCTAGGGTTCCCTTCCAGGGCCACGCATGTGGTTGGTAGTATTCAGTTCCTCGCTGTGGTCGGCCCAGGTCCCTGTTTTTTGCTGGCCGTGAGCTGCCACCAGTCCCGATTCCCAGAACCTCCCATAGTTTTTTTTTGCCAGGCAGCCCTCTGTAGATCTCTCACAGTGTACAGCCCATGTCCTCAAAGGTAGCAGGAGAACCTCTCGCCTGAGTCTGTTGAGCTGGAGTCTTCTTTAACATGAAATAATAACAGGAGTGGCATCCCATCACCTTTGCCATGTGCTCTTGGCTAGAAGCAAGGCACGGGTTCTACCCAAACTCAAGGGAAGAGACTAGTACAGAGATGTAATTCATTGGGGGGTCACCTAAGAGCATGTTTGCTACGCACTGATACTCACAAAACCAAGGTTCAAGAGAACTAAAAAGTTTGAGCTGGGGCAAGAGGCCTTAGCAGTTATCGAAAGTGATTATAGGTACCAAACTGAGTGAGCTCGTGTGGGGGTGGAAGGCTCCCCAAAGGCTGGGCCAGTGGATCTGATGGAGGAGATTCTTTCTGTCAATGGATGGGCTGACTGGCAATTAAGCCTTTTCCCCCCCTTGACATTTTATGTTCTTTCCCACTATGCTTTTAACTTGCTCAAGTGCAGTTTCCTATGAGAGAAATAGGTAAATTTCAGTTTAGTTGTATTTTCATAGTAAAGTCCAAGAACAGTCCGAGAGCATCTTTCAGTTACTCTTATGTTTTATAGAAAAATCCTTTGAAAAAATCTGTTTTTATCATGAAAGTAATGAAGGTATAAAAAAGTCAGCTAGAAGATTAGGGAAGTACATAAAAACGTAAGGGACAAGTATAAGTATTTATGCAAAGTTTTTTTTTATTTTTTTAAGTAAGCTCTATGCCCAATGTGGGGCTCAAACTCCTGACCCCCAAGATCAAGAGTAGTATGCTCTACCAGCTGAGCCAGCCAGGCACCTCTGTATAAGTAATTTATAATTCTAAATACCTAGAAAAATTCTTAACATTTCTCATCAACACAATTTCCTGGGTAAAGGAGTAAAAAAATAAAAATAAAAAAATTCCCTCCTATCGGATAAAGTTTCAGAAACAACTTGAATTTTGTGTCCAGAGTGCATTGCCACTGCAGTTGGTGGATTGGTTATTAGTTTGAAGAATTGTAATTTATTAAAAAAAAAAAACAAAAAACCTAATTGATCAGTAGAGTAACCCTCCTGAAAACTGTGTGAAATGATTTCATTTCAGGTAGAATCCTTGAATAATCAGGATAGCTTTCTCATAACCAGAACTTTTGGTTTATCATAGCATTGTATCACTCCTACCACTTTAAAGTTATTACTAAAATAGAGCTTAAAGTTCTTAATGGAAGTAGATAACATTCTTCTGGGATACCTTGTATCTGTGTCTGTTAAGAGCCACTTGTTTTCTTCATAGTGCTGTGAATGTGTGTGTGTGTTTGCACATGTGAACTCACAGATATGTGTGTTTCATATTTCCTATACTGTGGGGGTGCAGTGGGAGCAGAGGTGGTAGAGAAGGGATAAAAAAAAAAAAGCTTAAGGTATGACTCCAAGTTTGTTAGAAATGGTTCTTTTTTTAATTGAAATTTTTTTTGCAATTATTATAGATTTACATACAGTTGTACATAATGTTTTTGTTTTTTCTAAATTTCTGAGCAAGGGCTACTTGCTCAGTCTGGAGCGTAGAGAACTAGGCTAGTGCTTCTCATACATTATTGCGCATTTGAATTTCTTGTTAAAATATAGATTCTAATTCTATAGTACCTGGGATAAGAGCTGGGAGTCTACATTTCTAACAAGTTCTTACATGATGAGGAGCTACTGGCCTGTGGACTGATCACATTTTGGGTAGCAAGATTCACTTTTTTTTTCACTTTTTTATTTTTTTAATTAATTAACATATAATGTGTTATTTACCCCAGGGTACATGTCTGTGAATCGTCAGGCCTACACATTTCACAGCACTCACCATAGCACATACCCTCCCCAAGGTCCATAACCCAGCCACCCTTGGCTCGTTTCGTGAGTTTAGGAGTCTCTTAGGCTTTGTCTCCTTCCCCATCCCATCTTGTTTCATTTCTGTCCCCCACACCCCCCACGACCCCCCGCCCTGTCGCAAGATTCACTTTTTGAGAGGGTCAAATTCTTTGCTACTTTTGGGAATTCAGTTTGCTTTGATTTAGCTTTTCTGAATCTGACCCTAAATCCATAGGAGTCTGTAGTTCCCATGCCCCCTTCCTCTCTCTTACACACAAACCCTAGGACTCTATTCGGAGTTCTCTTCAGTCCTCTCCATTTACTGCATTGGCTGTTGGATATTTATTTCTCATGTCAGTTGAATGCCTCCTTTTTGGCAGTCTCTGTGAGAGGTGTTACGTTACACAAGTGGAAAGATCAGAAAGTTCCTGCCTCCGTGGTACCTACCCTCTATAGCAGGACTGTCCAGTAGAATTTCCCACAATGATGGGAACATTTTATACTTGTACTGCCTAGTAGCCACAGGTCACATGTGGTGAACTGAGCCCTTAAAATATGGCTAGTACACAGATAATGAACTTTTAAATATCTACATTAGCTGGCGACTGCCATATTGGATAGAACAGGTCTACCGGGAGAAACCAGGTATCCAATAACCATACAAGATGTTTCCAGGGGGGCACCTGGGTGGCTCAGTTGTTGGGCGCTGCATTCGGCTTGGGTCGTGATCCCGGGGTCCTGGGATCCCCACATCGGGCTCCCTGCTCGGCAGGAAGCCTGCTTCTCCCGCTACCATTCCCTCTGCTTGTGTTCCCTCTCTCGCTGTGTTTCTCTCTGTCAAGTAAATAAAATCTTTAAAAAAAAAAAAAAAAAAAGATGTTTCCAGGAAGGCTTTACTTTCTGTTCTACTAGAAATTTACAAGTATCTGGGATCAGAAAGATTGTGCTAGATACCTTCTCAAATGGCATAATATAAAATATCCTGGCACTTAAGGAAAGGCCTGGCTTTACTGGGTCCTGATGGTAGAAAGTTGTGTTTAGTCATCTGGAAGAGGTTTGTCTTTTCCTTGTGTGTCAAGGAAGCGGACCGAAGCTGGTTACCTTGTTTGTCAGGAGGGTTTAAGCTCTTTGCCTTTATGCACTTTGGCCAGTTGGCATTTGAGCTAGGTTGCACTTGAATCCTTATTTAGCTATAAATAGTTTCATATTTAATGAGTTGAAATTTTATAACATTAAATTTTTGCTAAGAGAATTTTCTACATTTTTTGGTGGTTGTCTTAATTACACATTCTCATGTCCTCTACTTCTGCCTTGTTCATTTCTTTTAATTCTTGCAGAAAAATCCCTTAGATTCTTGCACTGTGGCCGTTAATTCTTATGTATTATCTTCCTTTTGGTATATATATATATGTATACATATATGTATACATATATATATATATTTTAAAGACTTTATTTGACAGAGAGCGAGCACAAGTAGGCAGAGAGGCAGGCAGAGAGAGAGGAAGAAGCAGGCTCCCTTGTGAGTACAGAGCCTGATGCGGGGCTCGATCCCAGGACCCTGAGATCATGACCTGAGCCGAAGGCAGAGGCTTTAACCCTCTGAGCCACCCAGGTGCCCCTTGGCTTATATTTTTAATTGCAGAATGCTTTTCGTGTCTGGTCTCTGGCTTTATGGCAACTTGCCTTTGATGTGTTTGGTTATGTCAGTTAATGGATGGCCTGGACAAGTGTTACAGTTGCTCAATGACATAAGTGACTTAAGGCTGTGACTTAAAGTGACTTAAAGCTTCTGAACAACTTGTGAGGTTACAAGGTGCTTTTAAAAGAATTATTTTTAGGGATGCCCGGGTGGGTCAGTCCGTTAAGTCTCTGCCCTCGGCTTAGGTCATGATCTCGGGATCCTGCAATCGAGTCCTGCATCTGGCTCCTTGCTCAGTGGGGAGCCTGCTTGTGTGCCCCCCCCCCCCGCCCCTCTCGCTGTCTGACAAATAAATCATCCACAAAACTGAAACTCCATACCCGTTATGCACTGTAACTCCCATTCCACCCTCCTGCCAGCCCTGACAATCCGAAATATGCAGGTTTGGTTTTATTTCCATCCATCTCCTTTCCATCCCTACAAACTTCACTACTCATATAAAAGTACTTCTTGTGATGGCGTTACACGGTATTTGTCCTTCTATGCCTGGCTTATTTCACTTAGCATGTTGTGGCGTGTGTCAGTTTCCCTTGTAAGGCTGAGTAATAATGTTTTGATGCCTACTTTGTTTATCCACTTACCTGTTATGGAAACTTGGGCTGCTTCCACCTTTTGGCAATTGTGACTAACGCTGCTAGGAAAATTGATGTCCGTGTATCTGTCTGCATTTCTGCTTTCAGTGTTTGTGGGTAACCCCACAAGTGTGATTGCTGAATCATATGTTATATTTTTAATTTTTTGGGGGGCTTTCATTTTCGGACTTAGATAATATCGTCCTAATCAGTTTTCCCAAAAGAAACTAGGTATAGGAAAGAGAAGCCCATGCTTTTGTTAGTATTGCTTCAAACCCTAGGCAGTCTTTTAGCCCATTTTAATCAACTTAGTATCACCCATATACTGAGTAGATGAAAGGTTTATCAGGCATCTACCTCAAAGTTGGCTTCCAGTTTTTATTCAGTCATCAAGCAAGTGTCGGAGAGCTTACTTTGTTTGAAGTCCTACTTGAAATGAAACCAAACCTGCACCGGTTGGAGGTTGCCCTTCTAGACAGGTTTTCACCAATCAGTTTTGATCTGGGGGGCTTGATGAGGTAGCGATCGCCTCACAGGTTGATTACATCCATACTTAAAACTGTTCACATCTTACATGGCTTTGTACAATGTAAAGCTTGTTTGAATAAAATACTGAAATAAATATTGGTGTTGATTTAAGATAAAATTGGTGTTTCATTTCATGGGTGCTTAAAAATGGATCTGGCATCTCCAGAAATTAGTCAAGAATATTTCCAGATTTTAGATTGTGGGTGCTCCGATGTGTACATGTAGTTGTATTGGGTTCCTAAAGTGTGAAGAGTGTATTATTTTCACTGCACGTGGTATTTTTAGAAATGACATCTAACATCTTTGATGTCTAACATTCCTGGCCCTTCAGTTTCTCTTACGTTTATGATCCAGTTACTAAATTTACAAATCCACCAAAGAAGCTCTTGCTAGCTGGATATTTTAGTTAGTATTTTACTTGAATAATAATTCCCTAATTAAGATGATTACAGTTACGTTTTTGTTTCAGAATGGAAAGGATGTCTTCAAAACTTGCACGTCCAGGAGAAACTGGGGTGTTTCTCCTTGCTTCCCTTCTATACAGAACCTGCAGCCGAAAGCCTGCCGTTTGTGACCCCAGCACTTTTTGTCTTGTTTGAAACAACTGTGCTGAGAATCTGGTTAAATGCTGCTAGCTTGGAGCGTGGTCCAGGTGTACCGCACCCTCTCCACCCCCTTCACACCTTACTGGAGTCTCAGGGAAAGACATTTTTCAAGTGGGAAGACACTAAATGGCACCCCCTCTCCTGTCTTATCTGCGTAGTTAGTAGTGACACCGTAGGTGTCCTTGTTTGGCTGTGGCCATCTCTGCTTTCAGTCATCTAAGCTTACAGCTTTGCACCTTCCCCTGGGCAAGGATCTTCTTAAACCTTCACATCATGCCAGGGACTCTGGGCAAAGCTTGGCCTCTTCTGGCTCCTCCTAAAAACATAAGTCTAGAAGCATTGGCATTGAGCCAGATACGATGGGATTTCAAGCATAGCTGACCGCGATATCCAGGGGTCCCCCGTGCTTCCCCTGAGGAAGCAGGGGCTTGGTGTATGCTTACACTCCTGCTTCAACTTCCATGGATTCAGCTGGCATGAGAGCGGGCTGCATGACCGCGATGTCTGCTCCTGTGTTCCCTGGGCAGGAAGGCTG
>CM053608.1:42954058-43016045 GCA_028646535.1 Procyon lotor | reverse complement strand
TCTTTATGCTCAGCACGTAAGTGAGACCATAAGGTAATTGGCTCTCTCTGCTTGACTTATTTTACTCCGCACAATCTCTTCCAGTCCCATCCATGTTGATACAAAAGTTGAATATTCGTCCTTTCTAATGGAGGCATAATAGTCCATTGTATATATGTACCATATCTTCTTTATCCATTCATCTGTTGAAGGACATCTTGGTTCTTTCCACAGTTTGGCAATTGTGGCCATTGCTGCTATGAACATTGGGGTCCATGTGGCCCTTCTTTGTAATGCATCTGCTTCTTTGGAGTATCTTTTTGTTTGTATCATCTTCAATTTCTTCCACCAGCGTTTTATAGTATTCAGAGTACAGGTCTTTTACCTTCTTGGTTAAGTTTATTCCTAGGTATTTTATTATTTTTGGTTCAGTTGTAAATGGGATTTTTTTCTTAATTTCTCTTTCTGCTCCTTTATTATTAGTGTATAGAAATACAGTGGTATATTGCTGTATATTGATTTTGTATCCTGCAACCCTTACTGATTTCATTTATCAGTTCTAGTGGTTTTTTGGCAGAGTCTTTGGGATTCTGTATGTATAGTATCATGTCATCTGCAAATAGTGAAAGTTTTACTTCTTCCTTACTAATTTATATGCCTTTTATTCCTTCCTCTTATCTGACTGCTAAGGCTAGGACTTCTATACTGTGTTAAATAATAGTGAGAGTGGACATCCCTGTCTTGTTTCTGGCCTTAGGAATTGCTGTCAGTTTTTCACCAGGTGCTCATTTTAAACCCTTCAATTCACTGTTATTTATCAGTAATCTGAGGGTGTTATGCTGGTGGTAGGTTATGTTGAGGAGCACATCAGACATGATCTCTGACTTCATGATATGTAGAATTTAATGGAGACACTGATATAAAATGTTGGCACACACAATTAACTATAATTATTGGGATGCCTGAGTGGTTCCATCGGTTAAGCATTTTCCTTCAACTTGGGTCATAATCCCAGGGACTGAGTCCCACATCAGGCTACCTCTCCCTCTGCCTGCTGCTCCCCTTGCTTGTGCTTTCTCTCTGACAAATAAATCTTAACCAACCAACCAACCAACCAACCAACCAACCAACCAACCTGTATTTATTATGAGCCAAAGCAGCACATAGTCTATGAGAATGTAGACTTTTTTGGCTTTTGGTGTTTTGTACCTTGGCAGGGTGTGGGGCAGAGGGTCTCACTTCATTGCTGAGAATGCAGCCTTCCAGTTCATCCCCATTCTTCATGGTAAACCTGCCCCCATCAGTGCCCAGTGTCTCCAAGTTCAGTGCCTATCTGGTTCTCACTTGCTGTAGAGTAAGACCAAACTGTATGTGCGTGTGGGGGGTGGGGTGGAGGCGTGGTCACCAGAGTATGTGGAGTCATGGTTGGTCCCTGAGGTCTACCTGCTTCCATTAAATAATTGGTTTCCACCCAGGTTCTTCTGGTCCTAAGCTTTTCTGGAGTTCGCTAATGCTGGCTTTCTCTTTATTTTGGGTTCATCCAGTAGAAGAGGAAGAGGCAAAAACATCTTTATTCTATAATCTCGAAACTGAGGTCATTACTTAGCTGTCTCTCCCGACAGGTTGTGACATACTTGAGGATAGTGGATTACCTTGGTATTTCTAGATGAGCAAAATGTGCAGTGCCTCTTAGGTGCTCAGTAAACACGGATTGAATAACTAATACTTTACATCTGTGTGACTTGTTGCATCCACCTATATTCCCATTCATAAAGCCTCTACCAAGTAATCAGGGCAGGTGCTATTATCCTGCCTTCAAAGAATGATTATTTTTGAAACTTCTTAATCTTTATGACCGAAGTAGTGGCTTTTCTGAAGTATTGCATTCGCAGTAGCAACTATGAGGACCAGGGTATGGGTGTCCTTACTCCCAGCCCACTATCTCCCTGGAATCTCCCAATCCTTCCCCCCCAAGAAAGGCACCTGCGATGTTATCAGTAGCAAGTTCAGGTAAAGAATCAAACAGTAAGATGGTATTTTGATTTAAAAATGCCTCCTCCATCTTCCTGGTGACATTCTCTCCTCCCCAAAAGGACAGAGAACCCTGATTTTAGAAATCTGAGATTTCCTCTACAAGACTTTTGCTCTGTAAGCCACTCTTGGAGGTTGGCCAAAGTGACAAAACAGCTGAGAATGGACAAGGCAACAGGACAGACATGGTGGATTCAGTGCTGCCTTAGGACCTCCTCCTCAGACCTCAAAGGCTAGAGACAAACCCTGACTAATTTCTGGTACAAAGCTATTTATTAACCAGAACTCTGGGGCATTAGTGGCATTAGATTTCACTCACTTCTATGAAACCCCAAATGGCTCCGGGACAGGCCTCATCCTATCAGGGGAAAGAGACGAGGAGTCACGGGCTGCACTAGTACGGCGCACCAGGCAGACTGTCCTCCAAGTCTGGCTGAGACGGGGTCATATGGAGCCCCCCAAATAGCTTGTGCCCTGCTGCCTTCTCTCTCTCCCTTCTGGTCATCACAGAGCCCTCATGTCATTTGTAGCCAGGCTTTTCTACTTTATAAAATCCAATATGTGAATATCTTAAGAAATACTATTCTGAAATTGAGAAATGAACTTATAAGGTTATTTGATAGGCCCTAAAAGAATATCCCTGTACTTTAGTTATTATGCAAATGAAAACAAAGTAGATGGAAAGATCAAGATTACACAGCTATAAGAATTTATTGGCATAAAACCTAGCTCTGCAAGAGAATTTTAGGTCATTGGGGCAGCGCACTTGATGGTGGGGACTGGTCACCTCCTGAGACTCACGGCGAGGGGCCTGTGACTGGACAGGCCTGAAGAGTCCACAGACTGTGCGGCCTGCTCCAGCCCTGGCAGGACTACTCCATTTCAAAATTCTATACCTGTCCTGTGTTCACATTTTTATGTTTTCCTCAATGTCCTGGCATTCTTCAGACATAGAAAATTGGAGTTCATACAGAATTGAATATTACAAGTGCAGCATTTGCCTGTGGGACAGAGAAAGAGTTGTAAGTAGCTTTTGTTAATACTTTACATCTAGGGAAAGGCACTGGTGAGAAGTGGGCAGAATGAGAGAAAATGACGTTTTTAACAAACTTAAGGGGACGTTTAATGACATTCTCTCTCCAGCATTACTCAGAAATAGTTTTTCTTTTTGTGGTCTAGGTGAAAGACAAGACTATTAATAGCTGATTAATAGTTATGAAAAGGCAGGGAAAACAAAGTATGCTGCAAGCTTCTTGCGAAATACTTTTTTGGTCAAGTAAGTCCAAGTTTCAACATGGGTGAATGAATCTCAGTAACAGGCAGTTAGGCTGCAGACTCCGAGGATGACCGTGTTCCAAGGGATGGACTTCCTATGGAAAAGGGAGCCAGAGTTGTGGGAAGAGCATAAAACAGAGCCAGTTTTGGGCACTTGTGGTTTGATAACCATTCGTTACTTTGGCTGTGTTCAATTATAAAGAACTCGAGAACAGTTATTCTGCTGAGAAAACCGTCTCTGGCTACTAGGGGAAAGCTGATGTAAGTGGGAATCCTGCTGGCACAGAACTTAGAAAAGTCAAACTAGTGACTGCAACAGGGCAGCAGAATCCCAAGTGTGAGGGCCAGTCCCGCCTCCCAAACAACAACAACAAAATCCCTCCAAAGTGAGGTTCGCCTCTGCAGAACTTAGGGGAAATATGTGCAGAAACATGATTTGTAGTTCAGTGATTCCAGATCTACCGTCTCATTTTTAGAAACGAGTCCCCCCCAGTATTTGGAAATTTAGATTTGGAGTGGAAGACTGATTTCTGATATACGAGCAGATGAGCTTCCTATGTTAAAATAATTGTTTTCTATTGAAAAAAATTGGCAATTTTAAAAAAAGGAATAATGTAATTATTGCTTTCCCTCTGGAAAGTCTTGGCTTCATGATTAATTATATCTAAGTGAAAGTGGACACAGAAACTCTACTAACAAGTAGATTCTTCTAACTATAAACAGATGAGAGCTGAAATTTTTTCTGGACTACTTTTGCTGCCACTTTTTTTAAAATCAAGTTTTGGGTGAGGGAATTTGCAGTCTCAATTGTGATATAACAATGAATTAAACTGACTGCATTAAAATTCAGAAAAGAGTAGGGGGTTAAGATGTAACCAACAGAGGCTTATAGAACAGGTGAAGATAATACTATTTATAGCAAGATAAAAATCACAATACCATATTTCATTTTATTCAACTTTAATATGGTTTCCATTATTAACTTTTAAAACAAAATGATTTCCAGTTTAGAAAACAATGCACTGACCACATAATTCCTTTTTCATTTTATACAGTTATACAAATATTCTAAATACACATTTTGTGTTCAAGATGATGGCAAATAAGATTAACTGTACAGTACATAAGGAAAGAAAATATTTTAAGCATATTTAGAAGCAATAGAAATGTCTATACAAAACAAGCAAAAATGGAATAAAATTTTTTATTTTTAAAGTATTGCAACAGGCCCACAGGTTTGTAACAAAAATGTCTTTGCACAGTTCCTCACAATGCCCCAGGAATAGCTAAAGCAAGACAGCGGTTTTAGAAAATAAAGTTTCAAAATGCTACACATGGTACTACTGTTTGCACAGTTTGATCAAAATAACAACTCTACTCTGAGTCAAGCAAAACCTAGAGGAAATATACCTAACAACTTGAAAATCATTTGTATAAAATTCATTGCACATTATTTTACTCAGTTGTTTGAAAAGTAAAAAAGTGTATTTACAAAATATTTCGCAGTCAAAATTATAAAGTGAATGAGTATCTCTAACACGTCTTGATACAGACAGTTCAAGGAAAACACACAAATGTTTTTTTTGTTGTTTTTTTAAAAGAGGTTTTCAGTGCTCCTTCCACAGGGAAGTAAGTAGCATCTACTCAAATGGATTTACAAGATGTTACACATACTGGAGCAACTTCAACACATACATTATAAAAGGATGAAGAATTTGTACATTGTAAGAAGTGAGCTATTCAGAGATCAACAAGTACAATTTTTAATTCAGTTAGCATAAAAGCCTTCATAGTCTTCAGATAATAGACAGTGAACATACTTGACTCGATGAAAGTTGAAAAAGCACCATGCACAACAGTTTAGTGGTAAACACTGAAAAAAAAAATAGCACCTGGAATTCTGTGGTATTAACAATTTAAAACTGGTCTAGTAATTGCCGGAGATATGGTGCCTTGGTTAATTCTCTATTTACTCGGGAGAGTTTGAAAAGTACTGGGCAGTTCAGAGAAACACACGGGATATGTCGATCAAAGCACCCTGTACAGTTCTTGCATATCTGAAAGTATAAGAGGAATACATAAAACAATAGGAAAGTCCCTATGTATATGTGTTAGCAACAAACTTGTATAATTCCTCTTCTCTGACCCACCATAGATCACTGGCAGACATAAGAGACTCAATATACTAGAGAAAGTTTCCTTAACTTTCATTTCTGAAGACTAACTACCCTGATGGATATTACAGGTTACTCTTGAACAACGTGGATTTGAAATGCAGAGGTCCACTTCTATATGGATTTTTTTTTCAATAAACTCACAGTACACTACTATAAATGTTACAAAATTCTTATTTTTTTCCTCGAGCTTCCTTTCAAGATACAGTATATAATCCATGTAACATACAAAATAGGTGTTAATCAACTATTACCAGTAAGGCTTCCGGTCAACAGTTTACTATTAGTAATTTAAGTTTTTGGACAGTCAAAATTCCTATGTGGATTTTTGACTGGGAGGGGGGTGGTCACCCCAACCTCTATATTGTTAAGGGTCAATGGTATATTAAGATCCACAAATAAGCTACCCAATTACTATTAAAGACTGTCTTTTTAAATGAGCTATAAACACTTTTTTTTTTCAAATTACTCAGATTTATCTTTTTAGATGCCAATAATAAAAAAGCGATCCATTTTTCATTCCAGAAGATATAAAAAAAATATGAATCAGAATGTGGTAGTCTAGACCAGTAGTTCTCATATCTTGCTATACATGAGCTTAAAGGTGTACTAACACTCGAGCCCCATCCCAGACCAATGAATCAGAATCTTCGGGCGAAAGTGCCTAAGGATGTGTATACTTTTTAGGGCCCCCCCCAGGTGATTCTGATGTTTAGTAAGATTTGGTCTAAAGAAAAATAATGCAATTTTCAGCAGAGGAGAAGCATTATAATGTCTTAATGATCAGATTTTAAACAAAGTCTCAGGTCACACATAGGTTAAAAAGGGTATTAAATGTGGACCCAAGGTCAAGCAAATGCAGGCTGAATTTTTTATTTGAATAGTGTATCCAATACTGTATTTACAAAATAGATACCAAATAGTTGCCTCTACTCTGGATGATCTTTTAAGAGAGAATTCAAAGTGCTTTAGTTAATCTCTGATCTGTATCTCAAAAGATCTCTTTGAGATGTCTCAACATTTTTGTTCTCTGCCCCAATATCTTCCAGTCAACTGAAGGGCACGTTTTTCTGAGCACACTGGTTACTGTATCAGGTATTATGATACTGTCCAAGCAAACGCCTGAGAAACTGTACTTAGTGTGCTCTCTAAAGACCAAGTTTGCTGTTCTACTAGGAAGCCTTTCACTAAGGAGTCTCTGCCAGGAGACTCCCATCTCTTCCCAAGTGCAGAGCTTGCGCGTTACGACTGTGTGTCAGGTGCCGGGCAAACCGGTCCGTATTTATGTACCCTCTGTGCCTGATATATAAGCCAGAACGGAATTACTCGCCTTTTTAAATTTAACTCAGTTTTTAGTTGCAAGATCCACTACTGATGATTTAAACCCTGGAGCACTATAGCTCATTTCAGCTTATGTTTAAAACTTGAACCACCACAACCAGGATACTTACTTTTTAGCTCATAAGGAGGCAGACATTAAAACAAAAACAAAAACAAAAAACCTGCTGTAGGCTTTCTGCTATCCTTTGAAAAATTTTGAAAAGAAAGCCAATTAGATGCTTACTCATTTTCATTCTTTCATGTTTATTATTAAAAGTGTTTAAGGTGATGAATTTTTCTTTGAGATCTGCTATGGCTGTCTAGAATCTTACGTGTAGTGTTTAAGAGAGCGTTAAAATTTCCAAGTATAATGATTATTTTGTTTTCTGAGTTAATAATGAATATAGCATTGTACTGATAAAATCTGTAGTATTTCTAACTTTTTGAAGTTTATTAAGGCTCTCTTTTTTTAAAAAGATTTTATTTATTAGAGGGAGAGAGGAGCAGCAGACTCCCTGCTCGAGCAGGGAACCCAATATGGGACTTGATCCCAAGACCCTGGGATCGAGCCCCACATCGGGCTCCCTGCTCGGTGGGAAGCCTGCTTCTCCCGCTGCCATTCCCTCTGCTTGTGTTCCCTCTCTTGCTGTGTTTCTCTGTCAAATAAATAAAATCTTTAAAAAAAATATCTTTTGAAAGACGATGAGCCATCCTTATAAAATAGCATCCCTTTTATGTATTTCTATATGAAATAAGACCTAATATTGACTGAGGGTTCTAATTAAATCGATGGCACCAACTAGTGTAGTGTATGTTACTGAGGGCAGAAGATAGGAAGGCCTGGGGAATAAACCATCAAGAGAGTTTGCTATGAGGGTTGGTTGCTATCACCAGGGCAGCAACCTACAAAACAGAAGCTCGGGACACCCAGTGACTTCAGTGGTTGCACCGACTAGAACCATAAAGTGGCTGAAAGTTGGCTGCTAGTCACTTCCGAGACCTACTGCTGCTTCACCTGTGCATTCAGCAGAAGCTATTCATTCTTTCCCATTTTTCCAGACTACCCCCACGGGCTGGACTCTGCTTAGGCACAGCCGACTCAGCAGTGAGAGAATGCCAGGGCCTCTACCCTCACCGGGCTCCCTAGCTTTCTAGTGGGGGAAGAAATCACACATGTGATCGCAGCAAAGCCAAAGAGCTAACGGCAGGGCCCCACTGCAGGGAAGGCTTCACCGGGCCTAGGTTTTAAGCTGATTCTTTGTAGATGATAATTAATGGCGGTAGAGGAAAGCATTCCAGACAGAAGGAATAGGATGTTTAAAGGCCAGAACAGGGGAGAAATTACAGTGTGTGCACGGACCTAAAAGCTCAGTCCGGTATGCACGGATGGTAGAGTGTGACAGGGAGAAGAGCGAGCACTGCTGACAGGGGCGGTAGGGGGTGCCAGGACGGAGACAGACTTCTAAAGCACACCTAAGGGGTTTGAATTTTATCAGGGAGAAGGAAAGTGCACCGGACTGGTTCTTTTAAAATAGAATTCTAGCTAGTGTTAGGAATGGAGACAGGGGTGCCTGGGTGACTCCGCTGATGAAGTCTCCAGCTCCCGATTTTGGCTCAGGTCATGAGCTCAGGGCCGTGAGATGGAGCCCGGCGGCAGCTCGGCGCCCAGCAGGGAGCCTGTGTCTCCCTCTGCCCTTTGTCCCGCTTGCACGCGTGTACGTGCTCTCAAAAAAACTAAATCTTAAAAAAAGAGAATGGAGACAATGGCAGGATGTAGGAGGCTGTTGCAGGAGTTTAGGGGAGAGAGAATGGATGATAACAGAAGGGAAGGAGAAAAGTCAGGGTATTTAAGAACTACTTAAGGGGATGGAAGGGGAGAGCGAAAAGTCAACTTATTTCAGCAAGCCAGGCTTCTGTGGTTGCATCAAAATAAACATACCTTTACGATGATGCTGCCATCCTTAATGAGATCTGTTTAATGGATTCTGGATGACTGGCTGTGCTCTCTAAAACTTAAGAATTCCTGCCAGTACTAACTGTAGCAGTTAGAATGGTGCAGAGGAAATAGTCTGTGCTTTATGAACCCCTAATCATCTTCATATAATATTCAAATTCTTAAGAACCTTCTCTCTCCATTCACCTTCGTGGCAGCTAAGTTTTACTGAGATTGTGGACTGATATTGTCTTGATTCAATAGCTTCTTTACCTTGAGGATAAGGTACAGAGCGTGGCCTTCACGTACTTTGGATATGTTTGGATACTTTAGGACTATGAGGAATGATTGTAAAAGAGAATTTACAACGTCAGAGCTAGATGGGGCTTATAAAAGAGCGTTCTGATAAAACAGGCCAAAGGACAAGGCCAGTAATATGAAGTCCAGACTAGAATCCTCATGTCGTCATTATCAGCATGATTCATTTTCTACTAATTTACACTATCTTCTCAATTATTTGGTTGGTTTTCAAACATTTCAATTACTTTATATATTGCTCTTGTAAAATAAGACAAAACAAACTCCACTCCAAAATTGTTTTCTCTAGCCTGAAAGCTAGAAGTGTAACATGAAATATGATGGTATAAGAGATACAATCATTCAAGAAATATACTACTTTGTTTAAAAAACGTGCTAGATAACCTTTCTTCAGATTTCATTTTCCAACTTATTTCAAGAGATTTCTGTTATTTATTTCTGCTAAAATTCCCACATTTGAAAAATCATGTCTGCATGTTATGCCTGTATCCCAGCCAGCTGCTTATTCGCAGTGTAACACAGGACAACTTACTTAACCCCTCTGTGACAGCTGACTCATTTGTAAGAGTTCTCTGGCACAGATTAAGACTCATTCATGTTAACTATTTTCTATCTGGACTCTTCGAACTGTGAGCTTTCCAAGTTTATTAGCAATTCTCTAGGACAACTGGATTTTTATGAGAATGGTATGTAGATATGGTAGAGAAATTGATTGGTACTTCCTTTAAAAAAATACAGTTAGAAATTGGGTAGAACATTGTGGTTCTAGGTTTCAATAAACACAATACACTAGTCCATAAAAACAAAAAAGTTATACATCAACAAAACTAAAAGGCAACTATGGAATAGGAGAAGATATATGCAAATGACATATCTGCTAAAGGGTTAATATCCAAAAAAAGCCATCGTTAAATAATTTAGTTCGCCCAGTTTCATGTCTCAAACTGTATCTCAAGTATTGATAACATTTCCCTAAAGAATTAGATTGCTTGGGATTCTGGGTCTATCGAACAAGGTCGTACCTTTACAAGTTGCTCCTGTTTACGTTCCAACTCCCGAATTTCTTGGTTGAGGATGACTGCAACGTGCTGAGGTTGGCCCCGACATTTACTACAGATGCCATGCTGAGTCAGGCTGTCACACACGGGACAGTGTAAAGTAGTAAAATATTGCGAAATAGTGCCTTTTCGCCCTTCAGGTTCACTTCGAGACGAGCTGGTGGCTTTCTGGATCTATAAAAACATCAATTCAGAAATAAGTCTTAGGGAGGTGGCCTGAGAGATGAGCGATATGGCTGATGGGGATTAAAGAGTACACTTGTGCACATCATGATGAGCACTGAGTAATGGATAGAATTGCTTAATCACCACACTACGCCTGAAACTAAAGCAACACTGTATGTTAACCATACTGGAATTAAAATAATAAAACTTAAAAAAGAAAGTCTGATCCAGCTTCACAGCAGAGCTGCCACTGTCCTGCTAATTAAGGGTTTACAAAGGCATTTTTTCATTGATTTAACAAATAATGAGAAGCTACTATATGTCAGGTACTGTTGTACATAATGGGGCTACAGAAATGAACAAAATCCTTTCACAGAACTTACATGTTAATACGTGTGTGTGTGTGTGTGTGTGTATTATTTATTTAGGGGAAGAAAATAGGTCTCTTGTCACTCAGTTTTTTGGCTGAGATATACAGATGTATGAGATCATACAGGACACTGGACATTAAAAAGGCCAGTGGAAGAAATCCAGGTTGAGAGTGGATACTGTTTAAGGCTACACAACTGGGCCAGGGAAATAAGGTAAGTTAGAAGGTTAAAAATAACTCATTAGGCAGTAGGGTGCAAAATTCAAGCAAGAATAAACCTGGAATATTCCAAATGTAATTAGATATGTGTCACCTAAGCATTCTTCATTGGAAGTTAATAGTGGTTTCAGAAATCTGTCTTCTGGTACTCTTGACACTGAAATAACATTTTCGTGTTGTTATTGTACCCCTGGTCTCCACCTGGTATCTTTTAATCACTATGCATCAAGGTTATTTATTACTGGGTCAGCCTCTTACAAATGCCATTGACTTAGCATTCTTCCTGATGACACGAAAAGTGTTCTGAGCCTTCTGTGCAGAGCTGGGACCCAGATGACACATGGCGGCCAGTAGAGCTTCAACCTTCGTTTCCTAGCTTATTCTTTCCCTTGAGGCCATATGTGCTTGTTGAGAAATTAAAAGTAATTTGAGGATCAACTTTGACTAGTTTGCCTCAATACCATCAGTCTTTCATAGTCTGACACAACAGCAGATCCAATTCTGAACGGCAATAAAAACTCCTCTCCGAGACTCCTGTCTCCCAGATGATTATCTGATCAGACTGCTTCTCTAGGCTGCCAGTGAGTTAACTAAGAGTTCAAGCAAAACTCCCTTGGCCAAGATTCCAAGTTTCAGGTTTTACTTTAGTATAATGCTCTTTTAACATTATTTCTTTAGTCTGATTTCTTCAAGCACTATGTTGATACTACATGCTATATACATTCCTTAAGCACCCATTTTGAAAGGAATTTTTGCTCTCCATTTCCTTTTTATCAGCTGGTTTATTATCAGTTAAGTGTTTACCACTGAAATAGTTGCAGAATTTATTTTAATATTCTATAATTTGGCCAATGTGACAGAAGCTGGGAAGGTGTCTGTAGAAAACTTAATTTCTTTCAGGAAACTGGAAGACTGTGGAACCTTTGCCAGTTTAGGATAACAAGGCATCTGTGTTGCCTCTCATAGCTCATAAATAAACTCTTTAGTTCTACTGGAAACTGCAAGTGAATTCTCTCTGAAGTCATAGCATAGGTGTACTATGCTATGTAGACTTACCCTTGGTAATTCATGATACCAGTTGAAGACATCAATACCAATAAGTGAGAAGATTCTTGCCAGGGGTGGCAGGATTTGCTTGGTGATATAGTAAGTGGCATTCAGTCTTAGAGTTGGGTCTTGCAGCACTTCCACTGGGCGCCTCACCAGCTGGATAAGTGGTATTCCGGGGGTCCCATAGATGATGACGTAGGGTACTCGCTCTCCAACTCGAGGCTCAGAGCGCCGATCATAGGTAAGCATTTTCCTATTTAAATCCATATACATATTCACTCAAAAACTGTTATGGAAGGCATCTTACCAGAAAAAGTGAGAATTAAAACAATTATGTAACCATGAGAATACAAGGGGTACCTTTATGTTAGAGTTACAACTTTTCTTTTTTTTTTTCAAATTTTTAAATTTATTCATTAGGAGGAGAGAGAGAAGTGGACTCCCAGCTGAGCCAAGAGCCCAACATGGGGCTCAATCCCAGGACTTGGATATCACGACCTGAGCTGAAAGCAGATGCCCAACAGTTACAACTTTTTTGAGAGCTGTATACATTTGACTTAATGAGCACCAAGCAGACGTAATGTAAGAGTTTAAAACTTACTCCACAGGGGCACCTGGGTGGGGCTCAATCCGTTAAGTGTCTGCCTTCAGATCAGGTCACAATCTCAGGGTCCTGGGATCAAGCCCCACTTTGGGCTCCTTGCTCAGTGGGAAACCTGCTTCTCCCTCTCCCTCTGTCCTTCCTCAAATAAATTAAAAAAATAAATAAAAACAAAAAACCCACAGCAACTTACATTGTAAATAACTGCTACCTGAAAAACAACATGAGTTGCCCAATACCAACTAGCTTAAAATATTTTCTATCTCTGAAGAATAAGAACTATCATAAATCTAACAGTGAAGGAGAAAAGAAAATTTAGCTGGTTAGATCATCGGATTTTAGAATTATACCATCTAAGTGCTTTGGTAGACACATATTAAGGACTACTTACTGATTCTGATGTGGAAAAACAACAATTCAAGCTCTGTACCAGATTTTAATTTCACAGAATGTGGTTTCTCAAGGGAAGCCCAAAAGAGGAGTTCCTTCTTCCTCTTCAGAGCTTACGGAGTATGGGAGAGCATCTATTTACCTTTAGGGAGGCACCATCTGGGCAGGTGAGGAAACTGTGTGCCTGTGGACTAGCTGTCTTTTCATCTTTTCTAAACCATTCAAAATCCCAGGACTACACTTGCTAGGTAATGAGAGTTCTACTGTGGTGTGCATCATTACCTTGTAAGTTCAAGGGCTGGCACACAAGCTCCAGGTTTGTAAGAAGAACTTCCTCTGTATTCCTTGGCAAAGATAAAATCTTGGATGCTGGCTTTTCCTTCCAGAAGCTTCATACATTGTCGCTGAACATACTGTTTAATTAAACTTATATCTCTTGTTTCAAATAGCAGCTTTAGAGAACGCTCAAGTATCTTAAAAAAAAAAAAAAAGATATGTTTATAAAATCCCCTAGTACATTTCATCATTGTTATATTTTCAATTATGTACCTACTGAGTAATTTGCCATCTACCTAAACAATCTGCTATTTATAGTAACTGGATAATAAAAATTATTAAAAATAGGAAAATATTTTGGTGATCTTATATAGCTTGCTATTTCTTAAAACAGAGTATCATGTAGTTTGAGGAAAATCATATTGAAATAATATGCAAATAAAACATTTGCTACGTAATGAGTAACATGAAACACTTAAGCACAAGAAGCCAGACATAATTTAATGTATTTGTTTCATGTATTTTATTTGCCTGTTCCAGACTCAGGTGGACCGAAAGAAGTTTAAGTGTCATATCACTAAGCAGTTAAATAAAAATCAGTCTTTTGCTTCTTCATAGTGTCAAGAAATATATATTAATTGTGAAAGAATTTTCTTTCTTTCTTTTTTTAAGATTTTATTTACTTATTTTCCATAGAGAGAGAGAGTTCACAAGTAGGCAGAGAGGCAAGCAGAGAGAGAAGGGGAAGCAGGCTCCCCGCTGGGCAGAGAACCTGATGTGGGACTCGATCCCAGGACCCTGAGATCATGACCTGAGCCAAAGGCAGAGGCTTTAACCCACTGAGCCACCCAGCTGCCCCTGTGAAGGAATTTTCTATGCTAGAAATATTTCTGACAAGCAGTGGATTTATGTGGCAGATTGAATTTAAGTTAGTTCTAGGTTAAAGTTCTGTATCTTATTATGAATACTGGAACCAATACATATTTACGCACTTAGGTTGCTAATTTGGCTTTAGTATGATTCTACCCTTAGAGAAAGAATGCACTGGATGATATCTCTTCAGAAACTAGTATTAAATATCTCACATCATATAACATTATATATATAGCATAATATACTGATATTGGCAACAATCTATTGTCCTTTTTATGCTCTTATAAAAATCAGTGTGTAGAGTATTATTCCATTTATAACACTTATTTTTGCTTGTTATAGAAGGAGTCTGGGTAAAGAAGTGAGTAAAGTGAGTAAAGAAAATAAAAAAATATATATATATATAAAAAAAGAAAATATATAAAATACTATGGTTATAATTACCGTGGTTGAGAAATTTAGGTAATTATGGTACCACTGTTCAGAAATCTAACTTGTATTTAATCATTCAAGTAAATAATATTTCAGTTTATCTAGAATGGATTACTTATAAAATTATTCTGTTGCTAGTTTCTTTATCCTGCTCTCTAGGTTTTGGGTGTTGTCATATAACATTATTATTTCCAGGTGATAGGCAAGACGTTCTTATCAAGTTCATGTGTTGTTTTTTAGCAGTTGTGATAAAAGATAAGGTGTGGGAAGAAGTCAGAAACTAAGGACTAAAATCAAGTTGTTTTCATTAGAAATGAAATTCTCAAAAATCATATAGTTCCTCCACTAATAGTTACATGTAGTCACAGAGGCTAGGAGGGCCACTGTGATGTATGCTTAAGGATTTTCACCAGATTCTTTAGCGACTTACTTAAAAAAGGAAAACAAGATAGGTAAAACTTACCTTAGAAACAGCAGGGCAGGAATCTCTTCTGACTGTTTCTATTCCTTTTGCATCAAATACTGGGTCCTTTTGTTCCAGTGTTTCATACATGTAACCCACATACCTCTTTTTTGTTTGTAAGACACAGGGCAAGTATACCTGTAATGGATTAACAAAATGCTTCTCAATAACAATTTTCCCCTACCATGAATATCTTAATTTTTATGTCTTTTTCTGTCTTTAACCAAATATTACACACAAAATGAGTTGTTTTTACTTCCTTACCACTCGCCCCTATTGTAGCTGACACTGTTCTTTCAAAAGTTGTCAATCATTATCTATTTATAAGTAATTAAGTTACTTTAACACCTACCTATTTAAAAGTTATAAGTACAAAATTAAAAGTTATAAGAGAATATACAATGAAAAGCCCTGGTCCTCTAGCCTCTACTTTTCCTGCCTTAGAGACATCCTCTGTTATTGATTTCCTATGTACCCTTCTAGAGATACTTAAATACATAATGGTAGCTTACCATATATATCATTCTGTACTTTGCTTATTTCATTTAATAATGTATCTTGGAGAGCACTGCAACCTAGTACAGAAGCTCAGTTTATTTTGCAGATACATAGTAGTCTATTATGGGAAGGTATCACAATTTATGTAACTAGTTACGTACTACTGTGGGTCATTTAGGATGTTGCTAACCTTTTGTTATTACAAATTGTGTTCCACTGAACAAACTTGCATGGGTTAATCTACTGGATAAATTCCTAGATTAATGGTCATTGGCCCTCTACCCTCTTTTAATGCTACTTCAATTGGTCCTTTCCTCTTTCCCCAACCTCTATCAATAATTGCACTAAATGTAAATGGTCTAAACAACCCAATTAAAAGGCAGAAGTAATCAGATTGGATCTGACCAAAAAGTGAGAAACAGCAATAAACTACTAAAAGTATACTTCAAATGTAAGGACATAGAAAGTTTACAAATAAAAAATGGAACAGGATACACATGCTAACACTAATCAAAACAAAGCTAGAATAGTCATATTAATATCTGAAAAAGTAGGCTTCAATTATCAAAGATAAAAGTATCAATTTGTCAGGAAGATACATAATCCTGAATGTGTACGTACCTAGGAAGAAAACATCAAAATGTATAAAATAAAAACTGGCAGAGCAAAAAGGAAGAAATAGGCAAAACCATAATTATACTTGAAAACTTCAGCACCTCTCTCTTAAAAGCATTAAAATCATACAGAGTGCATTCTTTGACCACAATGGAATTAGAATAACAAAAAGATTTCTGGAATATCCTTAAATATTTGGTACTTAACACAATTCTAAATTACATTAGACATTAGGTCTTTATCACTGAAACAAATGAATAATAATGAAAATCCAAGATATCAAAATTTGAAGTTGAAGTAGTATTTAGAGGGAAATATGTTTCTTAAAATACTTACATTAAAAATATTTAATCAAGGATTCAAACTTCTAAATTAAGAAGACAGGAAAAGAAAAGCAAACTAAACCCAAAGTATAAAGAAGGAAATAATAAAGATTGGAAATTAATGCAATCGTTCTTCAAAAAGTTCAGTAAATGATGATCAAGGCAAAAAAAAAAAAATTATCAATATCAAGGAGGAATGTCACTGAAGATCATACAGAAATCAAAATCATAGGAAGTATAAATAATTCATGCCAATAAATGTGACAACCTAGAAGAAATGGACAAATTCCTTGACAATTGCAAGTTATCAAAGCTGACATAAGAAAACCTGAATATTTCAATATATAGTAAGAATGTTTAGGGGCGCCTGGGTGCCTCAGTGGGTTAAGCCCCTGCCTTCGGCTCAGGTCATGATCTCAGGGTCCTGGGATCGAGTCCCGCATCAGGCTTTCTGCTCAGCAGGGAGCCTGCTCCCCCCCCCCACCGCCTGCCTCTCTGCCTACTCATGATATCTCTGTCAAATAAATAAATAAATAAAATCTAAAAAAAAAAAAAAAAGTTTAATTTGTAATTAAAAATATATGACTTTCCTCCCTCTCTCCCCAATAAAATGTCAGGACCAGAGAGATTTACTGGTGAATCCCATCAACCGTTTAAGAAAAAAATAACTGTACTCATCTTCTATACATGGGAACATTTCCAACTCATTTTATGAAACTAGCCCCTCCCCCCCTTTTTTGGCCAAATTCAATACAAGAAAAAAGCACAGACCAATATTCATCAGGAACATTTACATCATAATCCTTAAACTAATGTTTATTTTCCTTAAGAAGTTTTGCAGTTTTTTTGTTAGGTCTGTGATCTATTTCAGGTAAATTTTCATGTCTGGTGTCATGCCAGATGGGCTGAGTGAGTGTCCACACCATATGTGTACCTCTAGGACAGCCTTCATTCTCACTGTTTTCTAGCTGTTCTCCCCATCTGTGTGCCAATTAGAATGCTCACTCTTCAGGGCAGAAACCATATCCTAATCATCTTTGAATCTCTTCTCGCACAATTCTTGCTCCAAAGTAGGTACTTTTACCCTTTTCACACCTGTTTTCTTAAATCAACCACTTCTAACTCCTACCCATCTTTCTCAGTATCTCTCTCTCTTTTTTTTAAAGGTTTTATTTATTTGATAGAGAGAAACACAGCGAGAGAGGGAGCACAAGCAGAGGGAATGGTAGCGGGAGAAGCAGGCTTCCTGCCGAGCAGGGAGCCCGATGCGGGGCTCGATCCCAGGACTCTGGGATCTGACCTGGGCCGAAGGCAGAGGCTTAACGACTGAGCCACCCAGGCGCCCATTTCTCAGTATCTCTTGAATTGTCCTTTCTTTATTTTCCCTGGTTCAAGCTATACAGGTTGCACCCTATCTTAAGATTCCGGTCTTCCAATCCATCTTGTATACCATTGTGAGTACACTCCTCCCCAAACAGCTCTGATTATGTCATGCTCTTGTTTGATAAACTTTTCTGAATCAAGTTTAGCTTGGCATTCAAGACATTCAGCAATCTGGTCTTAACTCCATTTTCTAGACTTCTCTCCCTGTACTCTCTATTCCCATATTGTTTTTCTAACTCCATATTCTCCTACATACCATTTTCTTCTGTGCAGAATGACTGCAGCCCCATGGCTGCCTATTGAAATTCTAACCATTCTCTGAGACACAGTGCAATATTACCTCCTACAAGGAGTCTCCCATCCAGCCCAGGAGGACATAATGTCTCCTTTTATCTGTGCTCTTACAGTGTTTAGGGAGACTGCTCTCACGAGACTTTTTGTAAGTTTAAAATAAAAGAATTTTTTTTTTTTTTAAATAAAAGATTTCTAACATTTCCTTTTAGAAAAGGCTCTTAGAGAGTGGGACTGTAGTCTTATGTGTCTTTGCATGCCACACCTCTCCTAGCTTAGTATCTTTTATATTGAAAGAACTAAATACATATTTGACATCTAAAGTAAAATGAAAATAGTCTAAGATCCCTATGGCAGACTACACTGTTCAAAGAAATAGTTATCTGCCATCCTACGGGTCTTAACAGTGTGACTCTGACATTCTTCCCATTAAGAGACGGGAGTCTATGTTCTCTCTTAAATCTGGACAGGCTATGATGCTCTGTGACTTTGAGACAAGGTCATAAAAAGCAAAACAGCTTTTGTCTTTCTTTGGAATGTTCATTCCTGAAACTTAGCCCCATCATGCTGTGAGGAAGAACACATAGTCCCAGGGAAAGACCAAGTGTAGATGTTCCAGCTGACGGCCCCAGATGATGTTCCAAACAGCAGCCAGCATCAACCCCCCACATCAGAGTGAGCAAGCTTATTTCAGCCTTGGTTGGACCACTTCAGCTTTTAAGTTTTCCCAGCTAAGGACCTAAGCATTGTGGAGCAGAGACATGCCATCTTTGCTGCAACCTTTCTGAATTCCTGACCATAAAAATCTATAAGCATTATTAATAAAAAGGGTGATTGTTTCACACCATTAATTTTGGAGGTGCTCTGTTGCACAGCAATAGTTAACTGGAACAATCATTTTATTTCTTTACATAAAGACATTACTAAAAAATTTTTGAGAAAATTACACAAAACTAAGGGAAAATATTTTAAATTTAACAATTTATAGAACCATATACTATTACTGATTCTGAAAATGTATTGTGCAAGTCTAAAATCTCTAGGAGGTATGTGAATTTTATATGTGATTATTAGTACTAATTACATTTCTCTTACCTTTTCAAACTTCAATTTCACTGGTTTAGGATTGGTAGCAGTTACAGCTTCAGCAATTTCCTGACCAATCTTAAAAGACTGCTCCTTAGTGGCTCCTTTCAGTAGCACAAACATACTAAGAGGATTAAAAACGAGGAAGTCATTGTAATAAAGAGTTTCATCAAGAGTAACTTTCCTGGCTAATACTCTTAATACCAAAGAAAACTCCCTCCCCCCCTTACTCTTCCTTATTAAGTTGCTTCCTATCTAAGCTTTCTTGTTTTGCCGTACTTCCCCTTATATATCTTATTACAGATCTTTAAGACATTTAATATTTCTAGTTTGGCTACACAGAGACCAGCTTAGCTGTCAGAGCTGCCAAGAAGGTCTTGGGTCATTCCTAGACAAAAATGGCTTTATATGACACACAATTACATTAGTCCTAAAATAAGAGAAAATGTGATTATAAAGAAATGGAAAATTTACTTATTATATGGGAGGAAATTTCCTTATGGCAGACTGTACTGTCCAAAGAAATAGTATCTGCCATCCTACATGGTCTTAACAGTGTGACTCTGATATTCTTCCCATTATGAGATGGAAGTCTATGTTCTTGTAAAAGACAACTTAAAAAAGACACACATATATTTTGTAATATAAGTTCACTGAAATAATGTTAGAAACCATAAAGCACAAAGAAAAAAACAGCCACCTAATCTTACCATTCAGAAAAAAGGCACTACAAACCTTTCTGGGTATATCTGTAAATCTTGTCTCATTTGGGATCATAGATCATTACTGCTAGATAACTTTCACCTTCCATTTAGTTGTACATCTTAACATTTTCCCACATTGTTTAGTTCTTTTACATTATTTTAAGAGTTGTATTTCAGTATATGTATATATTATAATTTAACCAAACCTCCATCAAGGAAAATTTAGGTTATTTCAATTTTTTGCTAATATTTCATTTATAATAATTGGGCATACCTCTGATTATATCCTCAGAACAAATTTCTGTCAGTGAAATTTCTGGGTAAATGGTATACACTAAAAATGTTCTCAGGTCATGATCCCAGAGTACTGGGATCGAGGCCCACATCGGGTTCTCTGCTTGGCGGGAAGCCTGCTCCTCCCTCTCCCCATCCCTCTGCTTATGTTCCCCCTCTCTCTCTCTTTCTCTGTCAGATAAATAAATAAATTCTTTAAAAAAAAAAAAAAGGTATTGTCAAATCTGAATTTTAGAAATATATTTCTAATGTACAATTCCAACAGCAGTATATGCAGGTCAAGAAGGAAGGATTTCTATTATAAATAAAAAACTGCAATACAAAAAATACTCAAAAAATTGGGGCGCCTGGGTTGCTCAGTCGTTAAGCGTCTGCCTTTGGCCCAGGTCAGATCCCAGGGGCCTGGGATCAAGCCCCGCATCAGGCTCTCTGCTCTGCAGGAAGCCTGCTTCTCCCGCTACCATTCCCTCTGCTTGTGTTCCCTCTCTCACTGCGTTTTTCTCTGTCAAATAAATAAAATCTTAAAAAACAAACAAACAAAAAAAACTCAAAAAATAAAACAAAAACCAAAAGTATTGGGTATTTTCCTTTAACATAACGCAGTTAAATTTATAATAGCACAATCTGTGACCAACAAAAATAATAGCTAATAAATATATTTAAGAGATTATTAAGTTGATCTTCATGTATAATTTTTGGGTAAATTTCATTATTTATTTATTTTGAGAAAGTGAGTGAATGAGTGCAGGGGGAAGGACAGAGGGGAAGAGAGAATCTCAAGCAGATTCTATACTGAAGCATTGAGTCCGATGCAAGGCTCAATCCTGTGACCCTGACATCATGACCTGAGCTGAAATCAAGAGTTGGATGCTTAACTGACTGAGCCACCCAAGCGTCCTTTACTTATAATTTTAATGGGAAGATATTAAATAGTAGAAATGGATACATCTTGAGACATGATCTTAAGATTCTTTATGTAGTCTTGGGGCCACCTAAACCAATCTCTTATTTCTTAAATGTTTTTTATATTGGACCTCAAATCTCATTTGGATGGCTTCTTTGGAAAAGCTTTCTTTGCCAATACTGGAGACAATACTTAAGAGTCTGATATGAAAAGCTTAAGAAAATGATTATTTATTCAGTATCACTTAAGGTCTTTAAAATAAAAATGGTCTCAATCTAAATTAATTTTAAAGGCTATCCTCTGAACCACTTGAAGCTTTCTATAATTTTTTTTTTTGGTTAGGCCCATCTGATGCTGATTACACCAATACAACTTTATTTTTAAAATAGATTTTAAAATTTCCTCTTGAAAGATTATTTTCAAAAGCAACTTTACTGAGATATAATTTGCGTATAACAAAATGAATACATCTTAAGTGTACAGTTCCATGAATGTGGACAAATACAGAGACTTCTTATGGGCTGAACTGTGTCCCCCTCAAATTCGTATGTTGAAGCCCTAACCCCAGTACCTCAGAATGTAAGTTTACTTGGAGATAGGACCTTTAAAAAGGTGATTCAGTTAAAAGAGGCCCTAAGTTAGGTGGGTGTGGATGAGCCTAATGTTATTGGTATCCTTATAAGAATATTTGAATATACAAAAGAACACCAGGGATGCACGTGAACAAAGGAAAGGTCATGTGAGGACACAAAAAGAAGGTGACCACCTATAAGCCCAACAGGCTTCAAGAGAAAACATATCTGCTGATAGTTGATCTTGGGACTCTGAGCCTCCACAACTGTGAGAAAATAAATTTCTGTTTAAGCCACTAAATGTATAATATCTTAGAAAACTAAGCACATTTTCATCACCACCCAAAATTCCCATGTACTGCTTTGTAATAATTTTTCACTCCTGGCCCTAGGCAACACAAGACCTGCTGTTAATTACTATAGATTAGTTTTTTTTTTCTTTCAAGAATTTTATATAAATAGAACTATACAGTATATACTCTCTTATGTCTGGCTTCTTTCAGCTTATTCTTGAGTTTCAGCTATTCTGCTGAAGTAACAGTAACTGGTTCCTTTTTATTGCTGAGTAATATTCCATTGTATGGATAGGCTACATTTGTTTATCCATTCACCCTTTGGTGGAAATTTGGATTATTTGTGGTTTTGGACTATTATAAGTAAAGCTGCAATAAACATCTGCATCAAGTCTTTTTGTGTGGACCTAAATTTAAATTTCCCTTAGGTAAATATCCAGAACTGTTGAGTCCTACGCTAAGGGTATGTTTAACTTGAGATGTAACTGCCAAACTTTTGTTTATTAAAAGATCACTATGCTTAAAATGGTCAGGTGCAGTGATGATGAAGACACTTTGAAATTAAAGTGCATACATACATATTTCTATAAAACCCTAGGACAGGAAAAATTAAGCTGTGGTAATAGAATCAGGTAAGTGGCAGCCTGGTGGTAGGGGATGAAAGTGAGGGACTGACTGCGAAGGGATACAAAAGAACTTCCTACATTGATAGAAACGTTCTGCACCCTAACTGAGGTGGTAACTGGTTACACGGATCTATACACGTATATACTGAACTATATACTGTGCATTTTCTTTTTAAAAAGTTGTGCGCTTAGTATACCTTGATGAAGCTGAGATCTTAAAAGTTATTATTATAGGATATAGGAGATTTTACCCAGTAGTTAGTGGGTTTGAGTCCATCTATGTTGTTTTGGCCAGTTTTATTTGGAGCGAAGCTTCAAGACAGCTGGCCAAGATTAATGGAAGGTCACTTAAAAGAATGGAGGTGACTGGCCTACAAGAAGAGACAATTTTAAAATGAATTTCTTTTTGTCACTGGTGCTTTAAATCTAGTTAAATAACACTTATGTTTGGGTTGTGAGATCCCAAGTACATATATAGAGCAGTGATTTTCACATGGTAGAGACTGAGTGGGGATATTAGAATAATTTAGGAGGTCTTTCTCAACTATAATCAGATGAATTTCCCAAGGGATTCTTTTCAAAAATTTTTAATTTTTTTAATTTGAGTACAGTTGACCCAAGAGATTCCAGACAACTCATAACTGATGGGAGTAGGTCACATCCCACAAGGGTGCAGTAAATATGAATGAGAACCATTATTCTATAAAATAACTGTTTGAAACAACTAGTCAGTAATAGTGTAACAACTTTGGTGACAGTTGGTAGCTAGAGTTATCATGGTGAGCATTTTATAATGTATATAATTGTCAGATCACTATTGTACAGCTGAAACTAATACTGTATGTCAATTATATTTTAATAAAAAATTATTTAATTGAAAAAATGCAGTGTTTATTTTACTTTCTAAATGAACAATAATGCATAACTGCTTTAGAAAGAGAAACACTCTTCTAACAGTAATTTTGATACTTTGGTAACTGATCTCTCTTAGCTAGACCCCAAGATTCATAAAATCAGCAGTCTTGAAATTAGAGGGAGGCAATGGTCATTCACCATCATCTACCAGATTTCCTTCATTCTGACTGTGAGTCAAGTGAGCTTCAGAGGGGCTAAGCAATTTGTTAATAATCACACAATCAGCTAGGAGTACAGCTAGAAAAAGAATCCAGATCTCTTCATTCTCAGTTAAGAACTTCTTCACTTCACCAAGTATTATCTGTTATCCCTAAAGCAATGTTTCTCAATCTTTTATCATTATTGTCTTCTCAAAGAAAAAGGTTAAAAGTAAATAAGAAAAAATAATTAGTAAGGAATAAATATTACTTGGTGGGGTTGAACTTTGTGGGGCCTAAACCTATTGTACTATTTAAGTTTTACTACCAATTTGTACCCTGTTAGGGTGATACTAATACCACTGATAATGTATGTTCTAGAGTGACTTGCCCTCATACAGTATATTTCAATGAAATGATGAATAAATTTGATTGGAATCATAAAACACCTGTGAATTCTGACTTAATGAGAAAGCACCAGCTAGGAATAAAAAAACACTGAGTACTACTTTATGGCTCCACTGCTGAATAGCTGGGGATTTTAGACAAGGGGAATGTGCTTTTATTATCATTATTTACTTATTTTTTTTTTTTTTAAAGTTTCGGATGTAGTGTTCAATGATTCATCAGTTGCATACAATGTGCTTTTAGGCAGTACCTGAGAATGTGCCTCTAATGGTTCCTCCTGACAGTGTGAACACTGCTGACCTAAATAGCACTGAAGTCGTCTTCCAGCTGACATTCTGTGAATTTGTGTTTTTTGGTTTGAATTCTTAAAGATCTTAAAGGCTAATTAAAACTACGACAATCAGAATCATGCCAACTTCTGATTCTGCGTATATTATCAACCATGGACGTGTATGATCCTGAATTAAACTCAACAATTTAAAGGTTTAACTTTGTTCTCTTCCCTAAATATTTTGCAAGGAGCTCTGCTAACAAGGGGCAAAATGATGTTCTAGTAACTCTTATTTTGCAAGACTACTCAGCAGAGGTGGTTTTACAAACTTAGGAGGGGCTTTTGTGCAGAAGAGTAGAGACTTTGGATAATCAGGGCCTGGATAACTTGAAAGTATCCCCACCTGTTAGTAATGAAACAGCTGATATATGAGGTAAGGTCTCATTCAGCATTAATATGATTATGCTGATTGTAAGTGCACTAAAGAATGGCGAAGATTAAATGCTGTTTAAAGATTACCCAGAAGCTGTTTGTAATGATTAGAAGTGTTATCTCCTACTGCTCTGCTGCTGATCGGAGCTCCTGAGGCAGTGCTCTTAGCATGATCCCACTGTTGACACTAAGCCTTCCATATGAAAAGAATATCAGAGTCTTAAGAAATTTGCATAATACCTATATTCTAGAAGAATTTTAAAAGGTCATACAAATAAGATATTACATAAATGCCTGGGTCCTAATAAGTACCAAAGCAAGCAACCAGGCTGAAGTTATTAAATCAGGACTCAGAGGCAGACCTGTCCTTTGTCAGTCCATGGATGATGGGCTTCAGGAAGTCTGTGAGCCCTCTGGAATCAAATGGAAAACTGTATTTGCCTAGATGCACTTTTTGTAGAAGGTCAAAAAGATTTTGGGACCTAGTAAAAAGTTAACCAGTCATAGTTTTGGCAGATATCTTTCAAAATTAAGGCATACATTTAAATTCACAGAGCTGCAGGTATATGAGAAATCATTTACATTTTTAAAAGTGGTTTCTTTAAAGACTAGACACCTGTGTATACAGTGTTTTTGCAGATCACTATCTACCTGGCTACCTGCAGGGATGCCACGGGAATCTCTACAAGTCTGTGGCTCAGGACACTTAAATTTTCTGTCTCTTAAGATCATATCTGGTAATTCAGGACTTGAGCTAATTCTGATCACAAGATATAAGGATTGGGAAGGGCTTAAGAAGAACTCTGTTTTTAGGAAGGATTTCCCTTAGGCTATTTGAAACACTGAAATGAATTATCTGAAGAAATGTAAAAAGACAACTATAAAGCAAGAAGTTCATTACCTGTCAGTATCTCCATATACAACCCTAGCGCCCCATTTCTTGGTATCATTCACCAGTTTAATAGCACGTTCCAAGGTCTCTCTGGCTTTGTGAACAATACTATCACCAACCTGTTGGTACAAACACATTGGAAGTAATTTCTTAACACAGCTTAGTAAAAATCAATAGACTAACATAGAATGCTTTTCATTACTAAATATTTCTAAAATTGAAATGAGAAAAGAATAAAAAACAAAATAGTCTTCACTGTCATCATTCTTTCTATAAGGGAAGGACTCAAGAAGAAAATAAAGTGGAGACCTTAAAGGAACCAATCAATACACAGACTCACCTGTGAGTCTATTAGTTAATAAGTACAAAGGACTGCACTTTATATAAGGTACACAGATTCAGAATTCCTAGAAGAATTAGTCTTGTTTATTTAAGGGCTTTCTTATATGCCTTTATAACCAGTAAGCCAGGGAATTATTCTGTGTATGTGCATGAGTGTGTATATGTGTATCTTTCAAAATGTTTCTGTTGTAGTGTTATGATAATTTCTTTCAGTATCATTAAAGTTAACACTGAACTTTAATCTCAGTGATTGGTTATATGTAATTTTTAGAAAACAAAGAATACAAAGAAAAATGTATAATTATAAGATGGAAAATATATTACAAGTGTTTGATTTAAATTAAGTAGGCAGATATGTCTAATAAGGGTATTTTAAAAAAATTTTTTTTTTTTAAAGATTTTATTTATTTGAGAGACAGAGAGATCACAAGTAGGCAGAGAGAGGAGGAAGCAGGCTCCCTGCTGAGCAGAGAGCCCGATGCGGAGCTCGATCCCAGGACCCTGGGATCATGACCTGAGCCGAAGGCAGAGGCTTTAACCCACTGAGCCACCCAGGCGCCCCTTAAAATTTTTTTTTAAGATTTTTATTTATTTGACAGAGAAAGAGTGCATACACACAAGCAGGGGGAGCTGCAGAAGAAGCAGACTCTCTGCTGAGCAGGGAGCCCAACATGGGGCTTGATCCTGGGACTCCCGGATCATGACCTGATCCCAAGGCAGACCAACTTAACCAACTGAGCCACCCAGGAGTTCCTTTAATTTTTTTAAGTAATCTCTGCATCCAACATGGTGCTTGAACTCATGACCTCGATATCAAGAGTTGTATGCCCCACCAACTAAGCCAGCCAGGTGCCCCTAACAAGGGTACTTTCATTGGGCATTAGTGAGTTTAATTAAACAAAGATCATGGCATAAACTATCAAAACAAAAAGATGATAGATTTTGACAAATACGGCAAACTAATTATATTTTACAGTTAAAAAAATTACCACCATGGGACTGCTGCTTCATTTATTAAACTCATAAAAACTAAGGGTTGGGGAAAATTGCCCTTTGGCATAAATGGAGCATTCCTTTTAAAATTTTAAAGAATCATGCAACTTTTGTGTTAAGAAGCAAACAAAAGTTATGATCATCCTTCTTTTACTGTAAAATTTGAATCACCTGAACTAAATGTAGGATTGGATATGTGTTTACAAGACTGTGCTCGTAAAAAGGCTGTTTTGCTTTAAAATTTGCTTTAAAAAGGAAATATTCAATGAACAAAGGAATAAATTTAAAAAACTGGTAGCAGATACTTAATTCGGTTATTAAGAATCACGAATTATGTTGAGACCTTTAGTGCAACAGAAAACCTTGAGAATGTGAACTATATCCTGAGATGCTTAAAAAATCATGTTATCTAGTTGAAATTCAAATCTGAATAAAATGTTCAATGTCATCTGTTGTCAATTTCAAAATAAGATGCACTTTAAAATATGTGACGGCAAATAGCTGGAAGGGTTAGCCATCTAGTGTCAGAGTCAAATATGCTTTTGAGACATACACACACGGATCCATTTAAGTTACACCCAGATGGGTCAGAACTTTTCTTTTTTTGCAGCTGCCTCCAAAACCTTCTAGTGGGAAAGACTCAGTGGCAGGAGTGAGGGGCAGAGGCAGTGGAAAGAAGGAGGGAGTGGTAATTAAAAGTGATCTGCTACTTTGTGCCATGGTTCCTAGTTTGAACATTACTCCATTACAGGGCTGAGATTAGATTTAAAAAAAGGAAAATGACTGACTTCACAGTTTAGGCAATGGTTGGGATTATGAAAAGTCATAATGAGAAAAGTAAAAATTCCCTGAAAAGGAGTGCTGGAAGGATGTAGAAAAAAGGGAATCCTTGTGCACCACTGATGGGACTGCAAATTGGTGCAGCCACTATGGAGAACAATATGGAGGTTCCTCAAAAAATTAAAAACAGAAATACCACGTGATCCAGCAATTTCGCTACTGGGCATATAGCTGAAGGAAATGAAAACACTAACTGTAAAAGATACATGCACCCCTGTATTCACTGCATTATTTACAATAGCCAAGACATGGAAGCAACCTGTGTCCACTGACAGATGAATGGATAAAGAACATGTGGTATATACACACACAGTTGACTCTTGAACAACACAGGCTTGAACTGTATGGGTTCCCATATATGTGGATTTTTTCAGTAAATACAGTATAGACTGTAAATGTATTTTCTCTTATGATTTTAGTATTTTCCTTTCTCTAACTTAATTGTAAGAATACAGCATATAATACATATAACATAGAGGATATGTATTGTTTATGTTATCGGTAAGGCTACTGGTCAACAACAGACTCTTTGTAGTTAAGTTTTGGGGAGACAAGTTATTTGTGGATTTTCAACTCCGTGAGGAGCCAGTGCCCCCAACCCCTGCATTCTCCAACTCTATGGTTTATCTTTCCACACTTCACTGTTTTTTTGCAGAGTGGACAATTATTTTAATGAAGTACAGCTTATCAGTTCTTTCTTTCATAAATTGTGCCTTTGGTGTTGCATCTAAAAAGCCATTACCAAATCCAAGGTCATCTTGAATTTTTCTTATGTTTATCTTCTAGAAGTTTTATAGTTTTGTGTTTTATATTTAGTTCTGTGATCCAATTTGAGTTAATTTTTGTGAAGGGTATAAGATCTGTGTCTAGATTCACTTTCTTGCTTATGGATATCCAGTCATCCCCGCACCATTTATTGAAAAGTCAATCTTCTATCGTCACTACATTATACTACCTTTACTCCTCTGTTAAAGATCAGAGGACTGTATTTATGTGGGTCTATTTTTGTAATCTCTATTCTGTTCCACTACTGTTCCTTGGCCAGTACAATACTACCTTGATTAGTGTAGTTTAGTAAGTCCTGAAGTCAGGTACTGTCAGTTCTCTGAGTTTATTCTTCAAAACTGTAGTCTAGTCTAGGTCTTTTACCTCTTCATGTAAACTTTAAAATCAGTTTGTCAATATCCACAAAATAACTTGTTGGGATTTTGACTAGGATTGCATTCAATCTATACATGAACCGACATCTTGACAATACTGAGTCTTTTTATCAACATGGTGTATCTTTCCTTTTATTTAGCTCTTCTTGCATTTCTTTGACCAGTTGTATCATTTTTCTCATAGAGATCTCATACACACTTTGTTAGATTTATACAAAGTATTTCAATTTTGGGGGGTGCTTAATATAAATGGTGTTACATTTTTAATTTCAAATTTCTTTTGTTTATTGCTGGCATACAGGAAAAGTGACTGAGTTTTGTTTTATTAACCCTATATTCAGCAACCCTGCTATAACTGCTTATTAGGTTTAGGGGGATTTTTTGTTAATTCCTTTGAATTTTCTACAAAGAAGATTATGCCATATATAACAAAGACAGTTTTATTTCTTCCTTCCCAATCTGTATACCTTTTATATCCTTTTACTTCTCTTACTGCATTGGCTTCCAGTTCTTTTATGATGGTGAAAAGCAGTGGTGAGAAAGGGGTCATCCTTGCCTTGTCCCTAATCTTAGAGGGAAAGATTCAAGGTTTTCATAGCTAAGTATGATATTAGCTGTAGGCTTTTATGGGGGGGTATTCTTTATAAAGCTGAGAAAGTTACCCTCTTCCTAGTATACTGAGGGTCTTTATGATGAATGGATATTGGATTTTGTCAAATGCTTTCTTTGCATCTATTGTTACAATCATGTGGCTTTTCTTAGTCTGTGTGTGATATGATGGATCTCATTAGATGATTTTTTTTTTTTTTTTTTAAAGATTTTATTTATTTGACAGAGAGAAACACAGCGAGAGAGGGAACACAAGAAGAGGGAATGGTAGCGGGAGAAGCAGGCTTCCCGCAGAGCAGGGAGCCCGATATGGGGCTCGATCCCAGGACTGTGGGATCATGACCTGAGCCGAAGGCAGACGCTTAACGACTGAGCCACCCAGGCTCCCCTCTTGTAACATTTCTTACAAGGCAGGTCAATTGCCAACAAATTCCCTCAATTTTTGTCTGAGAAAGTCTTCATTCCTCCTTTGCTTTTGGACAATAATTTTTCAGGGTACAGATTTTAAGGTTGGAGTATTTTTCTCTCAATACTAAATATTTCATTCCATTTTCTTCTTGCTTACATGGTTTCAGAAGAAAAGCTGGATGTAAATTTATCTTTGCTTCTGTATAGGCAAGGTGTTTTCCCCCCCCTGTCTTCTTTTAGGGTTTTAATTTTACTACTGATTTTCTGTAGTATGAAAAGGATATCTCTAGGTTTAGTTTTTTGAGCACTTATCCTGTTTGATGTTCTTTGAACTTCCCGGATCTGTGGCTTGGTGTCTGATATTAATTTGGGGAAATTCTTAGTTATTACTGTTTCAAACATTTTTTTCTGTTTCTTTCTTCTCCTTCTGCAATCCCTATTACATGTATGTTACACCTTCTGTAGTTGCTCCAGTTTTAGGATATTCTTTTTAAACAGGATATTCTTTGTTTTGTTTCTTTGCTTTTTAGTTTTGTCAGTTTTGATGGAGATTTCTTCCAATTCAGAGATTCTTTTCTCAGCCACATTTAGTTTACTAACAAGGCATTCTTCAGTTCTATTAAAGTGTTTTTGGTACCTAGTAATTTTTGATTCTTTCTTAGTGTCTGAACGTCTCTGCTTACATTGTTCATTTGTCCTTTCATGCATGTACTTGATCCATTAGAGCTTTAGCATTCTAATAGTTGTTTTAAATCTGCAATCTGGAGGCTCCTGAGTGGCTCAGTGGGTTAAAGCCTCTGCTTTCGGCTCAGGTCATGATCTCAGGGTCCTCAGAGCCCCACATCGGGCTCTCTGCTCAGCGGGGAGCCTGCTTCCCTCTCTCTCTGCCTGCCTCTCTGCCTACTGTGATCTCTCGCTCTGTCCAATAAAAAAATAAAAATCTTTAAATAAAAAAAAAAAATTTGCAGTCTGATATGTCCAACATCCCTGCCACATCTAAGTTTGGTTCTGATGTTTGCTCTGTCTTTTTAAACTATGTTTTTCGGCTTTTGATATGTCTTATAATTTTTTTTTTTGATAGATGGATATATCAGGTAAAGAGGACTGCTATAAATAGATCGTTCATAATATGGTATTAATCTGTGGGGGAGGAAGTGTTCTATAGTTCTATGAGTAGGTCTTATTCTTTCAGTGAAACCGTACCTCTGGACTGTGGACTTCACATGTGCTTCTGTTTTTTTTTCCCCATCTTTGGTGGGACAGGATGGCTAGAGTGGGCTGGCATATTTCCCTTCCTCCACACGGAAGGCCAGAGCACTTGGAGCTGGGTATTTCCCTTCTCTCAGATCAGTAAGGCTCCAGGCTCTACCCTGAAGGTGGACCTTGTTAAGAACAGAACGCTTTGATGTATTTCAAAATGGTGCCCCCTTCCTTTGCCAGAAGAACAAGGGAATTTTTCTTGTGTGAAAATTTTGAGAACCTGGTTGAGCTCAAAGAGGTAAAATTCACAAAACCGTAGGGGTCCTGATGACTGGGTCCCCTGGAGTCTTAATCTGTCAAACTTATCCACACTGAACCTCCAGCAATTCATCAGTTATAGTTTAGGTTTCCTTTCCTCAGCACTGGTTCCTGCAGAGGTTTGTGCGACGGGTTTCTGCTCTTGTGAGTTGTGATTCTTTGTTTTTATCTGTTGGATTCTTCAATTTTGGGGGTAGTGGTTTGCTCTGTGACCTCACTTCTCTGAAAGATCTAAAAAGAGTTGATTTTTCAGTATGTTCAGCTTTATGCTTGTGGGGAGAGACTGGTAATTTGAGCTTCTGACATGCTGGACCTGAAACTGAAAAGTTCCTTGCACAAATTTTTGAAGTTTATTCTGCCTATTGTGTGCTGTGTGGGGACCTTATCCTTCTATTCTTTTTCCCTTTTCAATGTGGTATACCACAATGTTCTGGCTTTTGTTTGGCATAAAAAGATCACCAATAAAACAAATCTACTCTGTTCTCAAGCACTAGTACGTTATTGTATTACTCCTGTCACACTATATTGTATTTATGTTAAATTAACACCTTAATTTAGTAAATAGCAAAATATTAGTCTTATTCTGTGAAAAGTGTCTTTCAGTTGCAACTTCCTCTGCAAAACAAAGGTTTTGCCTCATATCTACTGGTACATTAGTAAACAAACAATGTTTGGTCATTCTAACATTTGGAGAGGCCAACCTAACATCAGATCTGTCAATACATTAAAAGGAATTACGTGACACTAAATCTCAATCTTATAGTTTGCTACAGTGTGCTCATCTAGTTATGTAGAAAATGTGTACGATAAAGAGTTCTCATAGAGAAAAACCCTAAAACTTATAAGATTTTTAATATGTATACAAGCTCCAGTTTGAGCAAAACTGATCTTATTCATGGAAATGAAACTCTAGTCTAAACAAAACAAAATATTTCAATGAACAGATATTCATTTAATGCTGCTTTAGTCTCTTGAAAAAAACTACAGATTTGTTATCACTTACCTCAATGCATGGCATTCTCCCAGAAAAATTTGCAGCTGTATAGCCAAATGTGACATTTGCTATAAGCTTAAGTCCTAGCTGACGTGCATCAAGCATTCGTGAAAGGGCTCTGTCCTGCTTGTAAGCCTTCATTGATTGTTTCACCATGAGTCTAGTCTTTAAAATTTCTTCAAGCATTCTTGGTAGGACACCCTTTCTTACTGAAGGCTATCATAAAGAAAAAAAGAATATTTAAAATCCCTTAAAAGTTATAGATTTAGATAATTAAGAAGGAAGCACAAAGTTTAACAATGGCCAACTATCATGAATTGAAACATACTAACAACTGAATGGCCACAGGGCCAGTGGCCATCAATCACATAAAATCATCACATTTTCTTTCTTTTGAAGAGGACTTTTCTCCTAAAAGGTTCCTGTAATGTTTATAAATCTAATGTAGCACTACCATGTGATTTCAGAGACCTCCAGGAAGGAGGATGTCAACTAGTACATAAGAGACCATACAACAAGTTCAGAGGGAAATTTTGCTCAAAACTTTGATCCAAACCCCCACTCTTTCAGAAAGACACACGGGATTTGTATCACTTATAACAAACCTCAGATTTTAAAGATCTCATCCTAATGACCCCACACAGTAATCTGCATGGAACTCCATTTATCTACCTTGGAAGAATGATGAGCTGGGTTGACTCTGCTGACATTCAAACCTGCAGTTCCAGGGACTCTAGGTATTTCAAATGTGATGCTTAGACCACTAAGCCATCCCCTCCGGCCTATATTTATTAGCAATCTGGAAGAGGGGATGAATAGTGAGGTGATAAAATTTGTTGATGCCAAAAAAAAAATCATTTGTATTAATCAAGACTAGGGAGAATTTATGAGAACTCCAGTAGGAATGAAAACCACAAAACAGTATTAACTTTGAAGATGATTCACAGACACGTGCAAGGTAATGCATGTTGGACTGAACAATTAAAACCCTAGGTATAGGATAATCACACCTCTGAATATTAAAAAATCCTAGTTTTATTAAGCTTTACATTTTGGGTCAAAATGTAGATGCAAATTTTAAAAATACTATTAAAGGGAGATAATAGAACAAGCCACTACATATGTGACAATGAAAACATATTCTAACCTCTAATTCATTCTGTGTACCTTATGAAGCAGTCATAATGTTTATGTTATGATGCAATATATGTCATTATGTTAAAAAAAAGGTAGTATTTTCCAAAAAGGAATAGGTCATGAAGTCTCTGGTGAGAATTTCCCTATCTAAATATCTAATTTTAGGGTACTCTTTGAACACAGCATCCTCTTACTGGTAGAAAATAATGCTACTTTTCTAAGTACATCAGAATGAATCTGAGGGCTTGTGGGGTCCATGCTACCATCAACTGCCCTATTGTACCACGATTATAGTCAGATTCACTGGTAAGGAAATAGGAAAAAAAAAAAAAAAAAAGAATGAAGTTGGCATAAGAGAAGCAATATAATTGTCTCCTAGATCTCTCTATTTGTCTTTATTCATTTATGAGGTTCTCTTTGGACTCTCTTAGGGGGAGATAAGGGAGAGAAAAAAAAAAAAAAAAGACCCTATTTTTAGTTTGGATATCTTAAAAATGCAATCAATAAATATATGAGAGTATCATTTCTAAGACAGTCTTAAAATAATGTAGAAGAACAATTAGTAGAGTTTACGCATTAAAGTGATTTAAATCTTTGTAAGTTAACATCATTGTGATTGTCAAATAGCTATTTAAATCTCAGATTCTAATAGAGGTCAGAATGTATATATGCACATTTATTTCTTTCAGTATTTGATTAAAAACTAAAATCTAACAGTTAAAAGACTATAAACCTAAATTCATGCAAAACAAGGTAACTGGTTTTTAAAAAGTAATTTCTTAGCAGATTCATATATCTTTACTTTTTAAGATAAAATACTCAAGTAAACTTGTTTTTTTTTTTTCTTTTCTTTGTTTTATATGCCAACAGGATATAATCTAAATTATCAGCTCTCCAAACGTTAAGTCACAGTCTATACCTTTCACTTACAAGAGAGTATTACCTTGACAAAAGCTATTCCATTGGGGGACACTGTGATATCATGCCTAATTTGGTAAAGTAAATCTGGAGGTACTCTTAGAGAGGTACAGCCAAATTTGAACTCATCATACCTATTAAGAAAGAAAACATTAAGCAAATACTTTCTCAAATCATAGAATAGCGATACTAGACAATCTTAGGAATCTTTCTAATAACTCCAGGAGAAATTCATTTACCTAGTAATTTATTTCTCTATTACCAAATAGCAGTTCTTTAAATATTCACAATTTATTAAAAGAAACATTTTTTAAATGGCATTATCCTAAAACTTAAAATAAAACTTCTATGCTGAAATACCAGCTTTCAACTCAACATATGACCACTTTACACTAAGTTCCTTAAAGAAAACTTTAAGCCTCAAATAAAAAGATTTTAAATAACTTTTCCAAATTTCTGTTCTTAATAAAAAGACAGGACTACCAATATAATTTCCATGATACTTTCAATGAAGGAATGAGTATACTCTAGGCTAACACTATATACTATAAATTGGTTTTAAATACATAAAAATCATTATAAAGGAAGACTCTGTGTTTCTTATGAGAATAATATTTACTCCTTTGAACATTAAAAATGTTATTCTCATTCAGTTTATAAAATTCCATTGACATGAATAGATAAAACCCAACATTTAACAATTTAACTTAAAAATATCATTGACTATTTCTAAGAGGTCAAGAGGAGGTGACAGCTGGAGATAGATTAAAATCCTCAAACTATTCCACTGAAAAGTATCTTATATCAACAAATTAAATGTAACTCTCACTTAAAAAGACCATAGATGTACATGGAGAGTGAAACAAATAAGTTGCAAGACTGATGTATTCATGATCTTCTTCATGAGTCATCTATTCATGATGCTGAATTAGTCATATACAGTTATCTACTCAATTAGTAAGGTAACCACAAAGAATGAATTAGCTGTGCCCATTCATCTTGGTCTTGCTCAAAAGGACAGTATCAAGTGCAAAGCGACACTCAAAGTCTAATTTTAGTAAGAAGTACAAAGCACAACAACATAATTATAAATATGAAAAAAAACCCCAAAACCCTTACTTTCCCAAGTTCTCCACATGGCCAAGGCAGGTGGAAAAACAGTAGTTGTATGCAATCACAATCGAAGGATATAGTGACTGGAAATCCAAAACGAGAACAGAGTTGCTGTAGAAGCGAGATTCAGGCTCCATAATCAGGGGAACACACTGTGGAGCTCTCATTTGGGATCTTTGCTGTACACTAGGTGTCACAGGAATATAGTTCATTGGTTTAGCAATACGCAACATCATTGATTCCACACGGTACTATAGGCAGAGAGAGGAAGTAGGAAGAAAAGAAGAAACAGTTTAAATACAAATATATTGGTTTTTGAATATATGATAATCATTTAGTTCTACTCTTCTGAATAAGGCTGCATTCTTACAGGTTTTTTAAGTAGGCTCCACACCCAGCATGGAGCCCAACACGAGGCTTCAACTTATGAGACTGAGATCAAGACCTGAACTGAGATCAAGAGTTGGATGCTTAACGGACAGAGCCAGCCGTGTGTCCCAGGATGCGTTTTTACAATACAGTTATATAGTATGGGTTATTCAGTCAGCTTTCAGGTGCCTGTAGCAGACATTCATAAATCCTTTTCCTATATTCCTATAACTTTTATAAAAACTGTAAAATATATCAAATAACTTATAAGTCAAATTTTGGAAAGACACCAGACAAAATTAGATTTCTTTTTATATTTAAAAACATCCATTTCATAAGAAACAGAAGTAGGAAAGACTGTATAGTTTAACAATTGCATTGAAAAGTTGGCCAATTATTGAGGAGGGTACATATTGCATGGAGCACTGGGTGTGGTGCATGAACAATGAATCCTGGAACACTGAAAAAATAAAAAGTTAAAAAAATAAGAAGAAGAAGAAGAAGAAAAGTTGGCCAATGATCTTTGAGAAATTTATTTGAGAAAATTAGAGAATGAAAGTCAGGAGACTTGAGATGGATAAATGTTATTCCAATTTTCCAAGAAGGAAACAAGGATTCTAGAATTGAAAAGTAGTCAGCTTAGTATCAGTCCCTAACAAAATTAAATCAAGTAATTACTGATTGTTTATAATAACCACTATTAAAATAGCAGATGGCTTGGAGTATTAGAAAAGGAAAGCACTCAAAAAAACCAGCATGGGTTCACAGAAATGTTCTCATGTTGTTTTAAGGAATCTTTGCCTATTATAAAGCCAGCTCAAAGCATTTTTAAAATTTGTGGGGGTATAAATAGCGTATAAGCAATATAATTAAACATACTTTGTTTATTAATAAACATGCCAAAGTAATTAGAACTCATTTTTGCTGTATTTACTGAATTGGTAGATTGGGGAAATGTTACAGACTTACACTAATTAAAATAATTAAAAATAAAAGATTTTATGACGTTAAGAAACCTGAGTAAATTAATGTAGTATTCCTGATGCCTAGCACAGTGTTTATTTAACACACTAAAGGTATTCAAATAAATATTTGTTGAATGAATGCATGAAATCTTTTTGGGTGATGCATTTGACAAAATCTCTCATATCCTTGGGAAATTAATTAAAAAGTTATGAATTAAATTACTTCTAGGTTCCTATTTTTAACTTCTTAAAAAAGTGATACAGCTACTTATATTGATTCCCAAACCCGCTTCCTTTTTACATTCAACTTTTGTTTGGGAATTAGAACATGCTGGAATTAGGAATGTAAAACAAAAGACAGGCAGACTTTCTTTGCTGCTTCTTCTTCCCTAGTTTTAAGGAGGTTTTGAAGGCAATATTCAGGAACAAAATGTCATTCCAGGGACAAAGTAATTTAGTTTTTTCATAGCATGAAAAACTTAGCATTGGCCAGGAAGTTGGTATGGAGAGAAAATAAAAAGTGGAGCTGTTAAGTGAAATTAAAGCTTTTCCAGAAAATAAAGTGACAAGATTTGATTAATCAGCTAGCTATTAGTACCACATAGAAAGTTCGAAATATCAAATCACTGCAAACATCTCAAAAGTATGTGACTCAAATAAAACTTCCAAGTGTGTAAGAAAATTGATTTCCTACCTGTGAACCCCTTGTCAGTACATGTAAAAACTGAATGCCAAAGAGTCTAGCCATTTCACTGGTTTTCCCAATCAGGTCCAGCTGTTCTAACATTTGGAGATTTCCACGGACACGGCTAATATAGTGATCGACCATTTTCCATCTGTTAAAAAGAGAATCCATGCTATGAACATTAGGGAAAAATGTGGACACTTGAAACTAGTACTCTCTTAATTCTGCCAAAACCTGCACATTAAAAATGAGGATTTAAGTTGAGAATCATGATGTGAGTCATTAGAAAAATATGTAAAGGAGTTAAATATTAGAAAATTTCATATATTTCAAGGGCATAAAACCTAGTAAAAATATGCCAACTTTAAAGTAGTACTTGTAAGGATAATTATTCTCAGCATTTTGCTTGTTATTATTCTATTTTTATCATAAAAATTAACACTCTCTTAGATGCTACTGCTGATGCAATAATTATACAATCATAATTTACCATATCTATAGGTTTTTAAAGAACATAAGGCTTTGGGTTATCACTGTAAATACCAGTCTAAAAGCATGCCTACTATCTGTTCATGGGAAGAAACACAGTAATTTGGTGACGACTTAGGAAAATAACTTTAATGAGATTATACCTGGGGTAAATACATGTCAAATCACTATTTTCTGTGAAAACACAAATGTTCTTTGATTTAAATCTTTACATGAATTAATCTCTTTACCCTGCTGTTTTTTGTTCATAATCAAACAAAACAACAAAAAACTTCCCACTAAAGCTAGGAACAAAAGTTTTGATTGAATATTAAAACAAAAATGATCTAAAGGTATATTAAAAAGAATAAAAGTTATTCATTTAACGAAAGTAAGCTTCAAATATATTGCAACCTTTAATTATATGGCTTTTAGAACAACACAGTCATATAACTGTTCAATAAAAAAAGTTTTAAAAGTCATGATACATGACTAATACAGAAAAGCTGGAAAATGAACATGAAAAGAGGGAAAAAAAATCACCCTACAATAAAAAAGACTGATAATAACAAGTGTTAGCGAGGGTATGGAGAAATTACAGCCCTTATACACTGCTGGTGGGAACGTAAAATAGTACAGTTGCATTGGCAAACAGTTTGGCAGTTCCTCAAATTGTTAAACATAGTTACCACATAATTCACTGATTCCCCTCCTCAGTATATATATCAAAGAATAAAAACATACATCTACACAAAAACCTATACACAAATTTCTTTTTTTTTTTAAGATTTTATTTATTTGACAGAGAGAAACACAGCGAGAGAGGGAATACAAGCAGAGGGAATGGTAGCGGGAGAAGCAGGCTTCCTGCTGAGCAAGGAGCCCGATGCGGGGCTTGATCCCATGACCTGAGCTGAAGGCAGACGCTTAACGACTGAGCCACCCAGGCACCCCCATACAAATGTTCTTAACAGCACTACTCGAAACAGCCCAAAAGTGGAAATAATCCAAGTGTCCACCAACTGATGAATGGATAAACAAAATGTGGTATATATCCACATGATGGAACATTATTTGGCAATAAAAGGAAATGAAAGGGGTGCCTGGGTGGCTCAGTGGGTTAAAGCCTCTGCCTTTGGCTCAGGTCATGATCTTACGGTCCGGGGATCAAGCCCCGCACTGGGCTCTCTACTCAGCGGGGAGCCTGCTTCCCCCTCTCTCTCTGCCTGCCTCTATGCCTACTTGTGACCTGTCAAATAAATAAATAAAAATCTTTTAGAAAAATAAAAAGGAAATGAAGTACTGACACATGCTACAATATGAATTAATCTGAACAACATATACTAAAAGAAGTCAGTTACAAAAGGCAAAATGTTGTGTTTATCTATTTATAAGAAATATTCAGAACAGACAAATCTGTGGAAACAGAAAGCAGATTAAAAAGGGTGGGGGTAGAGAAGGGAGGATAGGAGGGTAATGCCTAGGAGATGCAGGGTTCCTTTTTGGGGTAATGCAAATACCAAGATTTACTGTGGTGATGGTTGCACAACTGAATACATGAAAATCACTGAATTGTACACTTAAAATGGGTGACTTATATGGTATGTGAATTGAATCTGAACAAAACTGTTTAAAGAATTACACAAAAAGCTGTCCTAAAAACTTTATATTCAATTTTTAAATAGACAAAAAAGAAATGTTCTATAAGTTGTGTTTCTAACAATATATTGTGACTATTTCCCCATACTTACATATTTTTATAGCTATTGAATATACTATTATGATTATAACAATTTAATGGCTGTTATTAACAATTTAATATCTGAGTATCTTTTATTACTATAAGCAATGCTGTGATCAACATCTTTATTGCTATGTCTATGTACTGATGCTGAAATATTTCAAGATAAATTCCTAGATTCAGTCAAAAGGTCTGTTATGATTTAGTTTTTAATACATAGTGACACACTGCTTTCCAGAAGGTTTTAATAATTTACATTCAAGCTAGTGATGATAAAGTACTTGTTTTCTTTGCATCTTTGCCAACACTGGGGATTATAATTTTTAAGTTATTACTAGTTTGACAAAAAAATTTATCACATTTTAATGTATTTTTTAGATTATTAAGGTAATCCTTCAATAATACAGATTTGTCAATGTGAATCTGAGATAACCTTATGTGTGGATTCAGTCAGTCCCTTTAAAATAAATCAAAATGGATCTAATGACTCATCCTTTCTGTAGACCACATGGGTAGTCAATGACCTGTCTTGGAGTTCTTTGATTCTTTCTTCCGCTTAATCTAGTCTACTGATGAACTCCTCTAACAAATTTTTCAGTTCTTTTATTGTGCTCTTCAGCTCCATGATTTGTAGTACTTTTTAATATTTTCTATCTCTGATAAAATTCTTACTTTGCTCATATACTGTTCTCTTGACCTTGATGGGCATCTTTATCACTGTTATTTTTAATTCTGTCAGGTAAATCATGTAACTTTTTTTTATAACCTTTTTTTATATATTCATATATTTTCACATATATTCAGTTTCTAGATATTTATCTTCCTTTGTTTGTAGTATCTTTGCCTGGGTCCTCATTTTCCTCGACTCTCTATGTTGGTGTCCTATATTAGACAAAGCAGGCACTTCTCCCAGTCTTCATGGACTAGCCTTATATAGGAGGCCTCCACCAATCATCCCAGCCAGAGATTCTGGGGGGCTTCTATCAACTCGTTCACTTTCCAGGTAGAAGCAGGTAGCTGTGGTTTCTGTGTACCCACTCTTTGTTGAGCAGAAGATGGAGTTATGATGTCTCCTAGTCCAAACCACTGTCTTTGTTCTCCTCTAGGCAGCCAGACTGTGTTGAACCTGTCAGAGCTCCAAGACTGGAAAGACAGATGGCAGTTATTTGTGTAGCTGTGGAGGAGTTGGGGCACTGGATGCATGGATCTCTTTCTCTTTCCAGGGGTAAGCTGAGAAGTGGGATTTGTCATCCACTCACTTTGTGCTAGGCAGTGGGGAGGATCTCTGGCATTTACCAGCCCATAGCACCATCTCCAATTGGCTCTGCAGCTAGACTGCTGAACTTGTCTGAGCCCCTTTGAAAAAGCTGGGGTGCCAATATGCAAACCAACCCTTCTTCTCTGGGAGAAGCAGAGAGCTAGGGGCCATTTCCATGATTACAGGGCTCTCAGCCAGAGGCAGGGATTCTGGCAAGAGGGTGTTCTAAATCTCCCTCCAGCCTTGGTGAATCTGGTTCTGCATTCATCCAGGGCACAGGAGTCTTCCAATTTGTTTCTGGATTTCTCACAAAAGGAGTTTGTGAATTGTTGCTGAATCAGTGTGTTTACAGGGGAAGGAGGATCTAGGGCTTCCCACTCCACCATCTTGCTGATGTCACTCTGTATCTTTCCCAACATTTTTAAAGTATTTTAAAAGCAGGCTTTTTTTTTAAATTTTTGAAAAAGATTTTATTTATTTGACAGAAAGAGATCACAAGTAGGCAGAGAGGGAGGAGGAAGCAGGCTCCCTGCTGAGCAGAAAGCCTAATGCGGAGCTTGATCCCAGGACCCTGAGATCATGACCTGAGCCAAAGGCAGAGGCTTAACCCACTGAACCATGCAGGCGCCCCCAAAAATGGGACTTTTTAAATTAAAAAAGCAGTCTTTTAAAATAATATCACCTTCACAGGGCACCTGGGTGGCTCACTGGTTATGTGACCTACTCTTTGTTTCACCTCAGGTTGTGATCTCAGGGTCATGAGATTAAGCCCCATGTTGGGCTCCATGCTTAGCTACTTGGGACTCTCTCTTGCTCTCCTTTTACTCCTCCTTCCTGCTTGCTCTCTCATTCTAAAATAAATAAATAAATAAACCTTTAAAAAAAAAATAAAAATAAGATCACCTCATTCCTACTTTCTAGTCCTGTTTGGGCTGCCATATGGTATAAAAAAAAGAATGGAATTACACTGTGGCCTTTATTTTTTTTAATAATATATAATGTTTTATTTGTTTCAGGGGTACAGGTCTGTGATTCATCAGTCTTACACAATTCACAGCACTCCCCACAGCACATACCCTCCCCAGTGTTTATCACCTGGTCACTCCATCCCTCCCAACACCTCCCCTCCAGCAACCCTCAGTTTGTTTCCTGAGATTAAGAGTCTCTTATGGTTTGTCTCCCTCTCTGGTTTTATCTTGCTTCATTTTTCCCTCCCTTCCCCTATGATCCTCTATCTTGTTTCTCAAATTCCTCATTTCAGTGAGATCACATGATAATTGTCTTTCTCTGATTTATTTCGCTTAGCATAATACCCTCTAGTTCTATCTGTGTCATTGCAAATGGCAAGATTTTGGTTTTTTTTATGGCTGCATAGTATTCCATTATATACACACACACACATACACCACATCATCTTTATCAATTCATCTCCTGATGGACACCTAGGCTCTTTCAATAGTTTGGCTATTGTGAACATTGCTGCTATTTGGGTGCACGTGACATTGTGGTCTTTAGAAAAATAATGTGACAAAGAATTTTGTTAGGTAATTTTGTTGTTGTTTAAGAATTATGCCATTCTCCTAACACTTATTACATCAAGTGTAATAAGCAAATACAAGTTTTTATTTTTATTTATTTGTTAAATATTTTATTTATTTGAGAGTGAGAGAGGGAGAGATCACAAGGAGGGGAGGTTAGAGGGAGAAGCAGACTCCCCAATGAGCAGAGAGCCTGATGTGGGTCTTGATCCCAGGACCCTGGGATCATGACCTGAGCCGAAGGCAGATACTTCACCAACTGAGCCACCCAGGCGCCCAAACACAAGTTTTTATTTGGGGAAGAGGGAGGGAAATATAAAGTATAAGCTATTCATGATAGGCCTGGGTAGATGATGAGTGGATTAACTTAGAGCATCTTGAAGGCACAGGGTATTTCGGGGATAGGGCATCTAAGAAGGTGGTGACAAAAAGAATTAAGAATTCTAAGTAAAAACTCAATTAACTTTTTTCTTTGGATTGCCTCTACATCCAGGAAATGAAGAAAAAAATTTTGAATTATTATCTTCTTGCAGCATAACCTTCTGCTACCAACACATAGCTCCTACTTCAGATATTGGAATAGTATTCAAAACTATTGCTTGCAAAGCAGATGAAATCAGAATGCTACTTTAAGTTCCCTAGATCATTAATATTAGGGATTAGGAAGGTTTTATAAGCTGGTTGAGGAATCTAAACATGGATTGGAACATAACATTTTATGGAAATATTTATTCTAACAACATAACCCTGAGAACTAAACTCATTCATATAAATCAAGGGCTTTCAGGAGACCAAATGTGAATTTACAAAAACAAAATGATAATAATCAGGGCTCCCGCATGCTTTACAAACAGATTTAATGCAAGAAATTCCTGACTAGCAAAGTTCCTTTAATTTCCAAGGCAATTTACAAAAAATGTGTCTATTTACTTAAAACACTGTAGAAAGCAAATGCAAATTAAAAAGTATGACTTACTTTGTTGGTAAGAATTTACTTAAATTTAAAAATAAAATTGTGTGGTCTTCCAAAGTATCTCCAAAGAAAATCTCTCCATGTAAAACAAACCATCTAACATAAATGGTCTAATGTCTAGTTCCAGTCCTTTATGTAGTATATTAGGTTCAGCTCTCTATTTCACTCGGCAAAAGCAATTACTTATCCTAGATAATGCTTAATTAAAGGTAGCAAAATATGCATTTACTGCATTTTAGGGCTCATAAATAAACCACCAAATGTAGTTTTCAATGTTAAGTTTAATACTAATATTCAAAGTTTCCCTTTGGGGCGCCTGGGCGGTTCAGTCGGTTGAGCATCTAATTCTTGGTTTTGGCTCAGGTCACGATCTTAGGGTTCTGAGACCAAGCTCTGCATTGGGCTCCACACTCAATGGGGATTCAGCCCGAGATTCTCTCTCCCCCTCTGCTCATTCCCCTCCTCATGCATGCACATACATACACACACACACTCACACACTCTCTCTCTAATAAATAAATCTTTAAAAAATAAATAAAAGCTTCATTTTATTTATTTATAGATAATTTTTCCTAGGCTTCTATTTCTGTAAGGCTTTGATCATAAGCTTAGTGTTTTCTCTGACTTCACACTTTACCTCCTTGAGATTCTTCAAAAGAGACTGGAGATGACATGCTCAGAGAGCAGTTCCCCCAAATATTTCAAGTTGTTTTTAAGGCTATATTTCCATCCTCACCATCATGTGGCCTTACAATTCAATAATCAGAGCTCCACTGATTTAAAACATCGGACATACTAATTTTAGGACTTTTTTCTTTATATAGCTATTTTCTAAGCTTTTACTACTGTTTTACCTTCAACTTAAAGAAAAGCAGAGGTGGGAACTTTCACTTCTGACTATGATGGAATAAATGGCACTGGACTAGCTTTCCTGCTTTGATAGAACAGTTGAGGTAACTGTTTCTGGGCAAAGAACAACAGGCAATGTAAGACTGTGCTAGTGAACCCTAGCCCATGTGAAGACAATTTCCTAATTATACTGCAGTATGCTAGAATTTAAGTATACTACCTTGCTAAGCTGAGGAGGCAAAGATCAGAGCTCAGGCAGTTCATAGCTAGAATCTGAGGGACAGAGTATCTGTGCAAACAGCAGAGGTTAGCAGTCAGAAATACAGGTGGGGGTTTCCTGTGAGTAACTGGCCCAGGGCTGTGCTGAAAATGAGGAAGATGAAACCATATGAGGCTTACTAAGGAGCTGCTGTGAGCTTGGGTTTAGAACAGAACTATTCAGACAGCGCTGGGGTTGAAGGCCCAGCAACACTAGAGAGGAGAGACCTTATTATCCCTTTATTAATTAGTTGGGCATCCAGCTGGGATTCCAGAAAAACCATGCCTTAGGAGGCTTTTGCCTTAGAGTAAGGCCTACTCCAGACAAACCTAAAACCAAGCACTAGCAACATGCAAATAAGACAGAGTTTGGAGATTGACTCCTGCCAGGCTTAGAAAACACTTTGGCTTTCCAGAGAATCACCTTAACAAAGCATAAAAACCAGGTTTATGTAAGTTCAAGGTGATCAGCCAATAACTGAATTACCAACTTGAACAAAAATAAACATGCTTCACAGGAAGATAACAAAAAATCCAGAATCTGAACAACAGCACATCAACAATATCCATTACATAATCATGCAAATAAAAAATATGACCCATAAAGACTGATGAATCATAGGCCTGTACCTCTGAAACTAGTAATACATTATATATTAATTGAATTTAAATAAAAAAATGTGGGGCTCCCGGGTGGCTCAGTGGGTTAAAGCCTGCCTTTGGCTCAGGTCATGATCTCAGGGTCCTGGGATCGAGCCCCACATCCGGCTCTCTGCTCAGCAGGGAGCCTGCTTACTCCTCTCTCTCTGCCTGCCCCTCTGCCTACCTGTGATCTCTCTCTGTCAAATAAATAAAAATCTTAAAAAAAAAAAATGTTAAAAAAAAATATGACCCAGTTTAGAAAAAAAGGAGTTACACAGAAACTACCACAGAGATAGCCAGATGTTGGATTTAGTATCTATTATAGGTATGTTCAGGAATCTAAGGAAAAAATATTTAAAAGATTAAAAGAGAAATATAATCTTAATGAATAAATAGGGCAACAAAATACGGTAACTATAAAAAGAAAGAATCAAATGAGAATTTTGGAACTAAAAATAGAAAAACTGAAATACAAAACATACTGGCTGGCCTTAAGAGCATATCGGTGATGACAGAAGGAAGTTAGTGAACCTAAAGATAGGTTGTTAGAGAAAACATTGAAGAAAAATGTAGAGAGTCTCAAAGATCTGTGGGACACTGTCAAATAGTTTAATGCACACGTAATTTGGAGTCTTAGAAAAAAGTGGGGCAGAAAAAATACTTAAATAGCCAAAAATTTCCTAAATTTGAAAAATCTATGAAGCACAGCAAACACCAAAAAAGTTAAATAAATTCTTAAAAAACCCATATCTAGGAATATCATAGTGAAATTACTGAAAATTAAAGGCAAAGAGAAAACCCTTGAAAGTAACCAGGAAAAAAAAAATCACAGAATTCTGTTTCAGATAAAGAAAATTGCAGAAGGACATCACTCCAGTCTAACAATAATAAATAGCTCAATAAGCTACAAAATCATGTTTTCTTAAGGCCATCAGAAAGTTGAGGTTACAAGTGAATCAGGTGAACTACATTTTACAGGGTGACAAATCTATCTAAAGATAGATAGGACACATAACTTATTTCATCTTTGGCAGAGCACTGGCAGCACAGGCAGATGCCAAAAAGCACTTGAGTGAAACAGTTAAATGCTAATAAGTTCTTAAAGGTCATGGATGGGCCAGCACAACTGTTTGTAATCAGAGGGAAACCCAGATACCAGAGGAGTGTTTTTCCATGGGCCCCCCACCAAGACTGGGGGCAGAGCAGGGCACAAAGGAATGAAATCCTGCATCTTCCTCTGACTTTTCTCTCCTATGAAGCAAAGGCTTGAGCTGCTGTGTGGCCCTGACAGGAAACTCTAATCCTCAGGATTTAAGCAGAGATCCACTATCTGTGGGGAAAGAAAAGAGGCAAAAGATGTCTGCTTCTGGGAAAGGGGTAGTTGCAAAAGCTGCACCCGAAGGAGGGGGAGGCAACCTCCCCTGTTCCAACTGTGGGCCTTGTACTAAGTAACAAGCAACAGCTAGCTGTCTACCACTGGAAAAGAGGCAGGGAACATTTCCATCATAGATTCCAGGCAAGGAAACAGCACTGATGAAAAAGGAATTGAAGCAAAAAGCTATTCCCCTGCGGCAGTCAGGAAATCTGCTTGGAGCCAAGACCTGGCAATAGTACAAAGCAGAGGTCCACTGTTCTGTGGGAAGGTGCAGGACTGTTAAGAAAGCCTCATCCCTGAGCCCCAGGAGAACAGGAACCTCTAAAGACTGACCCTGGATCAGAAGAGCTGAGTAATCCCTCTGCCTCCATTATAAATCTTACACAGAGGAACAACAGCAGTCCACTATTCATGAAACCTGACTTTTAAAAAAATGTACTGCATACACTGGAAAAATGAGGAGAATGACTTTTGATTTCTCATTAGAAACAATGGAGTCCATAAGAAAAGGGAGTGAAATCTTTAAAATGGTGAAAGAAAAAAAAATCTCAACCCCAGAATTAGACACTGAAAATATACTTCAAATATAAGGATGTGATAAAGACATTTTTAGATAAAGGCTGAGAGAATTTATTGCCAGCCGACTTGCAGTAGAAGAACTGCCAAAGAAAACAATTTAGCAGTTTCTTAAAATATTAAACACATTAACCATGTGACCCTGCAATTCCACTCCTAGAGAAATGAAAATATATATTCACATACAGACTTACATGCAGTTTTATTCATAACAGCCTCAAATGAGAAACAACCCAATTGTACATCAACAGGTGACTGGATAAATATATTGTGGTATATTCATACAACTGAATATCACTTAGTAATAAAAATGAACAAGTTACCGGCTTATGCAACATGGCTGAATCTCAAGAATTATGCCTTCTTGAAGGAAGCCAGACAAAAATATGTAGATTATAAATAATTCTATTTATATGAAGTTCTAGAATTGTCAAAACTGATCTATAGTAATAGAAATTCAATTAGTACTTACCTGGGCGCTTAAGGGATGGTAGGTTGACTGCAACTCTTACAATCGACGTTTACAATGTTCACTATCTAGATTGGGGTGGTGGTTACAGGGTGTACACATTTTTTAAAGTCATGGCACAATATAATTTAAATGTGTGTATTTTATTGTATGTAAATTATACTCTAATAATACTCATTTAAACAGAGATATTATCCTCTTCAGAGTTATAAAACATTACCTGTACAGATCTGACTTGTTATCAAACCAATCTGATAAGACTCGAAAGGTAAAGAGGGGAAAACGCTGATGAAGAACATGAAAGCTCACATTTTCAAAAGTGTAGTTAGTTAGAGCCACCTAAAAAAAAAAAAAAAAAAAAAACACAAAACCAAGACTTCATTATAATAACGATTGTATTTATGTGCAAATTTTGTTCTAAAAGATCTGGAATATTACTTCAAACTTTTCAGAGTAGATATGAAAGCTACCTGCAAAAATGATTTGTTACAACTGAATCATAAATAATTTAAAACTATGTATATATATAGCCTTCTAGATGGAAATATTCATCATAAGCTAATATTTAACTAGAAAACAATCAGATTAGATGAGTTCAACTTGGGTCATGACATACTTAAAAGATCTCAGTTTTTTATCACTTCTTTTTATATACTATGCCAATACCAATATTGAGAGAAGCATTTAAAAAACTTTTTAAAAGTTTTTTATTTTTTTAAGTAATCTTTACATCCAATGTGGGGCTTGAACTCATGACCTTGAGATCAAGAGTCGCATACTCTTCTGACTGAGCCAGCCAGGCACCCTTGACAGAAGCATTTTTACAATATGACAGTCCTTTCAGTATAATGTCTTAAAGACATTGCCTTTAATTGTTGGGAAGGAAATGTCCAGACTTTTCAAATCTTTTATTATATCTTTCCTTGTTTACATAGGGAACAATGTTTGTAGTTGTGTGTACAGTGGGGGTCTACAACAAGAAGCGTATATTTTCAAATAGTTTTTTAATGATTTAACAATTTTTGTAAATAATTTTCAGGCTTCTGCAGCTGTAGATTCTCACTGTGAATCCCTTGCTTGCTCATGCATAAGTATATTTGTATTATCAAATATACAGGTTTAGTATTTTTGCCTGTTAGTGACTGTTTCACTTATAATGTTTTGGTTGAGATGTTAAATAGTCGACGAGTACTGTGGATGTGAATGTGGGAAGTAGTTTTATTCATGTGTAATTGGTCACAAGGCCTAAGTTACAGTAACTATTGATGTTTTACTTAACAGTGCCTTCTTGCTTTGTATGCATTAACTTTTTGGGTGTAAAGATTGTGGGTCTGACAGGGAGCCATAGTATTTAAATTGACCAACCTAATGTTACACCTACTTTTAGGTGGCCACATGTAGACTAAAAGCCTTAATTAAAGTGGTGCAATTTTGTATAACTTAGCATCAGTAGTTTAATAAATCTTGATTGCCATGCAAAAAAACCCCCAAAAAACAAAAAAAAATTTTTAAGCAAGTTCATTTTCTGTTCTTCCCATACTTAATTTTTGGTCCATGAAGACATGCTAATTAACAGAATTCCACAGATTCAAGAATGAGTTACCTAGTTAAGGTCAGGCATTCATCCTGCTTCCAAGAATTACCCTGGTACTAAGACCCTATACGTGGACATTAATTACTTAATTTCATTCCCAAAGCAAAAGATTAAAAGGAAATGGCAGAAATGTTTCCCTATCCTCAGAACATGTTGGAAAAAGGGGCACCTGGCTGGTGCAGTCGGTTAAGTGTCTGACTCTTGGTTTTAGATCAGGTTGTGATCTCATGGGTTGTGAGACTGAGCCCCGCCTCATGCTCTGCACTCAGCAGGATGTCTGCTTGAAGATTCTCTCCTACTGCCCCTTCCCACTCATGCATGCTCTCCCAAATAAATCTTTTAAAAAAATATGTAGGAAAAAGTATGTTAATGGGAAAAGAATACTAAAAAAGGGTCCAAATTCATAAAACATACTTTACCTAAATGCTATCTCAGAAATACCTATGGGACACTAGCAATCTAGACAATGGCAGGCATTTTTAATGCAAAAGGAAATTGAGGAATCTATAGTCCTCATTCTTAGGTCAACTTGGGAGGAATAGTTCAAAAGCACTTCACATTTGTACATTATAATTTTAAAATATTTTCTTTTCCATTTCTACAATCCAGCAGGTATAAAACAGGGATTGAATTTTAAAGGCTAATCTCAGTGTATGACGCAAACGGGTCTTAGTCTATCTACAATTTCTATCAACTTCCAGAGCAACAGCACTGCAATTAGTACACTTGCAAGCACACACACACGTGTACACAAGAGTTTTTTTTTTTTTTTAAAGATTTATTTTCATTTATTTGACAAAGAGGAGAGAGATTACAAGTAGGCAGAGAGGCAGGCAGAGAGAGGGGAAAGCAGGCTCCCTGCTGAGCAGAGAGCCGGATGTGGGACTCAATCCCAGGACCCTGAGATCATGACCTGAGCTGAAGGCAGAGGCTTTAACCCACTGAGCCACCCAGGTGCCCCTGTGTACACAAGAGTTTTAAACTTTGGGACAAAGTCACCAGTACAAAGCAGGTATTAACCCATTATCTTGGAAATAAATCACCATTTTTTCCAACAATTTCCAACTGGCCTGGAGTACTTCTCTCAAAAATAACTCATTTTATTATCAAATCCCGATATTTGAGTGACTCTTCTACTTGCTAATGAATATTTTCATTTGGTTGTTGTTGTTGTTGTTTCAATTCTCATTTAGTGTTACAGAAAAGGAAGCCAAACATCTGATCTCTGGTAGTTACATGACTAACTAATACAGAGTATAGCACTTTAGACCAAATTTAAACTTTTGCTGGAGTACACGTCTTCACTAACATAAGCAATCAAAAAAACCTCTACAGAAAAGGTCACCTTATTGTCCTGTAGCTCTCTCATTAGGAAAAATTTTGAAGCTTGCCACATAAGTTGACCTATAACGATTAACTAGCAGATTTTGTGACTCAAATAAAACTTAAAATCTTACAAAATTGGTTCCCAGTATCTGAGACGGATGGCAGATCTATGTTCTAGGTTGATTTTATTTTAAACAGAATAATTTCACAAACTGGATTAAAACTAAACAAATATTATAACCTTATAATATCTGTTTGAGTCACTCTACTTTGAGTCTTCTTGGTGTCACAGGAGCATAAATACACTTAGCTACAATCCTAGCTGTGAGTAAAACTAAAGGAAGGAAACATGAACTCTAAAATTAAGATGATCTATCTTCAGAATGTTCCAATCTTTAGAGAGTGATTTACTCTAGAAGCTGAAGTATGGATTCAGAAATATGAAGTAGGAGTTACTTGTTTTCAGGAGAAATCTAAGTAAGTTAAACATTAGAGAAATGTATTATGTAAAGTCAGAATTAATATAAAGAAAGTGTTACAATGCTTGTACATTGTACCTGTGACCTATATCCTCCATCACCTTATTCCCTCAGTTGTTCCTCATTACCTGAGTCTTCAGTTAAAAAAATAAATTTTTAAGGTTTATTTATTTATTTGTCAGAGAGAGAGAGCGAGAGAGCGCAAGCAAGCACACAAGGAGGCAGAGTGGCAGACAGAGGCAGAGGGAGAAGCAGGCTCCCTGCCAAGTAAGGAGCCCGATGTGGGACTCGATCCCAAGACCCTGGGATTATGACCTGAGCCAAAGGCAGCCGCTTAACCAACTGAGCCTCCCAGGCACCTCCCCAAAATTTTTTTGATTGACACATACTTTATATAAAGAAATGTACAAAAATTTAAGGTGAAGAACTCATGATTTTTTATGTATATATACAACCATGTAACCACCACCCATATGAAGATATAAGAAATTTCTAGGACAGGGTGCCTGGGTGGCTCAGTTAGTTAAGCAACTGCCTTTGGCTCAGGTCATGATTCCAGGGTCCTGGGATAGAGCCCCGCACGGGGGGCCCTACTCAGTGGGGACCCACTTCTTCCTCTCCCTCTGCTTGCTACTCCCCCTGGTTGTGCTCTCTGTCAAATAAATAAATAAAATCTTAAAAAAAAAAAAAAAAAAAAAGAAATTTCTATGACACTGGAAGGCTGTCTTCAGAGATCTCAGTATACATTTTATATATATCTTTTTCATATATTTTATACATATTTACATTTAAAATAAAATATACACTCTGAAGACAGACAGCATGCCTACAATGAGTCTGAGTCTTGATCCCTTAGTAGCTAATGAGTCTTTCAACAAGTCACTAATCTCTGTGAACTTCAGTTTTTTTTTTTTTTTTTAAAGATTTTTATTTATTTGACAGAAACACAGTGAGAGAGGGAACACAAGCAGAGGGAATGGTAGCCGGAGAAGCAGGCTTCCTGCCGGGCAGGGAGCCCGATGTGGGGCTCGATCCCAGGACCCTAGGATCATGACCTGAGCCTAAGGCAGACGCTTAACGACTGAGCCACCCAGGCACCCTGTGAACTTCAGTTTTATTTGGAATAGTACTTCACTACTCTATTGTCTTATTTATGTTGCAAGTTTGTATCAAAATTTGAAAGTGACTAAGTCTGTAAAAGTGCCTTATAAATGATAAAACAATATATGAATGGGAGTATGTTATTCTACTTTCATATAATCTTCATTGTCTATCACACTGTCTTATTTAAAAGCATCTGACATGCTTATTGACAAACTAAAAGTGTAAGAGGGAACATTAGAAACAGATTCTGATGTTGCGAGACTGAGATAATGGGAGGTTTACATGCTTGTGTGGAAAACATCGGACTTTTCTAGCCGCTCTGTTGGGAGTGTTCTCTTCTGGTTCTTCGTCTTAGACTGCTTCTTAGGATCTGATTACTCTGTCTACTCTTCAAAGTGTTTTCATTCACAAAAATGTCTTTTGGCTCAATCCTGATCAATCTTTCCATTCCCTTCTTGGTGAGTTCATCTACTCTCATGTGACTTCTATCTCTAATCTAGACCTTTACTTCATATTTGGGACTTTCCTATTTATATTCTTTTTTTTTTTTTAAAGATTTTATTTATTTGAGAGAAAGAGAGAGAGAACACAAGCAGGGGGAAGGACAGAGGGAGAAGCAGACTCCCTGCTAAGCAGGTAGACCGACTCTGGGCTTGATCCTGCAGGACCTGAGCGGATGGTAGCCACTTAACCAACTGAGTCACCAGGCATCCCCTATTACATTCCTATTTACACCTCCCTTTTACATATTTGGGACTTTGCTATCTTTACCTGGTTATCTGACTGATATCTCATGCCCTATATTTTTCCACCTGTGATCTTAAATCATCTACGCCAGAACCCTGATAATTATTCTTGACACCTTCTCCTCTTCATCTTTTTGTACATCTAATTCTTATGGATTTATCCTCTAAATTGTTTTTTGAATCCTTATACGACTGCCAACTTTCATTTGAGTTACCCCAATAATCTTCTCACTACTTTCCTTATCTCTAAATTTGTCCTCCTCCATGCTGCTACCAGAGAGCTAGGTCTAAGGCAAACTGACATGACACTGTCTCCATCCACCCTAGCCACATCCCCATGATTGTACTCCAAGTTCTACTACCACCAGTAATGACCCCCTCCATAATCTCAGGCATCCTAATGTCTGACCACCATCTCCCATCCTTGTAGTTCACTTCCTCTAGTACCCAACCTCCCTCTGCTCCTTATCTAGCTTAAATTGCACAACTGCAATCACAACCTTGCACGTACCATTTCTTTCTTTGCCTCTTTCCTGCTCTGTAATTGGTTAATTAATTAATTATTTCACAAAGCCATAACCTTTTGTTTGTGAGTTGTGGTTGAATCTAACCCTCTGTTACTTAAACTTCTATTCGTGAATTTGAATAGAGCTGGCAGGTTATCACTTTAATTTTCTGATGCAAATCTCAAATCGGCTGTCCATGCTACCTAGCTTTTATACTGTATTTTCTTAATTAACCACTCTTGGATTCTGCTAGATAACAAAAAGTCCCACTACTATGCTTATTCTCAGTTGAGAACCCTGACTGCTTTTTTACTGAGAAAACTGAAGCTGTCAGAAGAGAACTTCCGCAAACTCTCATTGACATATCCACCCACCTACCAACATCGGCAACTATATAAATTGCCTCTGCCTATGAAAATAGAGGAACTGGCTATACTTTTTTTTCCCCCCTAAAGATTTTTATTTATTAGGAGAGAGACAGAGTAAGCAAGAGAGCGCACGAGCAGGGGTAAGGGCAGAGGGAGAGGGAGGAGCAGACTCCCCGCTGAGCAGGGAGCCCAATGTGGGGCTCAATCCCAGCACCTGAGATGGTGACCTGAACCAGAGACAGATGCTTAACTGACTGAGTTACCCAGGCTCCTCCAAGCTATATTCTTAACTGATCTAACCCCAGGCTCAAATTTGTGCAGTAGAGATGGCAATGAATAAGTATTTGGTACTTGGCAAATTCCTGAAAGGCCTGGATTAAGGTCAAACCCAGACCTCTAAATTCCATCTTCTAGGGGAAGAGTCATTTATTCTTTCATTCAAGCAGTCAACAAGTATGTCATGAGTACTATTTAAGAGGCACTGTGTTTGTTACTGAGGAGTCAAAGTCCAGAGGGAACAGCAGTAATTTTATGTTAAACAGGAAGTGAAGGGGTGTAGAGAGGAAACATCTAAATTTTACATAAAGAATCTAACTCCTTATGTGAAAGAATTACTGTGTACTGGTGCCCAAAAGAATTGCAGAGGGCATGCTTGGAAAGTCAATGTTTTATATATGTTTTATATAAATCTGGAAGAGCAAGAAAGTTCATAGTGAAAAATGAGTGTATAATAGTGTATAATAGAAAGTACACAATGAAAAAGTAGTTTCAAATATGGAAGTGATTAAAGAATACAGCTTTCTTTTAAATATAAACATCTTATCTGATATTATCCAAAGTCCAAAATCTGAGAATAGATCAATTTACAGCAGATATCTTTTTACATTTTAATAAAAGAAATCAGGCAACTTCAAGGATAAAAATATGGTCTAAGATCCTATGATCTTATATTTTTGGATAAAGAATTATTTGTCTAAGTGATTGCAAATAAGATCATTTGTTGAAATTTATATTACCAAAAATCCTTACCTGGACCCCCTCAATTGGAAGCCTCAATTGGAAGCTGCTATTAACTATTTCTAAGGACTGTCTTTCCAATTTACCTTCTTAGTCTGACAGTTTTAAAATATCCTTAGTTCCTTCCTATGAGTAGACTAGATTTTTCTTACTCAATAAATCAGAAAGACCAAGCTGAATTCATCTAGCATTACGTGCAAAAAATGATGAAATTATACAACATTCAACAGATACAACATAAAACTTTATGAGTTGTAGACTTTTCTAGCTACTGCTATATAGACAAAAATGGTAAAAAATTAAACCAAATCAATAACATTAGTCTTGTATCTTTTAATTTTAGAATGTAGTATTTAGTTTTGTAATTCTACTTAAGTACAACAAAAATGATTCACAAAGAAGTATAAATTACATAAGCAGGTTATGCTAATTCACTACAATAACTAAAATAGTTATACACCCTAGTTTCTTATTTCCAATAAAATTTCAGATGAAGCACATTACCTCGTTTCTCATGATTCTCCAAAGATTTAGTGTAATTCGGCCAACAATATTTATTTCACTCATTGTATCTGATCCATACTCATCTCTTTCAGGTGCAAATCTGTTCTCAATTTTGTCATCTACAGAAATGAATATAGATTGCATCAGGACTCATAGAAACCAAATTTCCAAGCAAATTATGCCAAATAAAATGAGAATAAAAATTTAAAGATTAAAGAGAAAGATTAAAGATGAAATGTAATTGTCTATTTTGTATTAGGCTTAAAGAACGAATAATCATTATTTTGATTAAAACAATTTTCTTTTCTCTAAGTTATGAAAGAATTTTGTAAAATGTCTCTGAAAATTATATTTTTTAAATAATAAAAATGTGTATAAACACATATTTTAAAAATAATAGGCCCTTTCACTTTAAATTTGGTAATTTCTGGTGCTATTCTTATGACACCTAACACTACAGCATTACTTTGTTGTTAGGATGAGTATGTTTATTCTTACACTGGTCATTTCTTGGAAAACAGGGTAGCATTTTTAACTTAACTCTCTGAAAATTTGTTGACATCAATTAATGATGTTCTTATTCAGAATTAAATTCTCCTAATTTTGTATGGACAACTAGATGAAGAATAAAGTACTGAGTCTAGTTTCTGGGGTGATGATTTTACCTAGAATAGAAATTAAAATATGTTTCTTTTATATAACACTGGGTATATACAAATGTTGTTAGTTAGAAGATCTGGAATAATATGTATATTTACCATATATGGAATGTCTATTATGTTCTAAGAACTTTATTATTATTTTTTTAATTTTAACCTAGCCACTTAATACTAGTATAATTTTCATTTTCCATCTTAGTAAATTCTACTCAGAAATGTTATTATCTTGGCCCAGATCACACAGTAACAGAACCAGTACTGTAAACCAGGGTTACCTGATTCCAGAGACCATGTACATACACTCATCCCTTTGTATTTTTATTTTTAAAAATTTTATTTATTTGACAGAGAGAGTGGGAGAGAGAGAGAATGATGGGTAGAGAGGGAGAGAGAGAGCACAAGCATGTGGAGGAGCAGGGGCAGAGGGAGAAGGAGAAGTAGGTTCCCCATTGAGCAGAGAGCTGGATGTGGGGCTCCATCCCAGGACCCTGGAACCATGACCTGAGTTGAAGGCAGATGCTTAACTAAGCCACCCAGGCACCTCCCTCTTTATTTTAAAAGATGATGTTTAAAAGTTTATTTCATTTAGGGGCGGCTGGGTGGCTCAGTGGGTCAAAGCCTCTGCCTTCAGCTCAGGTCATGATCTCAGGGTCCTGGGATCGAGGCCCGCATCGGGCCCGCATCTCTCTCAGCAGGGAGCCTGCTTCCCCCTCTCTCTTTGCCTGCGTCTCTGCCTACTTGTGATCTCTTTCTCGCTCTCTCTCTCTCTCTGTTAAATAAATAAAATCTTAAAAAAAAAAGTTTGTTTCATTTAACATATAATGTTTGCTATGTTCTTAGGCACTGTTCTAAGCACTTCACAATTGCTCTGTGAGAGAAGTTCTATTATCACCCTCATTTTGCAGATGAACAAAGTGAAGTATAAATAGGTTAAGTAATTTGCTCTGTTGTTGAACCATAAAATATTCACAGTGCTTCATACCTGGCACCCGAGAGATCATCTGACATAAGTCAACACTTAACGCAGCAGCCCTTTGTAAGAGGTAACCCCAGGAATGCATCTGAATCTCATATCCTAGCAGAATATCAGGATCGTACCTAAAAGGAATGAAAAAATTAAACAAGGACCACACATTTGAACCTTTCCTCAAAAGAATGGGTTCTTCCTGATATAAAGTACAAAAAATAATCTATTATGTCTCTCTGATGGAGAAAGGATGATACAGTGGTACCTAGAGAATTTCTATATAGTAAGAAATAGGGCAATTAGAGTTCCTGATTTGAAGCTACTTTTGTAAAGTGATCATAGTTTTTACTATTTTTTTGATATGACTTAGAAAAGAAGCTGATAGAAAGTAGGATGCAAGAATTAAAAAAAAATGAGTGGGAGAGAGGCATTACCACTAAAAGTGTAAGACTGAGTATATGATTGAGACTATCATGAGGGCAGGGTGAGGAATGAGAGCATGCGTGAATACTGTTTTGAAAAAGATCACCCTCAGATCATTTGTTGCCACTTCTAACCTATACTCTCTTAAAGGGTTTTAATGTTGAGAAAGAAAATGAAACTGTCTTCCTTTTCCCACTTAATTTTAGTAATGATTTGGTCCTCATGTGAAGTAAGGCCTCAGTAATGACAAGTTTGTCCTCTAAACTTAAGAGAAGGTGACTCAGTTTAATGAAACCATGAAATATTAATTGGGGTGAGATTAATGTGGGGAAGCTAAGCACTAGAAACTAGGAGATAAACGTGCTCACTGCAGCGACACAGTTGCACTGGTAAAACTGAACTGACAATGTGCATTCAACTCAGAAATAGCCTCTTTGTGGCTCTTCACAGTACTTTCATGGTGATCACCATAGAAAAATGTTTGGTGATAGTTCTAAGAGAAAATAAACTTGAAGATTTACCTCAGTGGGAAAACTGTGTAAGGGAGAGAGAAAATTATAGCCACAATTTGAGAACAAAGACTTCGAGAGCAAAACTACAATAATGCTCCAAAATACTCTACTGTCTTATTTATAAAAGCCAAAATGCAGAGTGAAAGATCACAAAAACTTTAAAGTTAGGTTTTATATTACTGTTTATAATCATTCTGAACTGTGGGATGTGCAGCTTGTCCAGACTGTGTCACTTAACACTTGAAATATTATCCAAAGTCCGTAGCGTAGGATTACACTAATTTACTGATGTAAGCTATATATGGCTACTCTGCAAGTCTGTGGTGTAACAACGGATCATAAGCAGATCACAAGATCTATTTTTAAAACCAATTTGCTAGTATTTTATCATACTTTCATAGCTTTTTTTTTTTTAAGATTTTATAAATTTATTTGACAGAGAGAGAGAGAGAGAGAGAGATCACAAGTAGGCAGAGATGTAGGCAAAGAGAGAGGGGGAAGCAAGCTCCCCGCCGAGCAGGGAGCCTGATGCAGGGCTTGATCCCAGGACCCTGAGATCATGACCTGAGCCGAAGGCAGAGGCTTTAACCTGCTAAGCCACCCAGGCGCCCCTCATAGCTGCTTTCTTAAAATGATGAGATTGAATGGCTTTAGTTTTCACTCAGTCAACAAAAATAAGAGTGTCACAAAAATGTCTCCTTACTTTTAATCCTTACGACTTTAAATGGTGATGTCAAATGGTTCAAATGTCTGCAACAGCATTCTTTTTATTATCTCTATTCTTTAAAGGCCTTATCAAAATACATTCTAGAATATAATTTTTCAACATCTGGTAATCTGCTGTGATTTACTATTATACCATGGACCACAGAGTAGTTCTCAAACTTGTCAGGAGAAAAAGATAACGTATATATTATCCATGTGTTTTTCTCTATACAAATTGGGTTGAAATTTCTGAGAAAGCCACTTAATTTAAGGATCACCTATTGATTAATTTAATAGAACAGCCAAACAGATCTTTTCACCAACCTATTAAAAGGTGTTTTCTTGGTAGAAAGTGCCACATGGCTGGTAATTCTAGAACAAAGAGCAGGGGTAAGGCATGAGCTTGGAGAAGCAAAAGAAAACAAGGCAATAGGCAACAATGAGGCAAATACTTAAGTCTCAGAGATCAGAGGCTAAAAGGGTAGACGAATACCTAAACAAAAAGTCCAGAAAGATCCTAGAGCACGCAAGAAAAGAGAGGTCTCCCAACACTCTTCCTGCACATTAGTCTTCTAACATAACATCAAATATGTTAACATTGTTGACAGCAGTTTCATCAATTCTTCCATTAAGGTTAAACTCTTTTCAGGGCAGTTATCTGAATGACAGGTGCATCTCTCTGGAAACTATATATTGTCTAAATTTGAGAAACTGGGGCAGAAATATCATATCAAGTGGCTCTAGGGATTATTCAGAGATGGGAGATTTGAAGGATTCCCATACATTTACGAAAGAAACTGATGTAGCTAACTGCTTTAGTACCAAGAATAACTCAGAATAGGAGTTACAATGTGCCACAGTTGGCTTGATTTTCAGAGAAGAATTTGGAAGATTGCTAGAGTTCCTACTGCATACCTTTCTAAGCACAGGTACATGAAGAGGATGCCAGATCCTGTAGAGATAGTTCTTCTGATATTTTCATCTGAATTGATTTTCTCTGATTCATAAAACATCTTATTACTGCAAGAATTATTATTCCAGTAAGCTACTTGCTGTGTTGTGGCACCTAATAGTTGGTTAAATACACTGACTTTTTGATGTTTTAAAAATATTTATTTATTTATTTACTTTTAAAAGATTTTATGTATTTGTCAGAGAGAGAGAGAGCGCACACAAGCAGGGGGGAGCAGCACGCAGAGGGAGAAGCAGGCTCCAGCAGGGAGCCTGATACAGGACTCAACCCCAGGACCCTGGGAGCATGACCTGAGCTAAAGGCAGACACTTAACCGATTAAGCCACCCAAGTGTCCCGAAAATATATTTATTTTTTAAAAAGTTGTCTTTATAAATTGCTATTGCTCAGAGATGACTGCTGGGGGGAAAAAAAAGTTATTCTATGCTTCTTTTAACCGATTAAATAGATTTTAATCCTTTAGAAGAATTGAGTAGTTTTAATATTTTTCAGATCCATTATGTATTATTAATTTTTTGACCTACAGGACATTTTGTCTTAAGAGACTCTTAAAGCTGTGAAATCATGTCTCAAGTTCAAAATCCCAAAGATTTCATTTCTTCTGTGAAAACATTTAGTGACAACAACGAACTCTTTGTGACTTGTTCTTCAATTCTGGTGAATTTTATCTACTTTATCTGGTTTCTAAAAGTTATGGAAAGAACAAGCTTGGGTAGATGGTACTGGTGATGAAGGAAAAAATAAAACTGGAGAGAATACAAGCAGCAGAAATATGAAAAATATTTATTTGCTTAGGCAGAAAAAAATCTGCCTCACAACTAAAATTTTAAATAACCCATTAACATCTGGACATGAGAAATAGGTGGTTCTAACTAAGGCAGTGGCAATGGCTCAGGGATGGGGGAAAGGAATGATCTTGAAACATAATTCTGAAGTTAAATGGATAAAATGTAATGTATGGATGAGGGGAAGAGAAAAAGGGAAAAATCAAAGTTTATATCTAAGTTAGAGAGGCTGGGAAAAATGTAAAATTGTTAATAGTTCAAGGAAATATAGAAAGAGAAAAATGACAAAACCATGCATTTGGTTTAACTTTTTAAATATCACTGCATACTACTTTTTATGTTTGCCATCTGAGGAGATAAATATTAAGAATGGAAAAATAAAGACAATAAAACTCTGAAAGTATGTATCTATATTTTATTCAATTTTATATTTGGCACCTAGCACTATACCTTACACTCAGAGTTACCATTATGTATTGACCAGGCTAAGAGTTTTATGTACATTATCTCATTTAACTTTCTTCTTCTTCTTTTTTGGAGGTGGGGTGGGGAAGGACAGAACGAGAAGGAGCTATAGATCTTAAGTAGGCTCCATGCCCAGTACAAAGTCCAACGGAGGGATCAGTCTCACAAGCCTGAGATCATGACCTGAGCTGAAATCAAGAGTTAGCCATTTAACTGAATGAGCCACCCAGGTGTCCCTCATTTAACTCTAATATCTATTACTATTTTACAAGTAAGGAAGCTATAGCTTAGAGCAATAAGTACTTGCTCAAAACAAAAATACAGATGCAACAACATGGATGAAGCTAGGGTATTATGCTAAGTGAAATAAGTCAGTCAGAGAAAGACAAATACCATATGATTTCACTCGTATGTGGACTCTAAGAAACAAAATAAACAAGCAAAGGGTGGAGGGGAGGGGGGAGAGAAAGAGAGAGAGGGACAAACCATGAAATAGATTCTTAGCTATAGAGAACAAACTGATGGTTACCAGAAGGGAGGTGGGAGAGGGGATGGGTGAAACAGATGATGGGGATTAAGGGGTGCACTTGCTCTGATGAGCACCAGGTGTTGTATGGAAGTGTTGACTCACTATATGGTACACCTGAAACTAATATAACACTGTATGTTAATTAACTGGAATAAAAATTTAAAAAAAAAAAAAAAACCAACCTGTTGGTTAAGTAACATCTTCCATTAAGATATACATGTTTAAAATATAGATGTAGAGGCATATAATAAAAGCCATTTTTCTTAAAAAAAAAAAAAAATACAGAGCGAATATGTAGAAGAATGAAACTTGACCATTCTCTTACACCATACATAAAGATAAACTCGAGATGGATAAAAGACCTCAACACGAGGCAGGAATCTATCAAAACCCTAAAGAACAACATAGGTAGTAACCTCTTCAACATCAGCCACAGCAACTTCTTTCAGGACATGTCTCCAAAGGCAAAGGAAACAAAAGTGAAAATGAATTTTTGGGACTTCATCAAGATAAAAAGCTTCTGCACAGTGAAGGAAACAGTCAACAAAACAAACAGG
>CM053608.1:42798173-42953958 GCA_028646535.1 Procyon lotor | reverse complement strand
CCAAAATCAACAAGACAGTAAACAACGAATGTTGGAGAGGATGTGGAGAAAGGGGAACCTTCTTCCACTGTTGGTGGCATTGCAAGTTGGTGCAGCCACTTTGGAAAACAGTGTGGACATTCCTCAAGAAATTAAAAATAGAGCCACCCTATGACCCTGCAATTGCACTACTGGGTATTTAACCTAAAGAAGCAGATGCAGTACAAAGAAGGGCCACAATGTTCATAGCAGCAATGGCCACAATCGCCAAACTGTGGAAAGAGTCAAGATGCCCTTCAACAGGTGAATGGATAAAGAAGATATGGTCCATATACACAATGGAATATTATGCCTCCATCAGAAAGGATGAATATCCAACTTTTTTATCAACATAGACGGGACTGAAAGAGATTATGCGAAGTGAAATAAGTCAAGTGGAGAGAGTCAATTATCTTATGGTCTCACTTACGTGTGGAGCATAAAGAAAAACATGGAGGGCATTATGAGAAGGAAAGGAAGGGTGAATGGGGGGAAATCGGAGGGGGCAATGAACCATGAGAGACTGTGGACTCTGAGCAACAAGGGTTTTGAGGGGACGGGTGGGGGTTTGGGCAAGCCTGATGGTAGGTATTGAGGAGGGCCCATATTGATTGCATGGAGCACTGGGTGTGGTGCATGAACAATTAATCTTGTAACACTGAAAAAATAAAATAAACGCATTTGGGGAAATAAAAACTACAAGGCTAGCTGATTCCAAAGTTTATCCTTTTAACAAAGCCTGTGTTGATTAGGTACTCAAAAAATGGGCTAAAAGAATGAAATAATCTTTTAGGGGGTTGTTTAGAATAACATATAAAGGACATTACAGAATTGAAATGTTGATATTTAAGCACTCTTCTTCTCTTTATAATAATCATATGGTCTTTTAAGAGTATGAACCAGAAATTAGTTTTGTTTATTGCATTTTTCCTAATGACTAATATAATTCATGTTATGGACGTGAAGTCGCTACACTTGTAAATGATGGCCAAAATTCTCAATGCTGGCAAATAAGCCTGTTGGGAATATATCTAACGAGGAATACACAGGCTTACAAAGCCCAGGGATTTTATTAGATGTGTGCTGGCACACAAAGTGGCATTGACTAAAACTCTGCATGTACTTGTTGCTAAGTTGCTTGCAGAAATTAAAGTGTGAGCACTGAAGCATCTGACATGTTGATGACAACCTCTGTGAGAAGATAAAAGGTAGGCATGACAATGGCAAGACTCAAATGGATGGGTATCTATCCAGTCATCAGTGTCATAAATAGTAAAAATACTTACCTCTTTTTATCTCTCTGGAGTGGCAGGTACCAGTATATTATTTTTGATGCTCTGACATTTAATTTTATTTTGTTGAAAACATTTTGTGTTTTTCTAAATTTCAAAATAGTTTGTCAAACCACCTGAGTGGGATTCATCAGATATTCAATCTGTAGAATATTATCTTTATTTTTCATGCAAAATATTGTCTCAGTTTTAACAGAAAGAGTTCAACTATAGAAAGCAAACTACAGAAAGCAGAACAGAAAGGGTAGAGTGTAATGACATGCTCAAGGACAGATTTTATCCACACATTAAGATCCAAGGAGTATTTTTGAGCCTGCTTTAGGTATTTAAAAACCTAAGCCTAGTAATGGGCAGAAATATTAAGCTCCTATAAAAGTGAAGCATTTAATAAGAGGGCCCACAGCTATCAAAAGTTACAGTCTTGAGAAAATGCCAATGATTTAATTACTTTATTTTTAAATTAAAATACTTTTGCTTTAAAAAATCCTTTTCATAAATTTTGACAAGATTTTACTATCAACCATCCAGGCCAACTACCAAATGATCAAAAGAGATTTTTAAGGAACCATGTATTACAAATGAGTATGTATCAAATTGTCCTATATTTATGAACAGATTGCATGCCAAAGCTTTTTGGAAATGTGGCTTAGAACTCAGAAAACATTTAAGAAAAAAAAAAAAAGGTACTGAAAGGATGGCTGGCTCCCAAGGTAGAAGGCTATTTAGTGAATAATACAATTTAAATTTCATACCCATTATTTCACCACCATAGAAAAATCATGCTAAAATCCAACTGGAAAAGCTAGAGGCTAAGCCAGTATTTCTTTCACTGACCCTTTAATCTTGAGAACAGAATATTCTTTTTGCCATCCCTAAACTGCTGGAAATGGCAACGGCAGTGGGAGGTAAGGGCAAAATCTTTCCAAGATAACTTTAGGGCCACAGGAAGGGATTTTCTTCCTTTTTCCTACCTTCATCCATGTTATTCAATAGCAAGAAAGGACTCTGAACAAAAACCAGAAAAATCAGAAAATATAAAACAATACCTCTTTATTATATCTGCAATTTCTTCAAAAAGTGCCTTTTCATCAGGTGCATAGGTAACTTCTAGTCTTGTAATTCCAGATCTAATCAGTAATGGGGTCTGATACCTGATATCTAAGAAACAAGAAAAATGTTTATTACATGTAACTGTATTACATAATGCCTTACTTTTGAGTGAAATTATGCTATGGAAATACTTCAAATTAAGAGTGTTCCCCAAAGTAAATACATCATTAACTCAATTTCTTGAAAACTTTCTTAAAGGTTTTCTAGTTTAATATGCAAATGTAAATTCAAATTTTGGTTTTTTTCAGTTATTTTACTGAGAAGTGTACATTCACCAAGTTGCTCAAGTAATAACGAGTCACCCAAAAAGAAATTTTATTACTTTGCTTCTGTCTTTACTCTTCCTATGGAAAGAGCTTTGCTTAGTAGAGAGTATTTCAATCGGTGGTATGTTGATTTTTAAGGAACTATGTGTTACAAAAGAGTATGTACAACATAGCCCTGTATTTATGAAGAGATTGCATGCTAAAGCTTTTTGGAAATATTGGTTTAGAACTCAGAAAACATTTTATTTAAAAAAAAAAAAGCTTGTAACTACTTCTCAAGGAAAAAAAAATTCATAAAAATTTAACAATTGGCTTATGAACTGGTACAAGTCAGCTCAAGCACACCACTGATTAAACTTCAAATTCCTATATATATATATATATTTTTTTTTTATATACACATATATATATATATTTTTTAAAGATTTTATTTATTTATTTGACAGAGGGAGAGATCACAAGTAGGCAGAGAGGCAGGCAGAGAGAGGGGGGAAGCAGGCTCCCTGCTGAGCAGAGAGCCCGATGCGGGGCTTGATCCCAGGACCCTGATCCCAGGACCTGAGCCGAAGGCAGAGGCTTAGCCACTGAGCCACCCAGGTGCCCTTCCTATATGGTTTTGTTCTGTGCTAAGACTTCCCCCTCAGTTGACTGAATTCACATATTACTATTCAAAACTGCAGAACACTTGATAGTGTATAAAATGCCTTTAAGTGGAATACTCTATGAAAAATGTCTAGGGAGGGAGACAAACCATAAGAGACTCCTAGACTCAGGAAACCAACTAAGGGTGGCCGGGGGGGGGAGGGGGGGCGGGTAGGGATAGGGTGGCTGGGGTGTGGACATTGGGGAGGGTATGTGCTGTTAAGTGCTGTGAAATGTGTAAGCCTGACGATTCACAGACATGTACCCTGGGGCAAATAATACATTATATATTAATAAAAATTTAAAAAAAAAAAAAAAAGAAAAATGTCTAAACCAAAAATGTGTATATTTAGGAAGAGATATAAACAAAATAGGAATGTATCTTAAAAGTCTCATAATCCATTAACTTACCCTAGTAACTTCTTAAAAGCCAAGAAAAACTCTCGATTAGCAACAAAATACTAGCAATGCATACATAAGTTTGTCTACCCAACCTAGAGATAATCATTTTAATTCGGTATTAGCAATAATATTTTATAAAATAGTATTCAGAACAAATTAGATATGTTAATTGGAAATTTGTTAATAGCTTTCTTTTTTTTTTTTTCGTTATTTTTTGTTGTTGTTGTTAATAGCTTTCTTAAGTGCTTCTGACTTTGGACAATAATTCAAGTAAGAATAATGAAGCCAGGACAAAGCTATACACAATACTTCCTACTCCTACTTCAGCACACATTTTAAAAAGGAGTTCCTGATACTTGCTTGGTTTAGATCTCCAGCACAGAAACTGCCCCATTAAAAGGTTCATCCTAGGGTGGGTAGGTATAAAATTAATAAAAATGAACGATACCTTGGCTGGAGACTGTCTTGTCTTTATCAATCACTATAACACCTGTGAGTTCTGTTTTGTCTGTGTTTGGTAGTGGAGTGTCAGATGAGATGCAGTAAAACAGAGCACAGATTGGATCAAATTCAGGATCTGGTTCTAAGTCTCGTCTAGTTCGAGCATGTAACTCCACACTGATTAGGGTAAGATTTTGTATCTATAAAAGGAAATAAAAATGATGACTTTAGACAACTTTTTGAGACATGTTGAAAGAAATGTTTCACTAAGACTCCAAAGAAATATGTGTAAAATTATGGAAAACAATGGCCATAAAGGACACAATCGCAATTTAATACTCCACAGATTAAAAATTTTTACTTCCAAGATTAAATTGAATCAATTCATGTTTTTATTTTAGAAAAACTACTTGTGCTGTAATTTCTCAGTGACAATACATACTGAAATGATTTCTCTAAAATACATGCAGTGCCTCTCAAGTTTCTCAAATGTTGAGAAAGAGAATGACTAGTCCAAGTGCTTGTATATTCTAGTCAAAGTCTGTTACTTTTTACTTTCTACCCAGTTAACTATGGTTTCACCTATAAACTAAAAAGAAAGATGTATTTTATTTTGAAATTCCTATTCTTTACTACCACAATTTACTTCTGTATGTACTACGTAAGTTTTTAATTATAATTTTTCCTGAAAAAGTATCATAAGAATTATATGGCATCAACTACACGATAGATTTTTGCCCATGTACATTTTCTTTTTAACATACATGCAAAAAAGTAGTATTTTGCCTTTTACACTTATATTCCTATGCTAATAAAAAGTCAACTGTAATCCCTAGTTCTCTTCTTAAAAAGCAAGACAAAATAAGTAGAAACTCTAGGTAAAAAAATAAAACATGGGTTGGATTCATGATTACAGCTGGAATTACAGCCATCACTATACCAATAATATACATATATGTGGCAATGGAAAAAGGAGACTACTGTTACAGTATTGGTAATTTTTGAAATAATATAAATTTAATTAAAGACTGTTCTGTATTTATTTTGCATGAAGAAATGTAAATACAAGGCTTTCACTAGTGATGGCAGCAGAATTTGGTAAACCTCTTTGGAAGACAATTTAGAAATATCTATCAAAATTAAAAATGGACCTTTGATCTAGTAATTCTACTCTTGAAATTAATTCTACTCCATAAATTAATTATACATTTATAAAGCACAAGAATAAAACAAATATCCACAAATCTACTATTTTCCTTGAATATATACTGCTGTTTCTAAATATTAAAAACATCAAACCAAGTAAAATGAGCAAAGGGAAAGAACTACTACTTTTAAATGTATGCTCTTTAGGTTTGATTTTTTTTAAACAATAATCACATATTAATTTGGTAAGTTAAAAAATGTAAACTGGAAAACCTCTCTTTAAACTCAAACAAAATCAAACCCCCCAAAAAAAGCTTAGTTAGAAAAGGATGAAAAAGTGGACTATAAAGAACACTGAAGACAATTTCAGGTCAAAAGATTTGTGGAGGTTTATTTCTTTACTTAATAGGCCAAACTTCACATTCAAATTTTGCCTTTCTAGTCCTTGATATAAAATGCATTACTGACCTTAGGGGCATTTTTTTAAGCAAACATGAAATGAAGAGATGGGGAGAGATTTACTGAGTGTGACTAAGAGGTGGGTGACAAAGGAGGATGAGGATTATAATCCTTCTCTTCTGTACTATTTATATGCAGAAGAGAGAAAAATTAGTGCAGCACAATGGAAAACAGAGGAAAAACGCTATGGACACAATTCTCTAGAAAAAGGAATGGCATATATAGTGTAAATTTTTTTGGCTCATTCCTAATGTGACCACCAGGTGGCAGTTTGAAGTATATTTTGAGAGGAAGGCCCACATAGGGAATAAGCTGTGAGCAAACTACCAGACCTTCCCATTGGTTTTCACTTCAAGAGGGTGCATGATTCTGCAGTGGGGTTATGGAGAAATGAAGTAAGAGCATAAGGAGAATAATCAATCCTTCAAATAATTAAAAGATAATAATAAGTAATGAGTCTTTTCTAAGGTCTATCAAATTTGCTTTAATATTTTTTCTTTTTTTTATAAAAGATTTTATTTATTTGACAGAGAGAGATACAGTGAGAGAGGGAACACAAGCAGGGGGAGTGGGAGGAGAAGCAGGCTTCCCGCCCAGCAGGGACCTGATGCAGGGATCGATCCCAGGACACTGGGATCATGACCTGAGCCGAAGGCAGACGCTTAATGACTGAGCCACCCAGGTGCCCCGCTTTAATAAATATTTCTATCACAGTATTTTTTCCCCCTGATTTTGGGTATGTACTTCATAAGATATGTATTCCTGAATTTACTACTTAATTTATCTAGGCTTCAGGGGATATAGTCAGGGCCAAGTAGGTATAAAGCAGGAACTAAATGCTGTTGAAAGAAACAATGTTCAAGTAATTAGGGAATTAGACTATGTTCCAATTTCTAAAAAAGTATAAATCTTAGTTCCAATTTAGGTAAAAATGAGGACAATATTTGAATTTTTCTTAGTCTATGCTCATCAGAATAGATAGAACAGTTTAAGACAGATTTGACTTGAGAACAAAAATACAAAAATAAAAAATCAAATTTTGTGCTCTAAGGGCAAAGACATAAAACAACTGTTCAATAGAAATATCATGAAAGTCACATGTAATTTTAAATTTTCTAGGAATTACATTAAAAAAGTAAAAATAGGCTAATTTTAAAACATTTTCATTTAATACATCTCAAATATCACCCTTTCAACACATTATCAGTATAAAAACTACTAATGTGATATTTTACATTCTTTGTTCCTATTAAGTCTTGAAAATCCATGTGCGTTTTACATTTACAGCACATTTCAACGCTGATGCTAAATGTTTATATGGAAATACTTGGTCTGTATTACTGTAAAACTTACAATTGAAAAAGTAGTTTTATAATAGCTAACTTGTTCCAAACATACTTAAATTTTTCTAATAAAGGAGTCGAGTATCAGTTTTTAAATCTAAATTATGTACAATTAAATAAAATTTAGAATTCAATTCCTAGATGGATAAGGCAAATCTTATTTTATTTTTAAAAAGATTTTATTTATTTGACAGAGAGAGAGAGAGATCACAAGTAGGCACAGAGGCAGGCAGAAAAAGAGAGGGAAGCAGGCTCCCTGCTGAGCAGAGAGCCCAATGCAGGGTTCGACCCCAGGATGCTGAGATCATGACCTGAGCCAAAGGCAGAGGCTTTAACCTACTGAGCCACCCAGGCACCCCTGACAAGGCAAATTTTAAATTCTCAATAGCCATATTGCTAGTGGTAGCCGGTACAGGTATATAAACAATAAAAATATACTCTAATTTCCACCTTAATCCCTGTCACAGATACACTCTGAGTTGTGTTTTCTTTAATACAGATAAAATTTCCCATGACCCATTCACACATATTCTTTAGTCTATCCTGTGACTGACATACATTTTTACAAGATGGCTGTCTACCCTGGCATATAGTCTATGCTGTGAAGGTAAGTGGGTAAGAGAGTTTATGTGAACATTAGAATCATAACAAATGAATTAGCAAGCACTGATTCACTGAACCAAACAAGTAGAAAATACAAGTAAATATCTCATTTAGGATATAACATCTTAATATAACAATCCCAGAATAACAGAGAATAATTATAAAAAGCTTTTCTAATTTTAGCTTCTATAAACCAAATTTCAGCTATAAGATTTGTGAAAATTGTGAAATCACAAAGCAGTCTCAATAACTGATGGCTACTTCAAAAGTTTCTCAAAACAAAACAAAACAAAACCCCAAAAAGGTTTCTTTACTTTAAATGTATAAACTAATAACAAAACAAAGATCAATAGGTACAGAATTCAAAGTATTCCTCCCTCGGTAAGAGATGTCCATACTTGTCCACAGAATAAAACATGAGAGTTAAATTGTGTATGTCCTTATTGTTGCAGTTTTACCTCATGTAAAGCTTTTGCCTCCTGTAAGTTTTGTACGCTGACTTTGAAACCGTAAGTATTGTTTAAAGATGGTCCGTCAATCTGAGAAGTTTCTTTCTTTGAGGTATTTACTGCTGCAAATTGATTCTATTAAAAAAAAACAACAACAACACATAGCCAGAAAAAGATAAATAAGCAATCATTTTCTTTCTTTTGATCACTTATTCCCTACTCTAATTTGCTTTATGTGTTTAGTAATACATGATAAACTAATACCATCTCTTCAGACCCAGAAGAAACTAGTTAAATATTTTATTAACATTCTTTTCACGCTAATAATTCAAGATATCAGAACTGGGTATATGTAGAAATATCTGATATAATCTGTAAGCAAACCAGATGTCGATCTTTAGTTTACAAATCCCAAATAATGAAAATAAGTCTTGTTGGAGAGTTGAAATCTATACCACATGGACATTTATCTTGACCTTTCTTGGAAGTACGGCAAACAAGCAGGCAATAAATGTATGAGCAACTAGGCTGACTAAAGTGTCTAAAAGATTTGAAATTGTGGGTCTGTATTTTACCCTAACACAACATGTGTCTGAAAGATGAACGAAAACATAAATCATCTTGAAGGGTTTAGAAAAAAATAGCATCTATTTTTTAAAAATACTTTTTCTAATTTCCAGATCCATTAACCATTCCCCTCAAGTGCTGATTTATGTTCACAACACCTTTGTACTTATTTTTTAATATAAATAGCTTGTAATTCAACAATACTGATTTAAAAGTGAAAGCTTTTAAAAAGTATTTAGTTTTAAAATAGAAATGGTAAAACATATTTTATGTGGTTAAATGAAATGTAACCAATACGGAAGTGATTTCTGTCATCTATTTCTAAGGATACATGTCTAATGTATACTATTTAAAAACATAATCATGTATTTCTAAGTATTACCGTATTTTTAGTATTTGAATGAAGATAATTGATTTTTTAGTTTTAGTAGTAAATAATGTTGCCTTCCTTTACTACTTAGTAAAATGAACTGAAAAAAATCAATGTTATAGTTGAGAAAAAAGTAATAAACCAAGAAAAAGGATATATTTTTGGTGGGATCAAAAATCACTTACTTGAGCTCTGCTGTCATTGGATTGTTCTGATTTTGCCAGTAATCAGTTAATGTATTTGTATCCTCATAATCCACATTTTGGCTATCATATTCACTTTCTCTGTAATATTTGTATTTACATATAAGAATCTTTTAGATCCCAACAACAAAAAAAAACTAAAAAAAATTAGGCAATTTCTTGTTGTCTCAAAGATATGTAAATAATATGATGCAAAAATATAATAAAATTTTAAAAATTGAGACACAAAGTTATCAATTATCTAACTGAAATCTAAGAATGGATCTTCCACTGAACAATAAGTATGTTTAGCATAGTTACCTTTGCTTGTGTTAAGAGTACTCTTTTAAGAGTGTCAGTATTACTTCCTTTCTTATGACTCAATTTCTGGGTTTTTGGTTCTGTAAAAAGAAATGTCATATTTAACATCAAAATTGTACATCAAAATTGTCTTTTTAAAAAAATTTTGTTATTCCAAACTCCTGAGTACCATTTGTGAGTACTGTTCTATTGTCCTATTAATTCTCCCCAAAACTTCGTAATTTAAAAATAAAACTAATTCTAACCTCTGATCCCCACCAAAATAACTTTAAAATTTTGTATTTTTAAATAAAAACATTTTTAATTATTGAGTTTAATACCTCAGTCATATCCTAGGTAATCATTTAATTCATTTATTTATATATTCATCAAGTATTTATGATGAGGATAAAACAGAGCCTCTTCCCTCACAGGTTCTAGTATAAGATACTCATCAAATGCATACACAAAAATAAAATTATAACTGGGGTAAGTATAACAAAGGGGAATATAACTGGGATTTTTACTAATTAGGGAGATCAGGAAGGCTTTTTGTGCTAAAATCAGAAAAAAGAATACTAATTAACAAGGAACAGAGTAAGGATTTTTCCTGATTACCGAGCAAAAGAAGTGGAAATTAGAAAGAAGGCTAGGATAGACATCCAGGTGAGATGATGATAGGTTGGCCTAAGGTTGTGGTGGTAGAGGTTGAGAAAACAATGGGTAATTTAGGAAACAAAAAAGTGACAGGAGTTGGCTGGTAATGGACTGGGAACCAGAGGATGGGGGATAAGGGAATCAAGTAGGTGTTACAAATAAATCCCATGTTTCTGACTTGTGTAATTCAGTGACAAAGAGATGGTTATACTATTCACTGAAGTAAGGAAAACCAGAAGAACCACAGGGGCTTCTCTATGTGGGCATGTATGTTTGTGTATGTGAGTACACTGGATGACTGGTGGCAAATGTATGCTGTGAGATCATGAATTGAGTTTTAAAAACACTGGCATTATGGGGCACCAGAATGGTTCAGTCAGCTGTCTGCCTTGATTTTGGCTCAAGCTGTGATCTCAGGGTCATGGGATCAAGCCCCCCCCCCCCCCCCCCGGGGTTTTGTGCTAGGTGTGGAGCCTGTTTATGATTCTCTCTCCTCCTTTCCCCCTCCCCCTCCCCCCTTAAAAAAAAAAAAGAGAAAAACATTGAACTTGTAATGCTTTTGAGGATTCAAAAAGAAATGCTGAAATAGACAGCTAGAGTTTCTGAACTGGAAATTTAAATCTGTGAGTTATCTGTAGTAATCCTGTGGATAGGAACTCACTCAGGGAAAAAATATTGAGTAAAGCTTCAAAGGAAAGCAAGTAGGCAGAAACATAGGAGTAGGAGAAAAGCCAAGGGGACTGAAAGCTCCAAGAAGGAAGGTATGGTCGATAGAACAATGGCTGCTTAAAGAGGACACCTGACAGGAACACCAAAAAAAACCACACTGGCTTTAGCTACATAAAACTTTTTGAAAATCTTTACAAGAGCCATACTAGTGGAATGATGGGGGCAGAGTCGAATGTTGAGTGGGCTAAGAAATGAGTAGGAGGTAAAGAAATGAGAGTTGTCAAGTTATAGAAATCATTTAAGAAATCTGGCTTTGAAGAAGAAGAAAGAGTAGAAGCTGCAGGTGTAAGGTCAAGGCAGGTTTTGGTTTTCCTTATATCTTAAAGGGTGGGAGAGACTTGGGTATATGTTAAAGCCAGGAGGAAAAATCAAGTTGAGAAAAAGGAAGGCTTCTGAAAGGGCTCCTATATTTCACCCAGCAGGCAAAAAAAGGTATGACAGAAGCATATATAAGTAGGTTTCACAGCAGAAAGATAAAAGTTTCCATGTGATAATTGATGATGTTACAAGATGTGATAAAATAATAATAAATAACTTCTCATTAATGGAGTTAAAATTTCATTTAAAAAGCTCTGATTTTCAGGTCTCAACTCGTACCAAAACATTGGGATCATTCCCTGTATATTTTCAGACTTCAGTGCTTTGAAACTTGAACTCAATCACAAGAGGAAATTTGGAAAGAACTCAAATACATGGAGGTTAAAGAGCATTCTACTAAAGAATGAATGGGTCAACCAGGAAATTAAAGAAGAATTAAAAAAAAATTCATGGAAACAAATAAAAATGAAAACACAACTGTTCAAAACCTTTGGGATGCAGCAAAAGTGGTCCTAAGAGGGAAATATATAGCAATACAAGCCTTCCTCAAGAAACAAGAAAGATCTCAAATACACAACCCTAACCCCACACCTTAGCTAAAGGAGCTGGAGAAAGAACAGCAAATAAAGCCTAAATCCAGCAGGAGAAGAGAATTTATAAAGATCAGAGCAGAAATCAATGAAATAGGAACCAAAAGAACAGTAGAACAAATCAACAAAACTAGGAGCTGGCTCTTTGAAAGAATTAGTAAGATTGATAAAACCCTGGCCAAACTTATCAAAAAGAGGAGAAAGGGCCCCAATTAATAAAATCATGAATGAAAGAGGAGAGATCACAACCAACACCAAAGAAATACAAACAATTATAAGAACATATTATGAGAAACTACATGCCAACAAATTAGGCAATCTGGAAGAAATGGATGCATTCCTAGAGACATATAAACTTCCCAAAACTGAAATAGAAAGAAACAGAAAACCTGAACAGACCCATAACCAGCAAAGAAATGGAAGCAGTAATCAAAATTCTCCCAGTAAACAAGAGTGCAGGACCAGATGGCTTCCGAGGGGAATTCTACCAAACATTTGAAGAAGAATTAATACCTATTCTTCTGAAGCTGTTTCAAAGAATAGAAATGGAAGAAAAACTTCCAAACTCTTTCTATGAGGCCAGCATTACCTTGATCCCAAAACCAAAGACCCCACCAAAAAAGAGAACTACAGGCCAGTACTCCTGATGAACATGGATGCAAAAATTCTCACCAAGATACTAGCCAATAGGATCCAACAGTACATTAAAAGGATTATTCACCACAACCAAGTGGGACATATTCCTGGGCTGCAAGGGTGGTTTAATATTTGTAAATCATCAATGTAATACACCACTACATTAATAAAAGAACAAGAACTATATGATACTCTCAAAAGATGCAGAAACAATATCTGAAGTATAGCATTCTTTCTTGATTAAAACTCTTCATAGTGTAGGTACATACCTCAGTATCATAAAAGCCATACATGAGAAGTTCAGAGCAAATTATCATTCTCAATGGGGGAAAAACTGAGAGGTTTTCCCCTAAGGTCAGGAACTCGACAGGGATGTCCACTATCACCACTGCTGTTCAACACAGTACTAGAGTCCTAGCCTCAGCAATCAGACAACAAAAAGAAATAAAAGTCATCTGAATCTGCAAAGAAATCAAACTCTCACTCTTTGCAGATGACATGATACTCTATGTGGAAAATCTAAGACTCCACCCCCAAATTGCTTGAATTCATACAGGAATTCAGGAAAGTAGCAGGATATTAAACCAATGCACAAAAATCAGTTGCATTTCTATACACTAAAAATAAGACAGAAGAAAAACTGAGGAGTCGATCCCATTTGCAATTGCACCCCAAACTATAAGATATCTAGGAATAAATCTAACCAAAGAGGCAAAGGATCTGTACTCAGAAAACTATAAAACACTGATGAAAGAAACTGAGGAAGACACAAAGAAATGGAAAAATGTTTCATGCTCATAGATTGGAAGGACAAATTACTTTTGAAATGTCTATGCTACCTAGAGCAATCCATACATTTGATGAAACCCCTATTGAAACACCATCAGCTTTTTTCACAGAAATGGGACAAATAATCCTAAAATTTGTATGGAACCAGAAAAGACCCAAAATACCCAGAGGGATGCTGAAAAAGAAAAAAAGCTGGTAGCATCAAAATTCCAGACTTCAAACTTGATTACAAAGCTGTAATCAAGACAGTATGGTACTGGCACAAAAACAGACTCATGGATCAATGGAACAGAATACAAAACCCTGAAATGGACCCTCTACTCTATGGTCAACTAATCTTCCACAAAACAGTAAAGAATATTCAATGGAAAAAAGTCTCTTCAACAAATGGTGTTGGGAAAATTGGACAATTTCCAATTTTGGAAACTGGAAAATTTCCAAATTTCAAATTTTCAATTTCATGCAGAAAAATGAAACTGGAGCACTTCCTTAAGTCATACACAAAAGTAGACTCAAAATGGATGAAAGACCTAAATGTGAGACAAGAATCCATCAAACTCCCAGAGGACAACACAGGCAGCAACCTCTGTGACCTCAGCTGCAGCAACTTCTTGCTAGACAGGTCTCCAAAGGCAAGGAAAACAAGGCAAAAATGAACTTTTGGTACTTCATCAAGATAAAGAGCTTTTGCACAGTAAAGGAAACAGTCAACAAAACCAAAAGACAACAGACAGAATGGGAGAAGACATTTGCAAATGTCTTATCAGATAAAGGGCTAGTATCCGAAATCTATAAAGAACTTATCAAACTCCACACCCAAAGAACAAATCATCCAACCAAGAAATGGGCAGAAGACACAAACAGATATTTCTCCAAAGAAGACATACAAATGGTCAACAGACACATGAAAATAATGCTCAACATCACTTGGCATTAGAGAAATCCAAATCAAAACCCTAAGATACCACCTCACACCAGTCAGAAGGGCCAAAATTAACTACTCAGGAAATGACAGATGCTGGCGAGGATGCAGAGAAAGGAGAACCCTCTTACACTCCTGGTGGGAATGCAATCTGGTGCAGCCATTCTGGAAAACATTATGGACGTTCCTCAAAAAGCTGAACATAGAGCTACCCTATGACCCAGAAATTGCACTCCTAGGGATTTACCCCAAAGATACAAATGTAGTAAAGGAGCACCTGCACCCCAATGTTTATAGCAGCCATGCCAACAATAGCCACACTATGGAGAGTCCTGATGTCCACTGAGAGACAAATGGATAATGACACACACACACACACACACACACACACACACACACACACACACACAGGAATATTATGCAGCCATCGAAAAAAGAAATCTTGTCATTTGCAATGACATGGATGGAACTATAAGGTATTATGCTAAGTGAAATAAGTCAATCAGAGAAAGACAATTACCATATGATCTCACTCATATGTGGAATTTAAGAAACAAAAGAGGATCACAGAGGAAGGGAGGGAAAAATAAAACAAGATGAAATCAGAGAAGGAGATAAGTCATAAGAGACTCTTAATCATGGGAAATAAACTGAGGATTGCTGAATGGGGGGTGGTGGGATAGAGTAATGGAGTGATGGACATTAAGGAGGGCACATGATATAATGAGCACTGGGTATTATGTAAGACTGATGAATCACTGAACTCTACCTCTGAAACCAATAAAATACTATATGTTAATTCAATTTAAATTTAAAAATATATTAAAAATCACATTAAAAAGCACTGAATTTCATTACATAGTCTAATGTTTTCATTTCTAATCGTTGAAAAAGAATTTTGAAGACCTCCTGTTATTTGTAAACTCACCTGTTGATAAAGGGTTCAGGCTACTTGCTTCAGGAAGCCTTTCCAGAAGTTTTCTCTGTACAATTGGTGTACTGTGAAGGCAGAGTGGATCACATATTCCAGTTCTTGCCCTAACATTAATTGGAGATATCACTAGAGGCTCCAGAGGCTCACGACAGGGGCTTTTCTGTATACCATCTTTTACTGGTTTTAAGATGTTCTCAATATTCAGGGAATGTAATTCCTCTACTGGTGATATGGGTCTCTCATCTCCATTTAAAGTTTTGGAATCTGGAGATGTTGCCTGTTGCCAAGGTGGAATTACTGGAGAATCAGGGGAGCTATAACTAACATAATAGTCATCATCATCATCATCATCATCATCTTCACCTTTCTCAGCATCATTTGTAGAAGCAACTGGTGGCAGTGCCTGATTTTCACTTATAGTTCGACTACATCCCATGGTTGGTGCTTGTAAAGCAATCTGAGAGTTATCAGCATCTTCCTTGGTATGTGCTGTAGTGGGGAATATATGTGAAGCTCTACTCATTTTTAGAGGCACTACAGGTTTGTCATCTGGGTTAACTGAAGAGCTGAAGTTCTCAGCAGATTTTACAACTCCAGTTGGCTCCGTTTTAGACAGTTTCTTGGAACGTTCATATTCTTCTTTGGCTTGAAGCCATGCTTGAACCAGTTGTCGACTTGGGGCACATTTGCAAGGCATAATCACAATTTTTTTATCTTCAACCCTTTTATAGCTGTTACTTGACCCTTTATTGACCACTGCCTGGCCATTGCGAAGGGGTGACCCTGGTCTTGGATTCTGAGTCATTGCTGAGAATGCTGTTTTCCACAGACGAAGTCCTTCCAAGGAAAAGTCTCCCTCAAACTCAGCCAGATCATTTGGAAGTCGAGTTTCTACCATGAGAAGCCGTCCACCGATCTCCCTATAAACAACATATTTCAGAACAACTGTTTTGTCTCAAAGAGCAATTACCAAAATATTTAGCTCCCTACCCTAGAGATTTTTTTTAACTCTCTGGATTCTTAAAAATGCCCATTTCTTTCCTTTCTATGCCCTCTCCCTACATATTTAATGCAGGTACACTCTTTTTAGTCTTAACATGTTTTTCTTCACAGATATATGCTACTAAATTAATTTCCTTTGGAAGGAATCATCAATACCAGGAAAGAAGGTTTTTTTTTTTTTTTTTAAGTGCCCCATGAAGCCTCCTTTTCTCCAAGGAGATGGCACAAACTGATTATATTCCTTTCCTCTACTCAAATAACTTTCCATTGTCACCACATATGAATAAAAACAATGGAATAATTTTTCATTACAGACCATATCCCTGGATTTTATCTATAGCCTCTCTAGACATTCTCTCGTATCTAGAGTAGTTTAGCAAAACCAGTCAGTTCAAACATATCTTTGTAGTCCCCCAAGTCCCTTCAAACATTAAAAAAAATCACACACAACTGAGATAAATTACCGTAATTCTTTCTCCCCTTTACATGGCAAGGTTTAACACTAACATTTGGCAGAGGCCACAAAATGCATAGCATAAATGCTGATAATGTATGTGTATGTGGGGAATCACTATTAAAAGGTACCCTGATTTACTTTCTAATAGTTGGAAATATCAAGCTAAACCTCTTTCTCTAACATATACCCACTGGTACTATCTCTTTCTTCTGCAACAAGAAAATCTACTTTTTCTTCCTTATGGTATCGCTTTCATGGATATGAAGGTAAGTTCTTAATTTGGCCCTTAATAGTTAATTCCGTAACCACCTCCCAGCTATGTGAAAAATCAGAAGCAAGATTATTGCTACTGAAGAGAATAAGTACACACGTTATTTGACTTATTATTTGACACACATTATAGCCAACTCTAATATTGATACAGAGATACAGAGATCATAATGAAGTAAAAAATAACAAAAAACTGGTAAGGTATGGTAAATGCAGCTCTCTTGAATACTGTTAGCAGCATGGTAATTGCTACAACTCATGTCATAATATATATCAAGAGCTTTAAATTTTTTAGTAATCCTACTTCTAAGATTATATGGAAAACCCCAAAATACAAGAAATGCTTCATGAGGAAAACAATAATCACATAATTATAGTACAACAGGGAACAAACTTTCTGTCCAATAAAATATACGTATGATAGGATTATCATGTAGTCATAAAAACGGTATTTCAAGAAACTCAAAATTTGGAAAATGTTTATAATATTAGGTGAAAAAATCTGTATGCAATACTGTGGCTATAATAAGATCACATTTCATAAAACAAAATAAAAAGTATACATTAAAAAAAACTAAAAAAGCATTAAAATATTGAGTGGTTGCCAATAGGTAAGAGAAATAGTGTGATTTTTATTTTTATACCTCCTAAATTTACTATAGTGAAGTTTTATATTAAAAATTGTTTTTCAAAAATGACTATTATCCTTTTATTTCAGCTGCAGGACAAGTCTCAAAGTTGGACAACTAACAGCAAAAGAGTTAATGACATGGTAAGTTAACAGAGAATTAAAAATTAGATATGCAAGGCTGAGACAGAAAAAAATAGTTCAGTTAAAAAATATACCATCATCACTACTGATAAAAGCCAAAGCCCCCCCCCCCCCAAATAATGGAAACTAATGCTTAAGGAACAGACATTCACATATTCTGGCAGCGAAATAAAAGAAAGTCCCATTTGTGTTAAAAGACCACATATAGGTACTAAGCAAAACAAAACAAAACTGTAAAACTGTGTATTAGGAAGGGTGGGGAAGAAATTTTCTGTCTTCCACTTCAAATCTTTAGAGGAAGAAACTTCTGACCTATATTTCCAATCACTTTTTCTCAACCTCTTCTTAAATAAGACTCCTACAGGATTATTGCTGATCTGCTGGGTAAATCCTGGTATTCACTGTGTTGTTGTTTTTTTTTTTTTACCAGGGTCAGAAACACATTGATGCTGAAGGTTACTATACACATGTGGTGTGGCTTCTTGCCTTAGCTGACTCTTCATATCTCTTCTATCATTTACACTAAGCTAAGTCAGCCACAGCAGTCCTAGCCAGCCTCTTCTGCTTCTGACTGGATGACTGAAATGAACTGCCTCTCCTTGCAACTGGTTAGGTAAATGAGATCAAAGACACGGGGAGGAACAAAAATCATCACTTAAATGGCCTGGGTTAAGTCATGTTCCCCAACCTAGTTCCTATCAGTTATATTCTACCTTGGTGATGCAAGAGGTATAGAATACCTGCTTAACTACTGGCTTATAAATAAACCAATACTGATGCCTTTGCGTTTTGCTACTGGCTGTGTGTGTGTGTGTGCCCGCGCATCCATCTACTGCCTCTCTGAAAAAAAATTTTATATTACTGGGTTACATATTACTAGTGTTTTATTTTAAAATTATTCCTTATCATGGCACCAAATTTATATTGTAGGACTCATTTTGGCACAGCATCTGGCCACAGTATATTTATTTTCTATGAATTTTAGTTTGGTTATTCCTATTTTGAGTAAGAGCCTCTTACATGGATTCAAATTCTCTCTATTCACAAATCTTTGTACTAGTCTGACCCCACATTACCAATTCCTTTGCAATGATTGTGTTTCCAACACCCTGAAGAAATTCAAGATCATAACTGAGGGAGAAATTTCAGAGGGCTAACTCACATTTTCTCTTATTTACCACATAGAACTATGGGATTATTTCCTATTTAAATAGCCTATTTGTATGGTTATTATTTTTTTACTATTACGTTCAATTAGCCTTCTTTAAAAAAAGGAGAGAGAAAGAGAAGTGAAGTCCATCTTGTATCCTTAATAACTGTACAAACTAATAGTAGGTAACAATACGATTGAAGATGTTGGCAACATGAAAAGAAAGTGATATAATACAAACAACTTAAAATAATCTTCATTTAGAGATATATCATAAAGTACTTACTTACATATGTATAATTTTCAAACATGTTTAAAAAGAAAGTTCTTTTAAAAATTGTAAAAATTTACAATTTTAGAAATAAACACCATTTCTAAAATGATAAATGTACTTCTCAAGTATAATGACATTCTTCTTATCTGGCATTATGTCACGGTGAGCCTCTGTACCTCTAATCCTTGAGGTTGACACAGTGTTAACAGTAAGATTGAAGACTAACTCATCAGATTAAAGTTCTCAAGGTGCAACCATCCAGCTAGGTTGTGAATTTTCTCAGAAGTCCATAATTATGAACCGTTTTTACAATGATTTACTTACAAATACAGTATATCACAGCCAGAAAACTTAGCAGCCAGGTACCAATGTTATATTCATTTTAATTATTCAGAGTGACTCAAAGGGAAAAAATAATTCTGATTACCTGGGCTTTTCTGGTACATCAGAAGGATTACTGCAAAATGGTTCCTGGTAAATAGTTTCTGAAAGGTCATGATCCAACAAAGTTGCCATAATTTCTTCCCTACTTGGTGGGGACATAAGTGGTTTCAGAATGTGAGCAGTTCGAGGGGTGAAATTGCCGTTTTTAGATTGTGAGGGAGAGCTGGTAGACCTTGGTGAACTATCAGGAGTTGGTGTCAATATATCAGTGTTTCTTGAAACATACAATTCTAAATCTTCAGAGGCTGCATCCAGAAGTTCACCATCAGGGGAGGATAGTATTGTAGTAAAAGAGGTACTGACTGAGTCAAGAGACTGTTGCATCTCTTTTCTGGTATGACCTTGAATCCAGTCTGAAGTGCCTGGCTTTGAGAGGCTAAGAAACACTTCTTTGCTTACTGAATTCCTATTCAATCTGGATTTTTCATTTAGACAGTCCTCTGCCTGCTGGACACAGAAAGAATCCATTATTGAATTAGAGCGAGTTGTTAGAGGATGGAAGGTACTTTTCCACTGGTTGTGGCGATGATTCTCATTGCTATCAATGGATGATTTCTCAAATAGTTCAGGACTTAGAGTGCTAGATCTAATCCATGAGGTTGAGTCTGAGGCATGATGTTTGTCTTCATCACACTTCTCGTTATCATGACTTAAAAACTCATTTTTTTCTATAGTTTGTCCTGGGAAAAGATCCTGAGCTGCATCACTTAGGAATTTCTGAGGCAAATTCTGATCAGCTGGGACAAACTGACTTCCAGAATAAAAGCTACAAAATCCAGTTTGACCTATTGTATTGATATCAAAATTATAATTATGTTCAGGAGACAAGCTATCTTCAAGTGAATAACAGCTCTCAAAACCTGGATCTGAAAAAAAGATGGGACTGTCATCTGAAAGAGAGTTATCCAATTGGCCAGAGTTTTGTAAATTTAGTGAGTCTACTTTAAGAAGTTTGGGAACTTTTTCTTTAGGTTTTGTACTTCTGGGAGTTCGAGGTTTTCTTGAAGATGTTACTGATCGTGTTCGTTTATTTGTTTTGTTTTGCTCAAGGGAACCAGAAATATTTTTGTTTGGTTGATGTTTATTAGGTAATGGGTCTTGCGTAATATTTGCATTTTGTGCTTTCTGCTGTCTTTTCTGTAACAATTCTTTTAGAACTGCCAGTCCAGACTGGCCTTCACCAAATGCTGAAGGTGTTGACACATTTCGACTTCTACAATGAGAAAGTGCTTTGGTTTGTGAAATTGCTTCTGACAACGACCTCTGTTTTACCTTTTCAGGTTTAAAATTTGACATATCTAAAATAAAGCCCCTTTGTTTTTGCTCCCATGTTATTTGTTTGATTGGACTTCTCAAGGAAGTTACAAAGCAATTATTAGGCATTTGGCTTTCCTCTGAAGCTGCATTTCCTGGAGAACAAGTTTCACTGTGCTTTGACTGTTCTGCCATGCACACAATCTGCTGCTGACTGTCTTTGCAATGCAAAAAATTAGGGGCATATGCCTGGTCTGGCTTTGATTCCAAAGAATTACGATATTCATTTAACTTTCCGATAGATGACAAATAATTTTTTTGTGTATTTGCATTCTCTTCTGTCTTTGGAGACATTATACCCGAAGATATCTGTGTATTCTGGGCTACCTGAGACAAATGGTTGGAAAGGTCAAATATATTTTTTTGAACTAAGGTTGATTCTTTTAGAGTAAACATAGCATTTTGATGAGACCTCTGAACATTAATTTTTGAAATTCCAGGTCCCAAAGAACTACAAACAACTGATGAATGCAAATCATCTCGTGAGCTGGGGAATGTTTGCAAATCTACAGGATTCTTGCTTTCTAAAAAAGAAGAAAAGCAGCCAGACAGATTCTGTTGTGCATGAATTCCAGTGGGCAGGGGAGCAGAAAGGGGATGATCTATAGCAGAGCCCATTAGTGACACATCTTTCTGTTTAAAAAGTAATTGAGAGCCTTCAGAAGTATTGGAGGTCTCAGACACATTCTGATGTTTCAGCACAAACTTAACTTCAGCAGACTGAGATTTTATTTTTTCATCTTTAATTGTTGTATGTTTTCTTGACATAGCTTTCTCATTTGTTTTTTGTTTCTGTTTTGCTCTCTGTTTCTTTTTTCCATCATCTCCTACTTTATTTGTCTGATTCCGTTTGTTCCTTTTCTTAGTAACTACAGAGGGATTAACAAGCCTAGTTTTTGATTTCTTAACCTGTGCTCTTGCTCGACTATTTTTTTCCATACGAGAATTAACAGTCTTGTTATTACACGCATTAGGACCCTTAAAAAGCATTGCTTCTTTATCTGCAGCAGCCATCATTTCTTCAGCTCTTGGATCTGTGGGAGACCAGCAGCGAGGGGGAGAAGAATTTATGGGACTTGTGCTTCTCTCAGAAAGAAAACCTAGTTTAGACATAACATCACTATAATTCAAGTCACAGTCTTCGGTTTCAGCATTGTAAGATGGCAAGGGAGGAGACAGGATGGCATGTGACCGTTTTCGCCTGAAAGACAAAGTTCTTTTAATATTTTCACTATTTGTCCTTTGTTGCTTACCAGTTTTTTTCTTAGCAGACTTATGTTTTGATTTTCTTCTGTGACTTTTCTTTGGTGTTAGTGGATAAATGGGATATTTGGTTGCAGGGGAGTCAGGAACTTTTGGCCAAAAATCTTTCAAAGGTGCAAGCTTTTTATATAGTTCCATTTTTTCCTCTGTCAATATAACTTGTTTTTCTTTAGAGTCTATTTTTCCTAGCTTCACAAGCATATTTTTTCTCCCTCTAAATCTATTAATAATAATATACTTTATGATGACAGGGGGTAGCTTTTTAGACATTTTTCTTCGTTTTCGAGATTTGAGAGTTCCATCTAAACTTTCACCAATTTCCATGGGATGAGGTAGGCTAATTTTTGAGTTGTGTGTTACAAAACTTGACTCACTATCTTCAGTCTCATAATTCACCTTGCGTTTGGCTCTAAGTGTATATTTATTTCCATACAATCCAAAGGACTGCTCAGTTTCTAAGGTTCCATCTCCAAAGTGACAGTCTACAAAACTGTCTGCGGGTGTTTTATTTTCAAAAGCTCCACGGGTGACTTTAATTAAATCACTGGCCAATATGTTATCCTTCTCAGGATTACTATTACAAGGATTATTTTGTATACAATTATCTTTTGTGGATACAGTCTCATTAGTTTTGGTAGAAGTCTCCTGATGACCTATAAACTTCTTTTTATTCATTTTTAACCGGGACTGTTTACTGCTGGGTTGTAGTTTGTATGTGACAGGAGAGAGTTTCTGTGGTCTACTGAGACAGTTAGAGAGAACAACACTGGGAAAAAACATATAATGTGCTGCTTGCTGGCTGAGGCTTGGCTTTTCTGTTTTATGTTCTTGAAACTCTTCATATCTAATTTTAAGTTTATTTAGCCCACCTTCATCAGCAATGCTATCAAGAGAATGTCCCATAGTTCTATTCTCTCCTGAGCATGAGAGCAAGTCACAATTTTCGGTTAATGATGAAGGGAATAAACTATTCAGAGCTGTGCTGTTTCCTTTTTCATTTCCTTCAGAGGATAATTTATTTTTTGAATGACTTAGGTCAGAAAAGTTGAAAGAATTTTTGCCCGATGTACTTTCACTACTATGACGGTTCATGTGTATAAAAGGGGCATCCTTATCAATTTTTCTAATATTTGTATACTTTCTACTTGGTACTTGTCTTGTAACAGATGGAATATCTTCTTCATAATCAAAAATACTACTTTCACATGAAGATACTGGGAGGATATCTTTCTTACTTTCTTTATGAGAATTTTCTGAATGGACAGAATTGCTCAAAGATCCAGGGTATTTCATAGAGTAAGTACTTTCATTTGTAAAAGAAGCAACTGAATGATCTAGACATTTTTCTATGTTGTTTGGCTGTGGAAGTTCTTCAATTAAATCTTCCTTATTTAAAACATGGGAAGAAAGGGCACTTGTGTGTTTACACTGAAAGGTAATCTTAGCAGAAGATGGGGGTTCTAATGTAGCAGCATCTTTGTGGAAGATGGAAGGTTTTACTGATAGCTTGCTTGTTGCAATCACAGAAGAGTGGGTCCTGGAATTTTCGTTGTTCAATGGATTGTCTGAAATTGGGAAAAAAAGAATTTATTTCACCTCCATGCTTTTAATTTTTATAATATTTCTCCATACTACCACCAGGAAAGAAACTACATGAAATTAAGTTTCTATGCTTAAAATGGTTATCTCAACAAAATGTCATTCCTATCATTAAGATAATAACTCAATCTAAATAATCAAGAGTCATAGTTGATTATTAGTCATTATTTTAAACATACATTCTTTTGGTCAGAAATAAGTTATATTAGGGGCACCTGGGTGGCTCAGTTGGTTGAGCATCTGACTCTTGATTTTGGCTCAGATCATGATCTAAGGGTCCTAGATCAAGCTCTGCATTGGGCTCTACACAGAGCATGGAGCCTGCTTGAGATTCTCTCCTTCTTCCTCTCCCTCTCCCCTGGCTCATGTTCTTTCTCTCAAAATAAAATAAAATAAAATTTGAAAAAAAGAGAGAAATAAATTATATTAATATTCAGTGCCTTTGTGGCAAATAGGGAAAAATACTGTCACCTTGAAAATTTTTCATAAAATAATATGCTTCTTTGTATTATTGCTTCAAGTATGCTATTTTTTCTTTTTATTTAAATTCCAATTAGTTAACATCTAAACATATTTCTTACAGTTTCTTATGCTATTTAAATGTTAACATGATAAACTGACTAAAGTCTATGAAGTTTTAAATCAGTGATTTACAAATGTTATCCTCTTAGAAGTAAGAAATAATCATATATCCACATTCTTTCTAAAGAAAAAATCTTGGAGAAGGACAAAACATAATAGTATTGTCAAAGCCTCACACTTAGCCAATTTTATATGTGAGATTATAGTTTTAAAAGCAAATACATTTTTAGCCACTAAATTACAGTGAAATGCTCTCAGTATTAGTTTACTTACCACTATTTTCATCTGCAGTTCCATCTAACTGAGGTATAGAAAGATTGGCTAGAAACAAACTGTTATTACTCCATTCCATTTCTTCTTCTGAAGATGAATCATCCTCTTCAGTTGAGCTTCTATGGGTATTTCTGCACAGTGATCTAGAGAATATTAAGATTCACTAATGAGTATGATCATAGAAAAACCATGTCAGATTAAAAAAATTTGCTTAATCTGATGTTATAATAGTAAAATTGAAAAGATCTGAAAATTATAACCTCAAAAAGAAAAGCAGATTTATCTTGCTTTAGTATCATGTTCTATAAAGTTATTGCAGATAAACTTAAAGTCCTTTTCATGTGAGCTAGAAGACACCATCATTCCTGTATGCAAAGTTCCACAATATCCTGGATTACCATATCTAATCACATTCTTCCTTATATTCTCCCCTTCATGCTATTATTAGATCTGGATAACAGTTTGAGTGAGAACCCAGTAACTTCTAAAAAGGTAGCATCCCGGCATATTTTAAGAAGTCTCCTAAAAAGGAAGCATCCCAGCATAACACTGTTAACTGGAAAAAACAAACACAAAGGTAAGCAAGGCGGTACTCCGGTCAGACTGAAAGAGAAAACTAGGATCGGAGAGGCTAGAAAGTGGTAGAGGCATTGAGTCAATCCCAGCAGTGGCTCTAAAGTGGGTTACTAAAGAATTCAGATGGACTGTGAAATCCAGAAAGATAATCTCTTCAGGTTTCATCTCTTATCAATTTAAATTTTTTCACTAGGTCCTCGCTTGATACTTTCCTTTACCTAAGTTTTTCTTTCTCTAGTCTCAAAAATTTGAAAATGTCCCTTAATTATACATATAACAGTTTCTCCATTAATCCTTTACCAAATCACAATTTGTCCTAAAATCACTGTCTTAAGAGCTGCAAGAATTATTAGAGAGCATTTAGTCCAATTTTCGACTCAATGCAAAAACTTTATTTTTAATAGATGACAAAATCTCCACTTTTATATTCTCAGTGTAAGGGGCTTGCTGTCCACAAGTTTATCTTTTCCATTATTAATTGTTAGTGATTTTTTTCCCTCTATTACACAATACTTTCGAAATTCCATTCATTATTTCTGCTTTTGTCTTGTGTTGCTATATGTAGCCTATTGATGCTACTGTCCACATGATAACTTTCAAATATTTAAGGCATTTATCATTTGTCCCATAATTCCTCTCTAATTAAACCAAACATTATCTATTCTTTCCACTGTTCTAAGTGACAGTGTTGGGAATGCAAGCTAGTGCAGCCACACTGGAAAACAGTATGGAGGTTCCTCAAAAAGTTGAACACAGAGCTACCCTATGACCCAGTAATTGCACTCCTAGGGATTTACCCCAAAGACAGAAGTGTAGTGATCCAAAGGGGCACATGCAACCCAATGTTTATAGCAGCCGTGCCCACAATAGCCAAACTATGGGAAGAGTCCAGATGTCCAATGACAGATGAATGAATAAAAAAGAGGTAGTGTATATATATATACACAATGGAATACTACTCAGCCATCAAAAAAATGAAATCTGGCCATTTGCAATGACATGGAAGGAATTAGAGGGTATTATGCTAAGCAAAATAAGTCAATCAGAGAAAGACAATTACCATATGATCTCACTCATATGTGGAATTTAACAAACAAAATAGAGGATCATAGGGGAAGAGAGAAAAAAATAAAAACAAAATGAAATCAGAGAGGGAGACAAACCATAAGAGACTCTTTCTTATCATAGGAAACTGAGGGCTACTGGAGGGGAGGGGGTCAGGGGATGGGGTAACTGAGTGATGGACATTAAGGAGGGCACGTGATGTAATGAGCACTGGGTATTATGTAAGACTGAGGAATCACTGACCTCTACCTCGGAAACCAGTAATATATTATACGTTAATTAGTTGAATTTAAAATTTAAAAAATAACAATAAATTAATAAAACCAGTGTTCACAGATCCTTCCTTTTCTTCTTCTTTCCCTTTCCTGTCCTTTTCTTCTTCTTTCCCTTTCCTGTCCTTTCTCAGTATTCTTAAATATAATACAAATATATAACACCCAAATACAATTAAAGAACTCCTTTTCTAGATACTACACTTCTATTTTTCAATCTCTTTCTAATGTGCGTTTGTGAAATGTTTAGGTTTGTTTTCCTAAGGTTGACTTGGGCATGGTTTTCACAGGATTGGTCCAGTTAATGAACATATAAGCATCCATTAATTGTGGGACAAACCATGCCTATGATTTTAAACAGGCTGACACTACTGATAACAAGAAGAGAGTGACTTTATAAGGATTTTATATATTTGAATGTGTATCTACTTAATACAGGTTCAAAAGTATAAATAGCTAAATAAGATATCATCTAAGAAACTGTAGAAAAAACGCTAATGAGAACTGAAGGTAAAATCAAAGAAACAATACCAAAATAAAACAATCAAGAGAAAAACAAATGGAAAGAAGAAAAAGTGAAATGCCACATTTCAATCAAATAGAAATATGAAATAGTCAACACGTTGCTAAAATATAAAAGAAGTGATCCAATTTATTATAGCAAGACTAAAATACATCAAATAAATACTATATTTATTAATAAAATCTAAAATCTGTTAGAATAATAAATGTTACCCTAAGTACAGCTGGTAGCTATAATTAAATTCACTATTTTGGCAACCATACAACACTACAGACTTGTTGTGCTCTTAATAAAGTAAAATCATGGCTTTCCCACAGAAAGTGTTAAGCCCAGAATAGATGGTTAAGCCCAGAGAGATGGTCTATCTAATCTGTATTTATAAAGCTGACTGACTGAACCTACACATATGACTCTATACTTCATTAGGCATCATCCATTTAGATTTGAGGTATTTTTGGACCCATATTCTGTCATCCAGTGAATTACCAATCTCTAATACTTGTGACAATCTCAATACAATCTAGCATGATACTTGGCATTTAAGCATTTGTGTTGTTTTTAGATGCAAAGTCATGTAAGTTCTTGTGAACCCACCTAATTGGTCACTACTGCCATGCTTTCTCCTTATCTAAAAGGAAATTATGTAAAACTAATAAGACTCAATATGATTAAAAAAAGACTCAATATGATTATACTATTCCCCTAAGTAACCATATTTAAAAAGGATATAAAGACAGTAGAGCATGAACTCATGCAGGTTCCTGATATTCTCTGCTTCCCTTTCTAAGTGCCCATGTTTACTTAATAATTGCAATTATTACCCCTATTATAAAGGAGGATTAGAGGCAAGGAGGAGACCAGTTAAAAAGTGAATCACAGTGTTCCAGATAAATGATAATGAAGGCCCAAACTAGGATATTACCTTGGAAGGGAGGGGGGTGAAGGACAGAATGGCAAAGGAGGGCAAGTCAAATACAACACTGAAGTTGCAAACTTCCAGAAGTCGGGGGGAATTTATTATTACAGAAATAACAGAGAAACAAAAACAAAGCCATTTATAGGCTGATGTGGTGGAGGCATTTCCCAATAGGCTATTTCATGGAAAGATTTATCAAGTTTATATTAAAAAATTGAAAAAACAACTTATAGAAGAGCTACAAAAAATTTTATGTCTTTTACATCACTTTTTTTTTTAAACAGATAGGAAATATTGACAAAAGACAGGAAATCAAACACTGATTCTGTCTGGACCAGGTAGCATTAGTTCTTCAAAGGTCAAGTGCTGACTCTTTGAATGACTTATCACTGTCACAGGAAAGGGAACTGAATACATGAAGCTAGGAAAAGTATGAAATAATATTTTGCAGGTTTGGATTCTCCACCCATAGAATGAAAATGGAATTCTTTGAGGGAGCATACTGTGAAAGTATAAAAGAAAGAATATATATCCAGATAATAAGATAACATTTCAAAGAGTTCAGAAGTTCTGGTATTGTCTACATATGTTTGAAGGAGAGGCATACTCAGTGTTTTAGGCTCAGAGGCCTAATCTTTTTCTACATACAAAACACATAACTCAAACCAGTCTCATAAGAAACTGATTTGGAAAACCACAGTGCCATCTTACTCATTTAACTTGAGAAATGAACCAGAATACCAGTGTCTGGTATTTCTGAGACTCCTTTATTTATTTACTTTTAATATTTAATTCCTTCAGTCTAATCAGAATCAAAGGCTATTTCTTGTCTTCAAGTTGACTCTGGAACTGTTTCTGTAACCCATATAACTCTCAGAGAGCATTCGTTTTCCTCAAGTTCAGGAATAAAAAGGCAGTTCTACTTTGCCTCACTTATTATCAATACATATTAATACTACATATATAATTTCTAAAAGTTAAGTTTATGGAGGTAGAAGGAACTGGGGGAAGGTGGTCAAAAGGTACAAATTTACAATTATAATATAATTACTAGGGATGTAATGTAAAACATGGCAACTACAGTTACCACTCCCGTAGGATTAAAGAGGAAAGTTGTTAGAGTGAATCCTTAAGAGTCTGCATTATAAGGAGAAGCTTTTTCTTTTTTCCCTCCATTTCTTTTTATTATATTTATATGTGATGAAGAACGTTAACTAAACTTATTTATGGTAATCATTTCATAATATATGTAAAGTTAAACCTTTATGCTGTACAACTGAAACTCATACTGTGATATAGGTCAATTACATCTCAATAAAACTTGAAAAAACCCCACCTAGGTTTAATCCTTTAATAAAACTGGAAAAAAAACAGCTATGTTTAATCTTTTTGAATGTAACAAAATTTTATTTTGCTCAGAATATGAAGTTTATGCTACATGAAAAACAAAGCACTACTTTAAAGGGATTTAAAAGAAGACTATTTAGTTTATAAAGTATTTATATTATGAATAGTAAAAAATAATTTCTAATGAAAGAACAGTGATAATGATAACAGGAAATTATTCAAGTAACTGAAATAACTAAAAAGTTACCTCTTTTTGGCACAAGGTTCTTCAATATTGCTGTCCCATCTCTGAGACATCACCAAACTGAGCTCCATTTCTTCTTTTTCAATCTGTGGTTCGTTTTCTTCATCGTCACTATTTTGGGGATTTTTAGTGTTTCCAAAGAAATGACATGGCGATGGTATCCTATTTCTTCCCCCGTGATATCCATCATTTTCCAAACCAGCAAGAAGATGTACCAGAGCCTCATCAGGACTACTATCCACTATAAAACAAGTGAAACATCACTAACAAATAACTTTCCTAAATAACTGAACAATTCAGTTCAATTACAAAACAACAAAATCACAAATGCTGGCACATACTGAAAAAATACAGTTGATGCAAAGACTTCTGTGTTTATGTAGCTCTTTTGTCAAAGTGTGATGATCCTTGGACTCTACACTGGAATGATTTTGTATTCTCATTAAAAAGAAGATTCCCCAGAACCCATCTTCTATCTCTTGAATCAGAACTTCTGAGATAGGGCCCAGGAAGATGTGTTTTAACAAGCTGCCAAGCTCTTACTGCAAATTAAACTTGAGGAACATTAAACCAAATAGCACCAGTGTTCAAAACAAAAATCAAAATACATAAGTATGTGAATTAATGCTAAGGAAAAAGTGCCTTAAAAACAATACATGTGAACACCTTATTCTCACTTTAGCTCACAGGATAAATGAAACCTGTGGTTGAAAAACACAAGAGAGTTTTTAAAGTGGTCAATGACATTACTCAAAAAACCTTGAGACTACAATGAGATGCCACGTCATATGTACTACGCTCGTCAAATGAAGACAAGTAGTAATAAGTACTGGCAAGGAAGTTGAAGAAATTAGAACCTTCCTACATTGCTGATCAGACTGTAAAAAGGTACAGCAGCTTTGGAAAAAAGTTTGATGGTTCGTTGAAATGACCATATGATACAGCAATTCCACTCCTGGTATATAACCAAGATAACTAAAAATATATGTCCACACAAAAACTATACATAATCACAGCAGTATCATTTGTAATTGCCAAAAAGGTGGAAACAACTCACATATCCATCATGTGAAGAATGGATAAATGAACTATGGTATATCCATATGAGGGAATATTATTCAGTAGTGAAAGGTATAAAATACTGATACATGCTACAATTTGAGTGAACCTTGAAAACATCATGTTAAGTGAAAGAAGCCACAAACAAAAGGTTGTATGATTCCATTTATATGAAATGACCCCAATAGGTAAATCCAGTAAAAAAGAGACAAGAGCTGAGAGGAGAGAAGAATGATGAGCAAGAGCTGAGAGGAGAGAAGAATGATGAGTGACTGCTAATGGCTATGGGGTTGCTTTTAGAGTGATAAAATGTCCAGAATCAGATAGTAGTAATGGTTGCATAACTCTGTGAACATGATAAAAATCACTGAACTGGGGCACCTGGGTAGCTCAGTTGGTTAAGCATCTGCCTTTGGCTAAGGTCATGATTTCAGGATCCTTGGATCGAGCCCTATGTTGGGTTCCCTGTTCAGTGGGGCGTCTGCTTCTCCTGCCTCTCCTTCCCATTTATGCTTGCTCTTTCTCTCTCAAATAAATAAAAATCTTTAAAAAAAAATCACCGAACCATATACATCAGAAGGTAAATTTTCTGCTATGTGAAATATATCAATAGAAGGTATTATTTTAAAAAGGTGGGGGAGGTGTGCCTGGGTGGCTCAGTCGGTTAAACATCTGAGTCTTGATTTTGGCTCACGTCATGATTTTAGAGTCATGAGATTGAGCTCCACATCAGACTTTACACTTAGCAGCAAGATTGCTTGAGATTCTCTCTTCCTCTCCTTCTGCCCCTTCCTTCCCAAGCATGCTCTTTCTCACAAATAATAAATCTTAAATAAATAACAAATAATACCAGGTTTCAGGTATTCTTCATTGACATTAAAGAAATTGGTTCAATTACTACCAAATATAAAGGCAAAAATAAAGGTGTTTGCTTAAGAGCACCATTTTGGCAAAAATCTTTTTTAAATATTTTCTTTATTTATTTGACAGAGTGAGTACAAGGGGGAGCGGCAGGCAGAGGAGAGGGAGAAGCAGGCTCCCTGCTTAGCAGGGATGTGGGGCTCCATCCCAGGACCTTAGGATCATGACCTGAGCAGGAGGCAGACGCTTAACCGACTGAGCCACCCAGGGGTCCCCAAAAATCTTTTCTTAAACCTAATATTACAGTTCATTTTTCCTGTCTCATTATTAAAAAAAAGAGTAATATTAGCAAATGAATTATAGATATTTGACTTTTAGATCTTTGACTAATATTAAGACTGCATTTTTGCAATCTTAGGCAAGGTGGAATTTATCTAATGATGATACATTCTATTTGCCTAATATAATGAAATACGGATATGTCTCTCTCAGCAGTCTCTTTTTCAATTCCTTCATTTTCTCTATGTTCCTCTCTTTCAGCTGCTTATTTTTTCCTCTGGGTCATTTTTTTCTGCATATGCCACTCATTTATAAAGGAAAAAAGTTTCTACTCCTGTCTCAAATGTTCCTGATATATGACTATGTACAGTAATTTTGGTATTGTTCCTAGTCAGTCATTTTGTGTTCCACTCAAAAGAAAATGAAGATAACAGACAGAGGACACTGTAGAAAGCTGGGAACACATTTGATACAGTAAGAATGAAAAAATATAAAGTTCACAAAAAAAGAAACATGAAGTCACTAAACCAAGCAAAACAAGAGGCATGAAACTCAATGACATCTCACTTTTTGCAATGAAATTTTAAATAAATTTCTGTAAAAGATGTCAGTAATTTAGACTATATTAAAGAAATGAAATCTAACAAATGGCTTATGATGCTAACGAAAATGCATTTAGGGAGATGCAAAAACATGCAGAAATAACAGTCATATTCTCTCCAAACAAACATTAATGGCTTAAAAAGAACTGTCCAGGGAAATTTCTGATACTCATCAAGAAAGAATTATGGTATTTTAATGTACTCAACTTCGGAAAATTTTAACTAAAAAAAAAAAAAAAAAAAAAATGCATTTTTCCCCTAAAGCAATATGGTTTTCCTCCAAAGTGAAGTTAAAAAAAAAAAAAAAGCAAAGGAATTATTTTCTTTCACAATTATATTTTAGAAAAAGCTGTGTAGAAAACAAAAAACAAAGCTACTTCATTTAATTCAAGGCTTCATTTTATACTTACAGTAAGGATATATTGAACATGCAGCATTAACCTCTTCAGACCAAAGGAAAATACCCCCTCACATAACACACTTTCATTGATTAACATCCTGAAATTTATGGTAGAATTGCTACTTACAGAAAACTGGTGACTCACTCAGTCTTTGGGTCAAAGGCTGAAAAGTCTGACTATTTTCAATGAGGTTCAAAATTGCTTCTTCATTAATAAGAGCTTCCTCCACTTTGTGTGTAGTGTGACCTTAAGATGACAAAGAATACAAAAACATTAAAGCGACAGCTTAAATCTTATTATTTAGAATTTGTATACATTAGGAAGCATGATGATGCAAACTTAGTTAAAATTTTGAAGTGTTAGTGTGATATGTGTTAAGTAAAAACATAGTAAAACTTAGTAAAAGCCACAGGAATATCTAACCAGTCACATGGAGTAATTAAAAAAGAAAAAACGAAACAAAACCAGGGGTGCCTGGGTGGTGCAGTTGGTTAACCCTCTGACTCTTGGTTTCAGCTCAGATCATAATCTCAGGGTTGTAAGATGGAGACCTACACTGGGCTCTGTGCCCAGCAAGGAGTCTGCATAAGACTTCCTCTCCCTTTGCCCCTCCCCCCTGCTCATGCTCATGTGTGTACACTCTCTCAAATGAATAAATCTTTTAAAAAATTTTTAAAAATAAAAAAAAACCCTCAATATGTAAATCACTAAATATTTATAATCTCTTTAGTCTCTTTGATCCTACCTAGTTTGTACAGTTTTATTACTATGATTAAATTAAAATATACAAAGGGAAAAGAGAAATATGATTCTTAATTCTCTATGGTTTAAAAATTACAAATTTTATATTTCATAGCTTTCAACTCATGATCTAAAAATTTGTCCTTCAACATATGATTTTTTTTTCAACATATGATTTTTATAAGCCTAACCTGAACCGCTGACTTAAATAATTTTAAGAATAAAGATAAAATGAGTCTCATAATCTAGTGAAAGGGAGAGAGAGAGACAGTAAAAAGCAAATAGCAGTAGGAAAAAAGACTACAGCAAAAAATGGAAGGCAGTTAGAGCTAAATGGAAAACAGTTCCCCTCTCCCCATTCATGCACTCTCTCTCTCTCTCAAATAAATGAAATCTTAAAAAAAAAAAAAAAAAAGGAAAGAAAAGAAATAGATGTCTTGAGGGGCACCTGGATGGCTCAGTCAGTTGGACAACCAACTCTTGGTTTCCACTTGGGTGGTGATCTCAGGATTGTGAGACTGGAACATGACTAAGGTGGAGGAATTCAGTGGAAAAAAAAAATTTGCCGTAAATATGTTGGAACAACTAGGTATTTACCTTTAGAAAAATATTGGGTGCTTTGGTGGCTCAGTTGGTTAAGTGTCTGGCTCTTAATTTCAGCTCAAGTCATGATATTAAGCCCTGATTCTTTCTCTCCCTCTCCCTCTGCCCCCAACTTAAAAAATAGATATAACTAGATCCTTATTATATATACAAGTAAAATTTCAGATAAGTATAAGACCTAAATATGAAAATCCAAATTGTAAGGACATATAAGCTGTAGGGATGAAAACTTGCATTACATCATGACAAGGAAGAATCCAACAAAAAAAGAGCCAAGAGCATGAATAACCAATTCTCAGATAAAGACACAAAAACGCTCAAACTTATTAGTAATCAGGAAATGCAAATTAAACTAAGGAGATACCGCTTCAAAGAATCAGAATGGCAAAAATTTTTTTTACATCTGACACTATTAAATGTCGTTGAGGATGCAGGGAAATATAAGCTCTGACACACTGTGGGATTAAAAACTTAGGATCATTTTTTAGTGCAATTTTGTAATATGGCATTATAATGTGATATTTTTATTATTAACATACTTCAAAATCTGAAAAATGGAGCTTTAAAAATAACAGGGCTTACGGGGGGGAAAACGGTTAAGGCAAAATTTATGCAACTTTGTAACCAGAACACTAATACAATCAATAATTGGTACCTGAGGAGATAACTCTGATCAGTCAGGCAGGCCAGCCAGTGTGGCTGGAGGCTGTCATAAGTGGATATTAAAATGCACAGGAAAATAATAGTATGGAAATTCTGGATACATTTTGATTAGAATGCAGCTGGCAGATGCTAAGACAAAGCAAATGCAAGTAGAACTCTGAGCCAGTAGGTTGCCAATGAGGTGAGTCAGGAGACCTCAGGTGCAACCTGCCATGAGTCAGAGATGGCACAATGCTGGGATGCAACTCCTGGGGAGAGAGGAAGCCCTAGATACTCATTTTGAATTGTAGTGATATATAGTCAAAAGAGCCACTGCTGCTAATGCAATAGTGTAAAGGAGGCTTTTCCATTCCTGCTGAAAGCTGTAATTCTACTCCTGCTATTCTGGCTCCCCTTGCCTAGAAAAATTGCATGTCAAACAATGTGACTTCGGAGTAAAACTTTCATTATTCTTTTATTTACCAATCATGTATGATCTAACTACCTTACAGAAACCCTATTAGGACAGATGCTATCTAGGTAGAGTACTTATACCCTAGGAACTGGTGAATTATACTTCTATATGTTTTCTATAGAGAAACTCTTGCCACAAGATGACAAAATAACACTATTAATAACAGTGCAAAAGTGAAAACCATCTAATAGTTGTAGAGAAGGAAATAAACATGTCTAGTCTTACAAAGGAACACTATTCAGTAACTAAAATGAGTGAACTAGAAACATGTATGAACAAGGATAGATTTCAAAGTTATAATGTTGACATAAAAGATAAAATCATTAGAAATAAGGGAAATGATAATTAAAACCATAATGAGATGCCATTTCACACACACTAGCATGGCTATATAAAAAAGACAAATAACAAGTGTTCTTGAGGATACAGGATCACTGCAATCTTCACCTACAGTTGGTAGAAATGTAAAACAGTACAGTCACTTTGGAAAACAGTATTGTAGTTTATTAAAAAGTCAAATACAAGTTTAACAAATGACCCAGCAATTCCATTCTTGGTATCTCTCAAGAAAAATGCAAATACACATCTACACAAAGACTCATATACACAGCAAGCAAGTGTTCATAGCAGCATTATTCTTAAGAGCCAAAAAAGTGAAAACAACTCAAATATCCATCAACTGATGAATGAATTAACAAAATATGGTAATAACCATAAAATGCAATACTATCTGGTAATAAAATGTAAGAAACTGAAATACTGATACTACAATATGGATGAACCTGAAATATGCTAAATCAAAGACATAGAAGATCACATATTGTGTAATTTCATTTATATGCTATATCTAGAAAAGGCAGATCTTGAAAGACAAGAAAGTGGATTAGTGGTTACTTAGGGTTGGAGGTGGGAATAGATTTGACTGCAAATGGACACAAGGAATCTTCTGAGGTGAAGGAAATGTTCTAAAATTGAATTACGGGGATGTCTTGCACAACTCTGTAAACTTAATCACTGAATTGTACACTTAAAGATTTTTTTTTTATTTATTTGTCAGAGTGAGAGAGAGAGGGAGAGAGCATAAGCAGGGGGAGCAGCAGGCAGAGCAGACAAAGGGAAAAGCAGGCTCCCCACTCAGCAAGGAGCCCAATGCGGGACCCATTCCCAAACCCTGGGATCATGACCTAAATGCAAGGCAGACGCTTAACCTACTGAGCCCAACCAGGTGTCACTGAATTGTATATTTAAAATGAGTGTGCTTTATGGTATATAAATCATACCTCAATTAATTAATTGATTGATTGATTGATTAAAGTAGGCCCCACACCCAGCATGGAGCCCAACGTGAGCTTGAACTCACGACCCAAAGATCAAGACCTGAACTGAGATCAAGAGTCAGATGCTTAACTGATGCGCCACCCAGGGGCCTCCTCAATTAAATTATTTTTAAAGTGTTGAATGAAAAAAGCAAGTTGCTTAATTTATGTCAAGTAGAATAGCACTTATGTAAAATTTAAAACCCAAAATAGCAGTATATGTTATGGACATACATACATAAGAAAATATAAAATCACATATGGTAACAATTTACACCAACTTTAGAATAGTGTTTATCTCTAGAAATGAAGAAATGGTAAAAGAATGGAAGAAGCTTAGCTAACTCAACCAAATACTACTGTAGTCTATGGTAGGAGTAGTAAAAAAGACTATAGCAAAAAGACTACAGCAAAAACCTCACCTTTGCTCAATTCTGTATCTTTGTGGACTTCTACCATATTGGCTGGTGTACACTGAAGAGTATCAGGAGACAGAACTTCAGAGTGCAATGTTAACTCAGCAGAGAACTCCTGAGATCCATCGCTGTAGTCCACTGATCCTGACAGTGTTCTGCTTAATTAAAACATATCCTTTATAACAAACTAGATAACCAAGCAATAAAATTAGTTCTGAGATCTATAAAAAATAACCACTTACACAGAGAAATCATTCTGTCTGAGAATTTCCTGAAGTCTCTTCTGAAAATTTTTTTCACTTTCTGTTGCTGGCACAAACCTGCGATCTTTGAATTTTAAAAGTGCATTAAAACATATGGATAACAAATGAATGAAATATTTTCCTTTCTCTTTTTTTTTTCTTTTCTCTATGGGGGCAAATGGTGGGTATTTTCCTCTCTCTTAGAGTAGCTTTTAAAATGGTAACGATTTCCTATCTTTCTCTTGACACATATATCACTTAAAAGTAGCCCTATTATAAAATCAAACAGAGAAATGGTTGATAATGAAGCTATAAAATTAAGCACTTAAAGTCAGTTCAAGATTAAGTTCTATAATTATAACTTAAATCTAAAACAAAAACATTGTTCTCTACTTATAAATGTATCACACACTCTGAAGCTAGAAATTTCCCCCTTATAAAATATTTCTCTTAGAAGGCATTCAAAATTTATCATAGCATTTTTACTGTTCAAGACATAATAAAAATTTTAACTGGACTTCAATGTATACTTACTACTGTATTTCAAATATATTTACCTTCTGAATTATGTCCTTTTCATTCTTTTACATGTCTTTAATTCTTTTATTTTTATTTAAAATTTTTTATTGTATTCATGGCATTTATTTGAGCCCTCGAATTCTTTTTTGAATGTAGAATTTAGTCATACATAAAATGAGTATTTTTTTCAGAGCTATACAAGATGATCATAGTAGGAATTTATAGGACATACCAAGAAAATAGTTTAAGGGCAGTCTTTCAAGGGTTACATTTTCAAAGCTTAATGAACAAAATATATTGTTTCTAAGTTGGGACTTTTATCTTCTGTGAGTATTCTACAAAAGCCTAGAACATACTAGACAATAAAGGAGCAAAGAGGTAGAACAAGAAGACAAGGTAAGGTGAAAACCAAGAACAATGAAGATGCCAGTTGCTACGGGGATAAGGGGTGCGGGTGGAGGGAGAGAACAATCAGTGACACTTTGGAGGTAAAGAATTACAGTTCAGAGCAATGACAAAAGGAAAAAACTAGGACATTTAAAGGTAATTTAAAAAGTAAAATTTAATGTCAAGGTAAAAACTCAATGGCTTAAACTTTCTTATTAGAATATCTAGTGTAAAAAAAAAAAAAAATCACCAGAGTACTATTAGGTTTATACCTTGTGATTCGGGTTGGCTAATTTGAGAAGTTTCATTTCTGTTTCTTCGCCGTTGCTTTTCATCTTCCCATATGGCCTGCAGACCAGGGTTTCCACCAATTTGAGCTATAATCACAATAATACTTCAATACGACAAGGATCAAAGTGAAAAATACTTGCTCAGAAAAAGAAATCCAAAGTTTAAAAAAAATAAATACTGCCTTAAAAAAAATTACCTGCTTTGTGTAATAAAATGACCAAACATTCCCAATCTACACTGTTACATTATTTTTTTTTTTTTAGTTTTCATCCTACTGGCTCCCAAAAACCCAGCAAATGAGTAAGATTCAAACATCTGATGACAGTCAAACCTAAGAGTTCCCTCCCTGGTATATAACCTGAAAATTAAAAAATTAAAAGGCAGAGTATATGAAATTCTTTCATGATATCTAGTATATTTAGTGTCTTACTTTAGGCTCATGTCTATGCAAACATACTTACATGAATGAAAATATTAATGAAAAAATAATGACCATCTCATCAGAGGTACAGAAGAAATCTTCTTAACATTCTGCACCCTCCTTCTATAACATATTACTTCTCTACTAATGTTTTCTTCTCTATTTTTTCCACTCTATTTTGGTCACTAAATTTTAAAAATAAAAAATCACATATTGATAATTGTGTATATACCTTCAATGTCCAGCCGATTTAAGATATCAGCAGCTACAGCATCCACTTCTAATTCACATGTACTTTGTGGTTCAACACCTTCCAGTATTAAAGAGCTGTATTAAGAAGATATAAAAAATATAATAATCAGGTGTGCCTGGCTGGCTCAGTCAGTTAAGCATGCAACTCTTGATCTTGGGGCTGTGAGGTCAAGCCCATATTGGGCAGATTACTTAAAAAATAAATAACAGTTAAAAAATACATGTCACATAAGAACAAATTTTCTGAAGACTTTTCTTATGTAATTTTTCATATTTAGTGATATTATAGTAAGTCACAATTATTCATGATGATACTGTGTGTGTACATACAAAGAAATAAAAAAATAGGAAGAAAAAAATACAAAACCTGTTGTATTGACAACTCTATTGAGATCCTTTTTCAGTATATTTAATATATTTTGGTTCATTATATTTTATATATAAGGAATGTATAATATTTTAGCATGTGGGTCATATCCAGGGTAGAATGGGATTAGATGACAACAGAGGGATTCAGAAACCATATACATTTGTAAGCACTTGCCCAGAGGCATTTTCCTCAGCAATCATAGCTGGTTTAAAAAAAAAAAAAAACACAAAAACAACGAGGACAGAATATGTAACAAGACATAAGGGGAAGTGAGCATACTGAAAAGTGGGGCAAATGATACCGTTCTCCCTGCCTTCAACTACTGATGAGCTGAGGAACGCTTTAAAAGTCTCCATAACTACAGAACTAAGAAACTATATGAGTTCAACAGTGGGATCATAGCTAAGAAAAGTGGTGATACCACAAGGCCATTAATTTTTATGACAACTTCAGAGGGTTGTTCCCCACTAATGTTCTTTTACTCAAAAGCATTTTTTTTTTTAATCACAGCAGGATTATGAAGACACCACATAACCATCCCTGTTTTTTGTTTTGTTTTTAAAGATTTATTTATTTATTTATTTGACAGAAAGAAGAGAGATCACAAGTAGGCAAAGAGAGAGGGGGAAGCAAGCTCCCTGCTGAGCAGAGAGCCCGATGCAGGGCTCAATCCCAGGACCCTGAGATCATGACCTGAACTGAAGGCAGAGACTTTAACCCACTGAGCCACCCAGGCGCCCCATAACTGTCCCTGTTTGACAGAATGAATGTACAACATCTAATACGAATACCAGTTTGCTCATTCCAAAATCTAGATCTCCTACAAAAACAGACCCCAAATGAAAAGGAGAACTTTTATTAGAAAGTAGGTGATGACAGATTTCATTAACATCTTTGGTTGACTTTTTTTTCATGTTTTAAAAGAAACATATTAGCAAAACCCAATTTTCTATTATCTATCTCTAAGGAAATCCCTATATGTATATACATATATGTGTAGATACAAAATATACATATATCTTTTTTACCATTGATAGAAGGAACATATTAACCAACCTATCACAAAATATCCCTTTTACTTTCAGAAAAAAATAATTATCAATTTAGCTTTTCTTTTTTTATTCATATAATTTAATAAAACCAGTTTTGCCATGAATTGTAGTAGTAGATAAAATATTTTGGTCAACAGTTTTCCCCTCTTACCAAAAAGTTTCACAATTTTTGCAAGAATTATACTGTAAATTTCAAGGGTGAATTTTCCAGTAGTATATGTGTGATAAAAGATGGAATAACAACAACAAAAAAATCTCATAATAAAAATCACAACTATTTCTTGCCCTTATTACAAAACTACTTTAGACATTCAGTACAGGAGGTGTTCCTAGGGAAAGGAAGTAATTTTCACAATTAGAAATTTGTTTCCAAAAAAAAAAAAAAAAAAAAAGAAATTTGTTTCCAGTAGATTGAAAAACCATAAGTAAAAAATTTGAGTCAGAAAAACACGTAAACCATTCATTACAGTCATGAAAAGCAGATAAGCAATAGGATAGTAACTAGACAATTGTGCCTCTCTGAACATTTGTTTCTAGCTTAACACAACAGACATACTAATTAGAATCACTGAGGGTGAAGCTCAAACATCTATAATTTTAAAAGTCTCTTCAGATCAACTGATGGACAGCCAGGGTTGAGATTATTGCAGTAGACTTGACTTTTGTGGATTCAACACTCTGGCAAAGGACCCTGAAGGTCCACGATATGTGATAATTTACAATGAGTTAACAAGTAGGGTTAACAGAACTGCTAACTCAGCACTCTCATCTCTTAAAAGTTTGCTATTTGTCGTGGTCCTTGTAATAATGTTTGTGAGGGAATATAACATTTCTTTAAAAAAAAAAAAAAAAGGTACCCAGCAAGAAGGTGATAATAGCACTGGGGACAGAAATGAGACTAATAAAATCTAAGAGTACTAATCCATGGCAAAATTTTTTTGACATTATGTTATTTGCACTCAGTGAAACAATAGATTCTCATGTTTATTACAATATAAGCATCCCCAAAATACCAAAACATGGTATAATGTGAGACTAAAATATACAGCTATCCTATATTTATTATAAATTCTAACTCTGAGTACCTCGTCTAATTTTACTAGTTTGCCTACTCATATCTTTGCTCGTAATTTGTCAGTTGCTAAGAATAAAATGGCCTCCCCCCAAAAATTCTAAATCGCAAACTTTTTTATTATATATGGTTTCCCAAACTTCTAACCAGTAAAGCTCTACTATGACCTAACTAGAAAGATGGTTGCTTATAAATGGATTTCAAATACTAATAAACTCTGGTCTTATTTGATCAAGCAAAACACAAGTTATTAAATATAAAACTTTCAGAACTGAAGACTCTAGTGAATAGGCAAAGTCCTTGGATCAAACTGATGTGCTCCAATTTCAGAGAGATAGAGGAACTGTATCACAGGCCTAAGAAATGAAGGCAGCAAGTAGATTCTTGGTCACATTGCCCTGGACTGATTAGAACTTGATTTCATGTGGTGATTAATATTCTGTCTAAATTTAATACCCTTTCGACATAACTAAAAAACAATTCTGCTGTACTGAGAAGAAACCAAGAAGTACATATGTATGTATATGTGAATGTGTGGGTGCATGTTTATCAAAAAGTCCTAATACTTGTTAAAGTCAATCTAAAGGTAAGGTGGCGGAGTCACTGTACATATCATGTTGAAGACCTTGAAGTCTGGTTCTGGTACAATTATTTCTATGATAAAACAATGTATTGTATTTCTAGCATTATTTAGTGAGATTTTCTTAACTTTAGGTATTAAAAACCCAAGTAATTCTAAAATGTGAAAATTCTGTGAAGTACATATTAGAAACTTAAACAACATAAACTTTAAGCAAATATTTTTATGATAGTTTATCTTTAGTTGCTCACTAAATTCACTTTATTATGAAATAAAACATAAAATCATTTAACTAAACACTTTTTCTGTCTTGCACTGTTCATGAAAACTACATACTTAAAAAAGCATCAGAGGACTTATGTGAAAAGAGGAAGACCATAATTATCCTGCCAATACCCAACTGATAAATAAAGGATCAAGAAAGCTTGGGCAAACTTTGTGGTATAAAACAGATACCTTTCTGAATTCTATGTGTTGATAATTTAGATTGGTACCAATTACATATCTATAATCTAAATATTTGGGAAATGTTACCTCCCCCAGAAAGTCTAAAATAATACAACTGGCCAAAAGAAATCACAGACTACATTAATCACACACAGTATGTCAACCTACTTTTTTCCATAAAATTATTTAGAAATTTGGGGGTTATTTTTATTAAAAATGTTTACTATTTACATTTTAAATTGCTATTTTACTATGTGATTTTTACTTGAAAAGTTATAGGATATCAATTTACAATGAAGATAGATGTTGGAGAGAAGTATAAAAATTTATACCCAGATTACTTTTTTTTTTTTTTTTTTAAAAGATTTTATTTATTTGACAGAGAAACACAGTGAGAGAGGGAACACAAGCAGAGGGAATGGTAACGGGAGATGCAGGCTTCCTGCCGAGCAAGGAGCCCAATGTGGGGCTCGATCCCAGGATTCTGGGATCATGACCTCAGCCGAAGGCAGACGCTTAATGACTGAGTCACTCAGGCGCCCCTAGATTACTTTTATTAATTAGGTAATACATAGTTCTATTTTCATATTTCCAAGGTCTGTTTTTAAAATGATTCCATGTAACATGCTAATGTTGAGAAATGCTTCTCTGACAAACTTATAGATTAAAAAACATTTATTAAAAAACATTTGATTATAGTAAGCACTGTTTTTTTTTTTTTTTAATACAGTAGGATATACATAAATAGGTTTTTTGTTTTTTTTCTTTACAACATTAACTAACCTTGGTATTTCATCTTCTTCCCACCGAAATAAAGTACCAGTAAGAGAACTTCCTGGTAGCCGATCCTTGCAAGACGCAGTTGTTCGCAATGGATCACCTAGGAATACAAAGGTAAAGGGGATAAATTCTACTTTTAACTTGCACACAATTACCCTTTAAGTAAAGTAATATAAAACCTACATGACTAGTTTTCAAAATTGTGCCCTTAAAATGCATACACACACAGGAATGCATATGTATGTCAGAGAAAAATGGTTCCAAACTAAGAGGGAACAAAAGTATTTGTAATATGGATATGAGAGAAAAAGATACAATACTTAGATACTGGAATAAAAGTATGACACATTTAAGTGTGCTACTGTGGTAGGTATGATTAAAATCTCATTTTGAAAATACTGAAGACTTAACAGTGAGTGGGAAACCTGGGGCAAATACAAATACAATTTGACCAGCAGTGGAAGAAGGGACTATGCATGTTTGCTTAATTGTGTAGGTTTCAGGCACTGAGCCCTGAGGTCATACTTTGAAGTAGTCTCTAAATTTTAGCAACTTTTCTGTGATCTCTTGTAGGAATTTAAATTCTAAGAGAAAGCTTAAATGAGTAGCATGGACAGAATCCTAACATTAAGAAAGAATCTAAATTTGTTATCTTTTCCAGCTAAATTTAATGCTTTGTTGTTTTAAGTAGGCACCAGGCCCAGTGTGGAGCCCAACATGGGGCTTGAACTCACCCTAAGATCAAGACCTGAGGTGACACCAAGAGTCAGACACTCAATCAACTGAACCACCCAGATGCCCTAGCACTTTGATCTTATTTGGTTAGCTTAATCACAAAATAGTGTAATTAAGACCTGAGATCAGGTATTACCATCTTTGTTATTTCAATAAAACACATGCCAAAACATTTAAGTGACTTTATATACCTTTAGATGTTTTTAAAGATTTTGCTGTTAGGTGGCTAGGGCATTAATATAAAATTACTTTGTAAGTTGTAAATTACCATATATATTATTTTCCAAAAAATTTATATGAAAAAAAAATCTACACAAATTTACCGATTTAAAGTTATCGATAATTTTTAAAAAGATTTTATTTATTTGACAGAGATCACAAGTAGGCAGAGAGGCAAACATAGAGAGAGGGGGAAGCAGGCTTCCTGCTGAGCAGAGAGCCCGACATGGGGCTCAATCCCAGGACCCTGAAATCATGACCTGAGCAGAAGGCAGAGGTTTTAACCCACTGAGCCACCCAGGTGCCCCAAAAGTTATTGATAACATTATAAAAATTCACATTTTACCTTTTTGTGCATTGTTTTAGCATATTTCCCTAAAGAGCATGGAAACTCCCTAACTTAAATATATATATATATATACATACAAAATTACATATATAATTTTACAATTGTGGATGATAAAAAATATAAAATACCTCTGTGGTGCTCAAAATATTTACTCTGTTTACTCTATATACTTCATCTTAACAACTATGGTAATTAGCACTATTTCCATTTCATCTGACACCTGATTATATAACTGAAATCCTGAGAAAAAAACCATATATGCCTATATACTGTTAAAATTTCTAAACCTTTTCTACTTTTGCACTTACTCCATTTTCAAGACTACATTATGTACATTAACTTGTCTTCCAAAATAAAAATGTTAAGTTATGCATATATGTAATATATATATTAACTCACCATAAGAAGTTAACTGTCAGTTTAATGTGTGAGAAACATGATAAAATATTAAAAAAAGCGATTCACTTATTCATTCTGTGATTTCACTATAACCTTTTATACAAAACAAGCAAAACAAACCAAACCAAAATCTAAGGGCCATTTAGTATAAGGAATTAAGATATAAATTTTATTTCATCATATTTGCAATTTCCCTGCTTTTAATTTCCAACTAAATTTCATGTATTCTTGCCTTCAAATGGTAAAAATTTTCCATATCTTGAAAAAAATTCTTCTAATTAACATCCTAATACTCATCTAACTTCTGTGACCAAAATAAATGGCTTACATATATTTGACAACTCAAACTTTTCTCATGTTTTCAGACTGGAAATAAACTTTTGTGAAAATTACCTTCTTTTCCTATAAATACCTACTATTCACAGTCTAGAATCTTTTCCATTCCTCAATCCTAATTGAACTATCATCTGTATTTGATACTGATAACCAACCTGTTATATTCTTTTATTCTCCCAATAACCTTTTTATTTTGAAATAATTTTACATTTATAGAGAAGTTGCAAGGGTAGTACAGAGTTTCTATGTATTGCTTACCAGGTCTCCCCTACTGTTAACATTTTACATTAGGACAGTACATCTGTCAAAATAAAGAAAACTGACATGGACACATTAATATTAACTAAATTGCACACTTTATTTGAATTTCACAAGTTTTCCACTGTTGTCCACTTTCTGTTTCAGGATCCAATTTAGTACACCACATTGCATCTAGTTATCCCTTCTCCCTAAGTCTCATCTGGTCTATTTCTCAGTCTTTCCTTGTTTTTTATGGACTTGAGAATCATGAGTATTGGCCAGGTTAACTGCAGAACATCCCCCCACATCTGGGTTAGTCTGATATTTTTCTCATTAGACTGTGGTAATGGGTTTTTGCAGTATCACAGAGATGAAGTGTCCTCCTCACCACCTCATATGAGGGGCTACACAATATCCACATGACACCACTGAGGATGTTAACCTTCAATATTTGGTTAAATAAAGTACAGTTCTATGGGTTTGATAAATATATAGACCCATGCAGTACCATACAGAATAATTCCTTCGCTCTAAAAGTTTGCCTGTACATTTATTTGCTTTGTAGTCAATACTGCCCTCTCCTCCAATTCCTGACAACCACTAATATGTTTTCCATTTCTATAGATTTGCTTTTTACAGAATGTTATATGAATGAAATCATCCAATCAGTAGCCTTTGGGTCTGGCTTCTTTCACTCAGTAAAGTGTGTTAAAGATTGATCAATGTTGTATGAATCAATAGCATGATGCTTTTTATTGATAAACAGTATTCCACTGTATGGTTAGATCACAGTTTATCCATTGCCCCATTGAGTAGACATCTTGGTTACTTTAGACTTTTAGCAATTATGAATAAAGCTGCTATAAACATTTGCATACAGGTTCTTGGGCAGACATAACTTTTAAATCATTTGGGTAAATGCAAAGGAGAGAAACTGCTGGGTCATATAAGTCTATATGTAACATTATGAGAGATTATGAGAGATAACATTACTGCCAAACTGTATTCCAAAGTGGTCACACTATTTTGCATTCCAACCAGCAATGAATGAGAGTTACTGTTGTTCCACATCCTTATCAGCATGTATTGCTAGTTTTCGGATTTTAGCCATTCTAATAGCTACGTAGTGGTAGCTGTTTGTGATTATAATTTGCATTTCTCTAATAATATATAATGTTAACATCTTTTAATGTGTTTGCCATTGTTACATCTTCTTTGCTAGTTAGTATCTGTCCAGATCTTTTGAACTTCTTTTATTTTTTAAAGATTTATTTATTTGAGAGAGCTTGAGCACAAAGGCGCATGTTGCGGGAGGGGCAGAGGGAGAGATTCAAGCAGATTCCATGCTGAGTGTGGGAAAGTGGGACTTGATCCCATAACCCATGAGATCATGTTGCGAGCTAAAACCAAGAGTCAGATGCTCAATGGACTGAGCAACTTAGGTGCCCCTCTTTCGACTATTTTTAATCGGGTTGTTTGCTTTATTGTTGAGAGTTCTTTACATATTCCAAAATCAAGTACTTTATCTGATATGTAATTTGAAAATGTTTTCTCCCAGTGTGTGACTTATCTTTTCATTAATAGTATTTTCCACAGAGCTAAAATTTTTAATTCTGATAAAATCAACTTAGCAGTTTTTCTTTTCATGGATCACATTTTTTGTATTCTACCTAGAACCTCATTGCCAATCCAAAGTCAGGCAGATTTTCCCTTTTTTTCTTCTGTAAGTCTGATAGTTTTACATTTCACATTTAAGTCTATGATCCATTTTGAATTACCTTTTCTTTTTTTTTAACAGTCTTTAAACTCTAATTTATTTCTGGTCATAGTTCTTTTTTTTTTTTTTTTTAAATTACTTTTTATATAAGGTATGAAGTTGTGTCTGGATTCTTTCATTTTTATTTTCTGGCATTCAATGATTCCAGCACCATTTGTTGACAAACTATCCTTTCTTCACTGAATTACGACTACACCTTTGCCAAAGTTGATGTTATTTGTGTGGGTCTATTTCTGGGTTTTCTTTTGTTCTATCAGTCTGTATGTCCATCCTTTTACTAATACCATGCTGTCTTGATTACTGTAGCTTTATAATAAATGTCTTGAAATTAGGTGATGTGATTTAAAGCTCTACTCTTAAAAATCTCCCCCCCAACGAAAAGAAGGATCTCCCAGATAAGAAATAACACAGCCCTCACAAGAATTTGGGGAAACAGTTCCTGTAGGTAAGAAAGTTAAGCAGTGAAGTTGTCTCTCTCCTACCTTTTTTTTTTTTTTTTTTAATCTTTTCTCTTCCTGCCTCCACTTTCTAATCTTTTTCTCTATGGGGAAAAAGAAAGATACTGGGAAGACAGACTACTTCCTCCTTTATTAGATGATCTCTAACTTGGGATCCTATGGACCATTTATACAACTCGGTTTATATAGAATTTTATAAAATTCTAAGATTTTGAGATGATGAGAAAAACTGGCATTTAGTAAACTGTAAGTTGTCACCTAAAACTGAGATTATTATCTAGTAGAATTAGTTATGACCAAATAAATTATTTTGGTCTACTTAAAAAAGGAGTCACGTTGGTCAATGCTTCAATTTTTGTGCATTTAAAAATGTAATATTTAGGGGCGCCTGGGTGGCTCAGTGAGTTAAAGCCTCTGTCTTCGGCTCAGGTCATAATCTCAGGGTCCTGGGATAGAGTCCCACATCGGGCTCTCTGCTCAGCAGGGAGCCTGCTCCCCCATCTCCCTCTGCCTGCCTCTCTGCCTACTTGTGATCTCGCTCTCGCTGTCAAATAAATAAATAAAATCTTTTAAAAAATAAATAAATAAAATAAAAATGTAATATTTAATATAAGTTGTCAATATAAAACAATCTCTTTTCGGGAAATAGTAATCCTGCATCTAAATTGTTTCACATAAGAGTATTATTAGCAACATGGAGAGACATGACAAACACAACTATAAGTGAATATAACATTATATGTTAAAGCATTGAAAATAGCATTGTATTTGATAAGGATTCTGAATTACAGTTTTCCAAATTGCATCTATAATTCCAGTCCCTGAATTCTTTGTAAGTCTTCGGTGCATGTGCTTGTGCACATGTGCGCATGTAAGTGTTTGCTAGGTTTTGCTCAGAGACAATTTTCTTGTGTGACTGGTATATTCTAAATTGTGTGGACATATTATATTTGAAATGTTATTTTTAGAAATAATTTAAGATTTTTAATAAAGAATATTCTTCTACTGTACTACAGGAATTTGCCTCTACTGACTCTGAGTATATGACCAGACCATCACCACCTCAGATTAAGTTCTAGATCTGGGAAATCTCTTTTATTCCCAAGGAATTCAAACTGTGTTGAAGTATCTCAAAGGCTGTTCCACTTCCTAGTTCGTAAGGTCATCTTACCCAAGAAGACCCTGGGTTTTGTTTCTGCCTCTCTCATTTGGAAAGGCTGTCTCAATGGAGGCTCTAAATTTTCCAGGATGACCAAACCCCTCAGGACAAAGGTTGATTTTCAGCAGTCTATTTCCTCTTTTGGCCAGTATTTCTTTATTGTTTTGTATCTTTGATTCATTTAAGATTTTTAAAAAATCTTCTTAGCCTTTAAATTGTTTTTAATAGGAAGGTTGATTATAATAACTTAGTCCACTATTGAGCAGGAAAGAAAAATCCTCCCTGGTTATTTTTCAGAGCACAGTTTGGATACTGTAGAAGAAATGTAAGAAGTTAAACCAAAAAGAATAGACAGTAAACTATGAGATAAATAAAACTAGCCTCTGGTTTAAGAAGTATGACAATAAAGGAAAAGGAAAAAATTAAAACAGAAAGGACAATAGCAATGGCAGAAAAAAAATGTTAGTTTCATTTTGTTTCAAGTAGAAGAGAAGGAATTCAATGAGAACAAAAACATAAGATGCCAGACCACCTGACCCGGAAATTCTATTCCTAGGTAAGTGCCCAAGAGAAGTGAAAATATACGGCTACACAAATATCTGTACTTATGTTCAAAGCAGCTTTGCTCATAACAGCCAAAAAGTGGAAAACCCAAAATTTCCACCAGTTGATAAGTAGATGAACAAAATGTAATATGCTCATAAAATAGAGTATTATTTGGCCATAAAAAAGAATGAAACACTAATAGATGTTACAACATGGATGAATCTTAAAAACATTAGGCTAAATGAAAAAAAAAAAACAACCCATACGATTCCATTTATGGGAAATGTGCAGGCTGGCAAACACAGAGACAGAAAATTGATTAGTGGTTGCTAACGGATGGGAGGCATGGAAGGGTTAGAGGTGAGTGCTAAAGACTAGTTTCTTTTAGAGGTGCTGAAATGTTCTGAATTTGACTGTGGTGATGGTTGTATAACTCTGAATATACTTAAAGCCAAGGGATTGTTCATTTTAAATGAGTAAGTTGTATAGCCTGTGAATTATATTTCAATAAAGTTATTACAATACAAATTCTTTTGAGATTCTTTTCCTGATAAACCCTAACACCATTTTGCATATTACTTTTTATTCTTTATCCACTCAACAGTTACTTTCTAAATATATGTTATTTTATGAATCATCAATTATATAACACTTGTTTCAAAGCTTTAATTTGAACTTGGGAAATTAACCTTACTTTTCCTTCTTGCTTTTCGAAACTTGACAGCAGCCAGATTTATTAAATTCATTCCATAGAGATTGTAGTCAATGAACAGCTGTAGGAGGTAGGGAATATGCGCTTCATGAGGCTGGTAAAATTTATTCATTATGGCTCCACTTTGCAAAAGTTCACATATCCTAAATTAGAAAAAAAGTTATATCATAAAATTATGGTTCCTAAAATGTCAAGTGAAACATTACACTACTATAGAGAATGAAACACAGTATATTAGAACACAAATTTCTTATTTTAATTTTACTGAAAATTTGTTAGAAATTAAAAGTTTAGGTCAAGTTTTAAAGTAAGCTGCATACTCAAAGAAAATGACAAAAAACTACTTGGATGAAGAATATTTTGACTTCGAAAACCAACTTAATACTAATTATATTAAAAAAAAGAATGTCAAAAGTGTTTAAAATATGAATTTTTCCTGAGGTGCCTAGCTGCCTCAGTCAGTGGAGCATGTGACTCTACCTCCATGTTCTAAGTTTGAGCCCCACGTTGGGTGTAGAGGTTACTTAAAAATAAAATCTTAAAAAAAAAAAAAAAAGTTTTTCCTTTTAAACATTGAGAAAAACATTTTAAAAGATTATTACAAACATTCTAAACAAGGATTTATGACTCAAATCCACTACTCAAATATCATTTAAATATTTTTCTTCTCTTGAGTTATTTTTCTTTCATGATGGAGAATACAAGCAATATGCAATTATAGAAAGTGTAAGTGCTATGCAAGAGAAGTATATGAAACATCTAGAAGGAATTAATAAGATAAAGGTACAGAAGTTGTTTCTGCAAAGCCTTCTTGAAGAGAAGTCTCTAAGCAGGAGACTAAATGATGAATTAAAGATACTTCTTCTCTGAAGAAGGGAAGAGTATTTCACATGAATAAAATTACACATGTGAAAGGTCACAAGAAAATGTGGCTTATTTGGGAACTGAAATCACTGAGTGAGGCTTAGTGACAAGAGGCTGTGGTGAGTGTGTCTATGGGGGTGTGGGCTAGAGAGATAATGAAAAGTCAGATCATTCACAGCCTATTAAGACATTCAAAGACATGGCAGAATTTGCCTTTGAAGTAAAGAGCAGGAAAGAGAAATGACCAGGGTAGCTAAAAAAAAAACACAGGACTAGAGCTAGGAAGTGAGAAGGCTATTGTGGAAAAACTAAGATGATGGTAGCTCTAACAAAGATCATGGCAATATGTTGATTCAGGAGACATATAAGGAATAGTCAAGCCTTGATGACTGACTAGATGTGGAGGATGTGGTAGAACAGGAGTTAAGGACAATGTCTAGATTTCTCGGTGGTGCCACATTTACTGAAATAGGACTGGAAGAAAACAGGTTTCTTTGCAGATCTTTTTGGAGGGGGATTAAGGATAAACTCAGTTTTAGACATACTGGGGTTTAGGTATTGTGAGGTATTCAGGTAGGTTTCCATGAAAATACTGACAATGAAAATGAGGAGAAGAATAACTTTATTTACACAACAGAGGCAGTTAACATATATTTAAGGACTATATATATATTTTAAATGCTTAATCTCAAGTAATCCTCACTACAAACCTATGAATAGAGAAACTGAGTTTTTGATTAAAAAGTTGTCCCAAATCATACAAATTAAAAGTAGAAGAGCAAAATTAAAGTTTTCTCTGATTTGTGAGCCTTTACTCTTAACTGCAGAGCTATTCTATTTATCCAGAAGATGGTGTGATACATTGATCCAGAGCTCTGGAGAAAAATTTAGGCTATTGATATATACCTGGAAGCCAAATGCATAAAGATTAACAAAAAGAAAAAACAAACCATGACAGTAGATAGGGCTGTACAGTGAGGTGAGAGTACAGAGAGAAAAACTGAAAGCCTAAGACATAACCCCAAGAACAGCTGCAGATGTTATGACAACAAAATGGCATAAATATAAATGATCAGACAGGTATAAGGAAAATCAGAGGAGGCTTATATCAAAGAAAGTGAACACCTAGGGTTATTTTAAAGCACTATAACCATAGACATAAGGGCAAAAGTTAAGGACAAAAGGTGTTAACTGGATTTAGCAACATGGAGATCTGATTCTGATAACGCAAATCCTCTGAAAGGGTCTAAGGAATCCCCAGTGCACACTTTAACAACTACTATTCTAGACTAATGGGTTCCATTTTTTTCTATGAAGTAGAAGGCAAAGACTCTCGGGAGGGGCTTAACATTTGAGTCAAGAGGGTGGAGAAAGGTAAGAAGAAAATTAGAGAAAAGCAGAAATAAGGCAGGGCAGGGCCCAGGTGAAGTTGAAGACTATGAATTCACAGTGGCACCAATCTGTTGGGATTTTTTTGTATCCTACAGTAATCAGAAGCCAGAGTTTATAGCAGAGAAAAAAATGTAAATAAACAGATTAACCCAGAACTGATAGTTTACCTGGAGACAAAGGAGTTGAGAAGACAGAGAACAGAATCTGAGCTGAATAGGGAAGAAATTGCAAGAGAAGGCTATACAGAATGGGACAGTAGTAGTGAGGCCAGGGAATTTAAAGACTAAAAACAAAACCAAACAGGGGCATCTGGGTGGCTCAGTCATTAAGTGTCTGCCTTCAGCTCAAGTCAAGATCTCAGGGTTCCTGGGATCCAGCCCCGCATTGGGCTCCCAGCTCAGTGGGAAGCCTGATTCTCCCTCTCCCCCTCCCCATGCTTGTATTCCCTCTCTCACTCTCTATCTGTCAAATAAATAAATAAATTCTTTAAAACAACACATAAAGGATCTTTTTCCCCCATAAAGGATCTTATTAGAGCCACGAAAAGGTTCTAAAACTGAATTATAGTGTAAGTGCACAACTCAGTAAATTTACTTAAAAAAAAAAAAAAGAAATTACTGAACTGTATATACTTAAAACGTGTGAATTTTGTGCTAAATTAGATTTCGGGGCACCTGGGTGGCTCAGTAGGTTAAAGCCTCTGACTTCCGCTCAGGTCATGATCTCAGGGTCCTGGAACTGAGCCCCACATTGGGCTCTCTGCTCAGCAGGGAGCCTGTTTCCCTGCCTCTCTGCCCACTTATGATCTCTCTCTGTTGAATAAATAAATAAAATCTTAAAAAAAAAAACTTTAATATTAGATCTCAAAAATTTGTTAAAAAAAAGACACTGTAGTCAGAAACCAATATGTCTGCATTTAAAATCTCAGAGGTAGGACAAATTTTAGGGTGTGGTAAGAGTAGGTATTTAAGAAAAATGGAAGTAAAGCTCACAGGAGATAAGCAAGTAGAGAAAGCAAGAGACCAGGCTCCAAATATGTATAGCATTCATTCATTTTACAGAAAGTTACTGACTACTCTGTGCCAGACGCATATATTCTAAACATTAATCTCAGGAGTAAGCATCAAACATAGAAAAAAACCTTTGCCTGTGGACTTAACGTTCTAGCAGGACACCAATTGTATGTGGAAATTTTTTTAAAGATTTTTATTTATTTATTTATTTGAGAGCGAGGGAGTGAGCACATGCTAGGGGAAGGGGCAGAAGGAGTAGACTCTTCGCTGAGCAGAGAGCCTGCCGCAGGGCTTGATCCCAGGACCCCAGGATCATGACCTGAGCCAAAGGCAAATGCTTAACCAATTGAGCCATCCAAGCACCCCTGTATGTGGAAATTTTAAGAAGAGGATATGTGCATATATGTGTGTATATATATGTGTGTGTGTACATATATATGTACACATATATATGTATATGTATGTGTGTGTGTGTGTGTGTGTGTGTATATATATATGGAAAATAAAAGGACACACACCTTACTCTTAAATCACCTCTAGGGGAAAAAAGTTAAGAGGGAGGGTAAATAAAATATAAATATTTATATTTCATAAAAAATATGAAATATATTTATAATTCATATAAAACATGAAAATGTTTTTCATATATACTATAACCAACATAGCACCTATAATGTGCCTGGCACTGTTCAGAGCGATTTACAGATATTAACACATTTGATTATCAGAACAACGTGCACTAACATCAATCCTATTTACAAATGAGGAAGATAAGTCACAGACAGATTAAATAACTTGCCTAAATTCTCTCAGGGAAAAAGTAGCACAGCCAGATTTTGAATACAGGTAATCTCTCGATAAATCAGGGAATTTCACGTAGGCACTGTGATAAACTGACTATCTAATTTAAAGCAAACTTACTGAAAATAATAAGTATTTGATTGCTATAGTCACAAGGAAGAAAAACAGATTAGATGTATACTTCACATAGAACTAGGCTATTTTTAAAGATGTATGCAAATTTTATTCATGGTTCCCCCTCTAGCAAACTTGGGGCTGAGAAAGTAAAAATGATTAAGATTTACTCTCACCACTGTGTGTGCAAGAGAGGGTAAGAATTCAGTGACTATTCTTTTGGACTCCATGGATATGACCAAGGGGAAGTGGTACAAGAAACATCATTGTCTATAAGTGCCTGTTCTGAAAAATTGTTTTGGTACCCCATATAACAGAAGCTGTTTGGGATAAGGGTGGGAGAAGATTATAGAGAAAACTAGTTTTCACTGGTTACTTGGAGAAGAGAATACCATTGGGATTAAGGCAGTGATTCAGTGAAGCAATCAGTTGTCCTAATTCAGAATAAACCTCACATCGTTGGTAGCTGTATCTCCCTTGGTGCCTAAATCCACTCTGGGGAAACGTTCAATTTGTGTCTTACCAAAAGGTTACCTTTTGAAATCTAGTACTTACTATCAGAGAGATCTTCTGAAAAAACAACAGTAAGCATTTCTCTAAGGACACTTTTACCCTAGCTCATCACCACACAGAGTGAAAACTGTTGTTGTGAGCCCCAGAGGATGACTAAAGTTTTCTTTATATGTGCCCTTCCTGCCATCAATAACTTAGGCTCCATGACCACTGACAAAATAAGATATAGACAGACGTACCGAGGGAAAGAACAAAACAAAACAAAACCAGAAACAAAACAAAAAACTTGGGATATAAAATTTCACTAATATTAATAAAGAGTCAACAGGATTTTGAGTTCTTAGAAATCCTTACATTCTGGCCTCACTCTCATGTATATCTTTTTGCTTTGAATCTAAAGAGCAGATTTCTCCTGGTATTGAACATTTGCTCTGGCTACTAAGATCCTACAAGGCAGCCATCATCTCTTTATCTAATTCTATAAGCTCTCTAAACCTAAGACAGAAAAGAAGCAGTAAGAAGCCATGAAGCAAGGTCCTTTCACTCTTAAAATATCCTTCCTAGAGGCCAAACTATGGCTCTCTTTGCACATAAATATACATATGGTCTCTTTCTTTAATAATGCTACAAACTATATAATCCTTTCTTCTAGATTTTTTTATTATTAAAATACTTAAGTGATAGTCATTCATATTTTTATTTATCTTGTACCTTTTCACCATCGCAGGATTGTAAAGATAGATCTTCATAAAGTGTCTTTCCTTCTCATGATAGCCATAAAAAGGCCTGAAATAAAAGAAAAAGATATTTCAAATTATTTTCTGCATTCAGAGATGAAGTAATGCAGCTTGTTGCCCAAATTAGACTCAGGTGACCTAATTCAGTCTTATTTATATTTAGTATTAACCAAAACCCTAAAAAAAAACCAAACAAAACCATTCAATTAAACCTACAACAGGTTAATATATAAAATATTGAAATCTGGTTACCTCTTTTAAGAAGTTTAAAAATACGACTTTCAAAATCTAGGGACAAAAAGGAGCGGTAAACTATTTATACCTTAATTTCAATCATAATAACTCTATTAAAAAATGGCTCTTTTCTCTTTACTCTAACCACGTACGAAAAAAACAGACCTTTCAAGCACTTTCTTCACCTATTTCCCATTTTTTCTGTCAAAAGCTATATTTCTTCACTAACAAAGTCCTTTAATTAACAGCATTCATGAGGCGCCTGGGTGGCTCAGTCGGTTAAGCGTCTGCCTTCAGCTCAGGTCATGATACCAGGGTCCTGGGATGGAGCCCCGCATGGGGGTGCTCAGCGGGAAGCCTGTTTCTCCCTCTTCCACTCACCCTGCTTGTGTTCCCTCTCTCTGTCAAATAAATAAACAAAATCTTAAAAAAAAAAAAAATTAATAGCATTCATGTTACTTTGCTTATTTGTCTCTGTTTATTATGAATTTTTTAAGTTCACTAGCCAGAGACAATTTACCTATATTATATATGCACATATACGTGTGTGTGCCTAACACATATCCAACTCAAATGAAGCCTGTGAAAGAAAACTGTGCAGATAGGAACTTAAGAGATTGAAAAGATCATGGCCTTATGTTAGGACCCTAATTACGTTGAGGCTGGATTTTTCTCAAGGGCATTAGCTAGAATGGGGAAAGGAAGAAGCAAAACCTACATGGTAAGGAGAGAAACAAGTCTTTAGTGCAAGATGAAATATGCTGGAATACCATGTTGCATCATTTCAGAAGGATCTAAAACTACACCAGTACCTCTGATATACAGACTACCATAATCATTTTTTTTTCTTAAGTATGCTCCATGCCCAACATGGGGCTTGAACTCACAACCTTGAGATCAAGAACTACATGCTCTATCAATTGAGCCAGCCAGGTGCCCTCAGACTATCACTTTCAAAGATGATATAATTAGAAATAATATATAAACAAGTATGAATTTGCATACAAAATAAAAAGTTTCGTAACTCCCTAGAGTTTATCTGTAAATAAGTGGTTGGTTAAAACTTTAGGTGGGTAAACCCATTCACTTTCATTTAAAAAATACTGTCCCTTTATAATGGGCACTAGATAGAACTTATCCTCATTAGGATACCATTTCTGTCATGTCTGACTGTGTGGTGGACATCAAATACAGGAGTAATTTGGCAGCAGAGTCATTATTTGGAGTATAAACTTTTTTTTTTCCCCTAGCTAGTTTAAGCTTTTAGGTCAGAGCCAGCTATATGATTGTTGTAAAGCAATTTCTATTAAAAAAAAAAATCCAACTATTTACGAAGGCCTAAAAGGTTCTTTATCTCGTCCTTGCCATTCACTCCAATCTTGTGTCCTATCACTCCTCTTTTAGCCATCCTGAACATTTTAAGTCCCTCTAACTTACTCCATTCTCAAGTACTTGCCATTCTCTCTGCCTGGAAAGCTTGCCCTGAACACTGGCATGGTTTGTTTTCAATCTTCATTCAGATTTCTACTGAAACTTCCTCACTTCCTCGTAAATGCCTTCTCTGACCATCATTCCTTATCCCTTACCCTTCTTCACTCTTTCCCCCCCCCACCCATCCTACTTTTTTTTTTTTATAACACCTAACCACTTTGTCTAGTTTGCCACTATTTACCCCATTTTTGTTGAGACGAAACAAAGACACATTATATGAATGATTTCATTCTCTCTCACTGGCAAAATTTCACCTATTTATTCTTCCTGCTATGGTATTTCTCATGTAGATAAATATAGCTCTCTACCTGGAGACACGAGTTATTTTTAGCCAGATAAATGGAGGAAAAATTAAATTTGCAGTGTAGTACACATTATCTTTGCTTTGTTTTGGTTTTGTTAACAATCTTTAGGGTTTTACAATTAGAATTTCATAAATTTCAAAAAATGAATATGTTAAGACTATCAAACCTCTAAAATTCTTTGTAAATATAAGATTCTGTTTTCACATCTACTGCCCCAAAATATAGCCTGGAAATTCTATAAATTCCATTTTCTGCTTCTGTATAATCTAACAGGCAACCCTTACTTCCTGCTGTTGGCTTCAGTTGATTTCCCCAAAAGAATTCCTTAACAGGGAGATCCTTTGGATGGAGGAAGGCAGAATGGAAGAGAGTTTGATAAAAAATGATATCTGATAAGAGTTTTTTAACATAATAGTAAGAAGGAAAATGAAAATGGATAGCAAAAGATCTTAATTAACTTAGATGGATTAAGAATCTCTTTATAGGATATTTTCTAGAATCATGGCAGCTAAGTGGCAAGGAATTCCAGAAATGAGCCCACGGTCAGAATCCCATCTCTTGACATAGCATCGGGATAATGTATTCTCTAAAAAGACTGGAATTAAACCTGTGCAAATGTTAATTTGGTAGCTATGCAACCTTGTCTAAAGAAGTAGGAAAAATTGAACAACTAAAATAATCATAGAAGCTAAAATGTATGGTAAGAAAAAGGGTATCTAGGTTAGGAAAAAAATTAGAATAAGAGAAAAGAGAGAAAAGCAGCCATAGAACAGCTCATCTTTCACTTCAGGTATTCAGATTCTCAAAAACATGACAATGCCTTTAAGAAAATACCCATTTCAAATACAGAAAGACTGGTGAGTGGGGCGCCTGGCTGGCTTAGTTGGTAGAGTATGTAACTCTTGATCTCGGGGTACTGAGTTCAAGTCCCATGTTAGGGAAAGAGCTTACTTAACAAAAAAGACTGGTAACTATTCATTTTACTAGGCCGTTTGGAAATTCACCTTTGAAATGAGAACATGGATAGGAAACTCCTTAGAAACTATTAAACACAAAAAAATTAGAATATAATGCTGATAATTATCTTTAACCTAATTGTTACTATCATAGAATAGGTGTGAACTTCTACCTCATTCATTTATGCAACCAAATAGTTGTTGAGTTATATTTACTAAGTGTCCAATACCATACAAAGTGCTAAGGATTTGGTGGACAAATGGTGGACAAGATAAACATAGCCCTTTTTCTTGTGGAGTTTACACGCTGGTGGGAGAAATACATAAAAATTAAGTAAACAAAAAATTAAAATAATTGCCAACTATATTAAGTGCTGAAGGAAACAAAGAATGGGCAGAGATACAGAATAACAGTAATGACAACCTATTCGAAGTAAGGAAATCAAAGAAAACTTCTTTGGAGAGGTGAAGGATTTAAAGAAATGGAGAAGGGTAGAGCACTCAAGGAAAGCAAACTGCATGTATAAAGTTGGGAAAGAACAACTTTATTTGTTGTTCTTTGTTTATTTGGTTTTGTTAACAATCTTTAGAGTTCTACAATTACAATACAGCAATATAATGCTGATAATCATATCAGCATTATATTGATATAATATAATATCAATGCTTTGATCAATACATCATTTGTATCATTAATACATGATATCAATGTATCATGTACATTGATACATGTACCATGTATCATGGGTGGAAGCAGGGGAGCTTCATCACATTGAACACATCAATGTGTTGTGTGTTCAATCATCAAAGGAACTGAAAGACCCATGTAGAATTTCTAGATGGAGCACAGTGAACAAAATTACAGAGGTAGGCAGGTGTCAGATCACACAGGCTGTGGTAAGATGCTTAAATTCATCCCAAGAACAATATGAAGCCATTCAACGATTTTAAATGATTTTAAGAGGATTTAACGTAACTTATAAGAAGAGTACTCTCGTGGCTCTGGACCAAGACAAAAATAGAAGGAAATTCGATTAAAAAGATACTGTGATGGTCCAAGGGAAAGCCTAGATTAAGGTGGAAGTAGTAGAGAGACTTAAGATAGTTTTCATATAAACATCTCAAACTCAAAATGTTCTAATATGAGCTCCAAATCTTTCCCGCCAGCCTGTTCTACCTGCACCTTCCATCCTTTTAGCAGCATGGACTCAAATTTTTATAGTCATTTTTTACTTTTGTCACAACCTTCATCCAATCAGACAGCAAAGCTTATTGACTCAAACCTCAGAATAGATCCAGAAGCGGACCACGTCTCACTACTCCCATTACTACCTAAGTACAAGTTATTGTATTTTCTCATCTCACCCAGATTAATGAAACAGAGTCCTAATGCTCTCCCCTGCTTCCACCCTTATCCCCGATGATCTACTTTTCACAGAACTGCTAAAGTAATCCTCTCAAGTTTAAGTTAAATTGTGGCTACTCAAATTTCTGCAATAGCTCAGAGTAAAAGACAGAGTCCTCAGAACCACCCACTGCCGTAGTTCCCAAATTTCGAGTATATCAGAATCATTACAAAGCCTTATTAAAACACAAACTGCTGGGCCCCACCAATAGAGTTCTGATTCATTAGGTCTAGGGTAGGACCCAAGAATATATTTTAAATAAGTTCCTAGGTATGTTAATCTGAGTCCTCGAGAAGTAGATTCCAATATATGCAAGAAATTTACCAGGGGAAATACCTGAGAGAAAATGAGGAGGGACCCAGGAGAGACTGGGATAGCTACCAAACTTAGATACATGTCTGATCCCATGTGAAACAGAGAGGGACAGAGGGAAAATCAGTAGAAATGTCTTCTGTTGTAGTGTGATTCCAATCAAAGTGCCGAAAGACTTTCAGAGACTTCTCAAGTGTCTCCCAGTAACAGGTCACCCTTAGTATCCTTACCAGGTTTAGCCATTGGCTAGGAATAGTCTATGGAAAGCAGCTTCAGTTCACAAGGAATGACAGATAACATTTCAGGGCGATGATGGAGCCATTGTTCAATTATGCTCCCTGTATTTGGAGATCTGACAGGTGCATTCTCATAGCTGTCAAATCAGGTAAAACTGATATCGTTGATCCTGGAAACCATACTTTAAGAACCACTGGCCAACATGATCTCCATCCATTCCTATCTCTCTAACCTCATTTTGTCCTACTCTCTTTTTCCTCCGTGTCATTCCTACTCCCTCACCTTCAAGTCTTTGCTCAAATGTCATTTACCTTGTCAACAACACTTTCCTTGACAACCCTGTATAAAACTGCCACTAGTCCACTTCCCTACCCTACACTACTGATCCATCATATCCTACTCTACATCTTTGTTCCATAGCACTATCATGTAATAAATATTTATTTCATGTTGTTTCTTTTAGTTATTTTCTGTTTCCCACTACTAGAATGTAACCTCCCTGGGGGCAGGGATCTTTGTTTTGTTCACGAATATATCCCAAGCACCTGGAATAGTGCCTAGCAGATGGAAGATGCTCAGTAAATATGTGAAAATAAATTACATGAATTTCTACAGTTCTAAGAAGTGGAGAAATGGAAAAGGTTAAACATCTATCTTTCACTGCAGTAAAAATGTACTTTAAAAAATTATGGCATAGAATTTGCCTTACTTCCTTTAGGTTAGAAGTAAAAGAAAAATAAACAGTATCTGAATCAGACAGGTTTTCTTGGAATGGTACTAGAAATATAAAGAAATTAAAAAAGTTAACATATACTTACATTCCTGATACTAATGACACTTTGAACACGTGCTGAGCAGTGGAAGATGGATTGCCTAAAGCCACATTAAGTGCTCTGTCGATACTGAATGCCATCTGAGAAAGATAGCTTTCTGGATGCTGTCCATAACCATCGTATGGCACATAGAGGTAAGGAAAGATGCCATGCAGATGAAGACATGTCTTCTGACCTAAAATGTAACACATTATAAAGTTTAGTCTTGAGATGCATTTTAAAATTTTAACATTACAAAACTCAGAATGCAAATCATTTAAATGTTCTAATGACAACACAGCTTATCTAGGATAAGAGTTGAACAAAAATTAACACATAATTAAAGCCACCTATATTAACTGCATTTTACAACAGAACATTTAGAAGCATTTTATAAACATATGCATTACAGTATGATTGAAATAGTAGTTTTGGTGAAAATATGTTTGACTATTTTAGCCTCACAATCTCACTGGTTTTACGTACTTCACTGAATCACCCTATAATAATACCACTTAGCACAGTTTTATGAATATTACAAAACTCACTGAAAGTTTTTTAAATAAATTAATGCATGTCTGTCTTGGCATAAAGGTTTTCAAACAAGAGAATTCCTTGAGACAGATACTGCTCTGGGAGAAAGGAGGGGGTAAAAGCAGTTCCAGTATGTGGAATTTTGGTATAAAGGTGTGGAAGGGGGTTTTGGGAAGGGTAAAAATTTTGCTATTAGGAAAAAAAACAACAACTACAACCAAAAATGATAAAAACAAAGCAAAAGAAAAACTCTACAGATCATTTGCCCATTATGGGCCTCTAGATATCTAATTGCACATTTGGTGGAGTGGGACGGGGGGAAAACATAATGAGAGGTGAAAAAACAAGCATACACACTTCCCAGGAAGCTGTTCTATCAGGCAAGGTGCAAAAGGGGTAAATGTTGCCGACCTGCCAACAATCAGGTGCAGCTATGATAAAGAAAAGTAAAACGAGTAAGAACCTACAAAAGAAGTGCCACAGAAACAGTAATGCATCCATGACAAGGTTAAGTAACAACAGCAGCAACAAAAAACAGATGCACCATTACTCTCATGAATCTGGCAGGGCCGTATAGAAGTGGTTCCTGTCCTCAGAGCACTGTCCCTAGGTCCCCCTGGCTACATGCCATTTGTCTACTTCAAACAGGGAGAACAGCAGTGATGGAAGAACATATCCATTTTTTGCATGCTGTCACTATCACTGTACTGCCCAGCCAACACAATCCTTAGGCTTCTTCCCCATCCCTTATCCCACTCCGCTTCACTGGGCTTTTTTTCTCTTTTGGTAGGAAGGTAACTATTTGTAATTTAGAATGATTTATATAAAATACACAGAAAATAGTTCTATGTTCTGTTGATATCTTATATTTAACACTACAGTGAATAACATCGGTTTATCTTGTTTTTAAGGTACAGCTTACTACATACAGCAGAACAAATTCGGAAAGACCAACCACACAATAGAATAAGATCTATACCCTCTCAAGTGCAGTACTTGGATTTCAACTACCAACTTCACACTTCTGAAGAACTATAAATTGTGCTGCTGTTAGACCAGTTTCTATTTTTAGCAACAGTTACATTGCTTAATTTCAATTTCACTTAAAAGCAAATTTTTTGATTATTTTGTTTCATTTCAAACACGGTTTTATCTACTAAGTACTGTAATTTCATAATTCTCCAAACAGAAAAAAAGCTAAATTGTAACAATGTTTTTTAAACATTTCATGAAAAATGTTACATCCATTACCATTTAGGACATAAGTCACAATTTGGTTAAGAGCAAGTGGCATGCTAAACCATGGGGTAAGGAAGATGGGAAGACAGAGAAGTATCCTCTTTTAAGTGGACAAATAAATCTAAGACCAGTGATTACAAAGTACTGTAATAGTGCAGTGATTGGGTGGTACAGTCAGTTGAGTGTCTGACTCTTGCTTCTGGCTCAGGTCATGATCTCAGGATCAGGAGATCCAGCCCGGTGTCAGGCTCCATGCTCAGTGTAGAGTCTGCTTAAGACTCGCGGCCCCTTACCCCTGTGCATTCTCTCTCTCAAATAAACAAATACATCTTTAAAAAAAAGAACTAGTGTAATCCTATATTTTATAAGTTTCTAAGATCCTAAGATATTAATTTTATAGACTGTATATCTCAATAATGCAAATTTGGATAAATTTTACAAGAAATAATTATAAAACCTGATTTCTACTAAGTTTCTTCATAGGGAGGGTGTTCAAAGTTCAGAGAATTCTTTTTAAATACCCACTTTTAATATCTACTGTGAGGTAGGGACATAAAGATATTATCTATTTCACAGGCTTTGAAACTATAATAATTTGTGGTATATGACTTAGGGAAAAAAGCAGAAATGATTTATTCAGCAGGCACTGAACTAGGTGCTTTATATAAATTCAGTTCTAGAACATTTAGAAACCTCGCAAGCATCACAAAGCCTAACTTTCCCAAAGTCACACACTTACTAGGTAATTGAATCAAAATTTAAAAAGCAGATCAATAAAATCTAAAATCAATGCTTAACTCCTTAACTCAGGTTTTTTTTTTTTTTTTTTAAGATTATTTATTTGCAAGAGAGAAACAGAGAGGGAACACAAGCAAGGAGAGTGGGAGAGGGAGAAGTAGGCTTCCCACCCCGCAGGGTTCGATCCCATGACCCTGAGATCAGGACCTGAACCTAACTAAGGTAGACGCTTAATGACTGAGCCACCCACGCGCCCCAGTGCCCCAACACTGCAGTACTTATTTTGTAATGTAAATGCCTGTTTTCTTATCTGACTATTCCATTTGAAAATTCTTTGAAGCTGGTGCTGTGTTTGAATGATCATAATATCCCCAGGACCAAACACAAAGCACATTATATGTGCTTAATAAATATTTATTAAATGGATGAACAAACTCTCAGCAAAATAGAGTAACTGCTTCAGGAGAAAGGAATGGTGTAAAAGCCATGAGTATCTGAAAAAACAAATCTATGAAAACAGAGGGACTTTGATACAACTAAGGATTACAGAGTTATAGGGGGACATAGGTGTTGGGAAGAGTACTCCCAGCTTACTGCACTTTCCTACCCTGAATAACCCAAAGTCCCATGCAAAGCTGTAGTCATTACATCAACACAGATGTACCTCCCTCTGGTTCTCCAGAGGCTAGAGATGGCTCAGTGCCTTAACACCTTTCCTCAAGAATAACCTGAGGGGGTCTGGGTGGCTCAGTGGGTTAAAGCCTCTGCCTTCGGCTCAGGTCATGATCTCAGTCCTGGGATGGAGCCCCACATGGGGCTCTCTGCTTGGCAGGGAGCCTGCTTTACCCTATCTCTCTGCCTGTCTCTCTGCTTGCTTGTGATCTCTCTCTCTCTGTCAAATAAATAAACAAAATCTTAAAAAAAAAAAAAAAAAAAGAACAACCTCCTGAAAACACAGCGCAAGAATTCTTGGCATTGCACTTAATGGTTCTAATATAGAACGTGTATCACAGAAAAGAGGATGAGAAACAAGATAAAATAAACTCAAAAAGTTAAACAAGGAATAAGAAATGTGTAAAAATCAATGTGAGATTCCATTTCTTTTTGGCAACAGGTCTTCTATTACTGTAAAATTTGCAGTTCCATAATAGCACCGCTTTATCTTGACAAGATACAGACCACTCCTATAGACTTCCATCAGCTCTATACCACATAAAGTGTGGGGCCGCACATATGTCAAGTACCCTGAAAATAAAGCTAGTCTGCTCCACCCCCTTCAGTCAGGATTAGATTCAGCTGTGAGAAACCCTAAAATCAATGACTTAAGCATTTAATTAATGGTTTCTCTCTCATAACGTAAGTCCAGAGCTAGGTAGCTAGTACTGCACATTCAGGCTTTTGCAACATCTAGTTAGTTGCCTCGTTAACAACTCAAGACTTCAATCCAGAGGGTTTTTCACTATACTCCAAAGAGCTCCACATACAGGATTCTTTAAAGAATATTTTTATAAAATTAGTGAAAGCTATGTTATTTTGAAACCTCGCTAAATGATTTGGGATTCTTCAAAGGTTTAGAATATTAAGCTATGTCTAAGTAACATGTGGATCCAAAGCAAGCAAGCAACTGGCATTTTTTTTAAATGATTTTATTATTTGACAGAAAGAGAGATAGAGAGAGAGATCACAAGTAGGCAGAAAGGCAGGCAGAGAGATAGGGTAAAGCAGGCTTCCTCCTGAGCAGTGTGCCTGATTCGGAGCTCCATCCTAGGACCCTGAGATCATGACCTGAGCCAAAGGCAGAGGCTTTAACCCACTGAGTCATCCAGGTGCCCTGCAACTGGCATTATTTACATTCTTAATTTCTGAATGTCCCCTCTTATTGTCATGTCAAACTGAATAAAGGCAGCAAACTTAGTAGAAATAAAGACTGTTGTTGGGAGAATAAGCCTACACACACAGGTTTCAAAAATTTTTAGAGCTTGGGTTTTCCAATTTGACTGATGTTGCCTAATTCAGAAACTGCAATAAAGTTGTTTCAGGAAAGCTCTACAGAAACTTGTCATAGCATAACCGCTGGCTTTTAAACACACCATGGCAAAACTGTGTGAAGGTGGCTACTACTTTCCAATTCTGTGTAAGTAGGGCTTCTATAACTAAGGTAGATGCCTCTGTAATAGCCAGTACTTGGGTACTGTGAATCTAATCTTTTAAGAATTTAGATGTACACTAAACATTAAGACCTCTGTATTCCAACATTTCTTACGTCATTTTCCCAGATTTTTTTCTGCATTTTAAGTGCCTAGATTTGGTCTCTTAAATTGTGCATCTAAAGTCTTATTAGCTTATCCACAGAAAAATTACCTGTATATTTTGTAGATACATTTTTGATAAACAGAAAGACTAACAAGTAACATTACTCTAATTCTGAGATCTACAAATTTTTTTCTGCAGCAGAGAGTAAATATTTTAGACTTTATGGGCCATACCCTGTCTGATATGGTATCATATCATATCATACCCTGATGACAACTACTTAACCCTGCCACCGTAGCCTGAAAACAGCCATAGACAACAAATACATAAGTGAACAGGCATGGCTGTGCTATTCCAGTAATATTTCATTTATGAAAACAGGCAGTGGGAAGGATTTAGTCCATGGACAGTAGTTTGCCAATCCCTGCTCTAACTGATGAGACTTCATTATCTAGAACAGAAAAGCTTAACATTTTTTTTCTTTTCTTTTTAAAACAAGATGACTGGTCACCACAATCAAAATCATGCTGGCCTAAGAGTATCCTAGGAGACTGAATAAGAAATGCTTATTTTGTAACTTGCCACCCTATCTCATAAATCTCAAACTCAGTATACATAAGATTTTAAATAAAACTCTACAGAGCTACCAAATAGGAAAGCTTGGTATGTGAAAAGGAAAATGTGTATTTATGGAATTTTCATTATTTTTTTAAGTTTTATACCATTGTCATTACTTCAATCTGTATCCCTCCAAGCACAGTCTTTCTTTGCTTCTCTTTAATGTTTTACTTTCTTTCCCCATTCCCATAAAACCACAAAATGAACCAAGCAAAACTAAGTGTTCTATTATCTATTATCCTCTAAGAAAAAAACAAGAATATACATGAAGATTTAGACATTAAGATGCTAAGACAGTATTATCAATAGTAAAAAAAAAACAAAAAAAAAACAAAACTGAAGACATTACAAATTTCCAAAAATAGATTATGATAAATGTATATATCATGTCTATGGCTTTCACACCAATTCCACTTACTGCCTATTTTTATAAATGCAAATTTATTATAACACACCACATCTGTTATGGAATGGTCTATTGCTGCTTTGCTACTGGCAGAATTGAGTAGTTAGAACAGAGACCTTCTAGCCCCCAAAGCCTAAAATACATACTATATGGTCCTTTATAGAAAGTTTGCCAACCTCAAAAACAGATGGTGTTGACGTATATTTCCTGGCATGAAGAGATGTTTATGATATATTTATTTCAGGTGATATTCAGGTTTATTTCAATTATAAACATATATTTACCACAGTAAGCAAGATAATGATTTGATTACTTTCTTTTTGCTTATATATATTTTCCAAATATTATACAATTTCTGTAAGAGAAAGGCAGGAAGAAGTCATCTGCTTCTAAAAGACCCAGAAATTAAAACAAACAAACAAGAAACCACCAGCAGATGCCTGGGTGATTCAGTCGGTGAAGCATCTGCCTTCGGCTGAGGTCATGATCCCAGGGTCCTGGGATTAAGTCCCACATCAGGCTTCCTTTCTTGTGGGAGCCTTCTCCCTCTCTTTCTGCCTCTCTCTCTCATGAATAAATAAAATCATTAAAGAAAAAACACCACCAAGAACAACAAAAAAATAAGTATGATAATTAACTTTAAAGAAGGGCACATATATATAACTTTCTGTTAAATAGCTTCTCTTCATATTCTCCATTGTTAACAATGCTTTGGGGTTTCACATTTATTCATGCCATTTTATTTTTGCCATTTATTTTATTTGCCATTCTTTGACTAAAGTATACATGGCTTTATTAGAATCATTGGCTTTGGGGCACTGAGGTGGCTCATTTGGCTGAGCATCTAGACTCTTGATTTTGGCACAGGGTCATGGGATCGAGCCTTGCATTGGGCTCAAGGCTCAGCATGGAGTCTGCTTGTTCCTCTCCCTCTGCTCCTCCCCACACTTTCTCTCTCAAATAAACAGAATCTCTATTAAAAAAAAATCATTAAAGTCACCAATCCCACATTACTAACAGAACTATATCCCTTAAGGACCAGATGTCTCACAGGCCTATTTATGCATTTATCTAATATATCTTTGTATTTCCAGTGTTAAACAGGATTCATTTTTTTCATTCATAAATGCAGGCATAACTTCTCTACTCTTCAAATACTTTGTTAAAGTCCAGCATTAGGTGTTAGACCACAGGCTGCTCATAATCACAGTCTCTGAACTCATGAACTTTTTACGTCCTACTCAGAGATAAAGATGAGTAAATAGGCAATTGCAGTACAGCAATTCTATATTCAAAAGTATCTAACTCAGATTAGTGAGAATATTGAAAGACTTTCCAGAGGAAGCAACAGAAGAGCAAAGAGAGAATGTTATGGTATATACAAAAATCTGAAAGCAAATGAGAATACACATGGTCTGAGAACAGGAAAAATGCAGTTAGAAAGGAGCAAAGAGTGCAATGGAGAGAAAGGCAAAGTGTGTATGTGTAAGTGTGGGAGTGTGTGTGTATATTCTGTGACCTATGTGGATTTGCATTTTATAAAGTTCCCCGGTGGGCACATTGTGAGAGAAGCTAGGGACAGAGTTTTAACAGGAAATATGTTTAGGAAGCTGCTGGAGTAATTCAGAAGAGAGATGTCGGCAGAGATGAGGAAAGCATCAAGAAAGAGTTAGAGCATGGATTTTAGAGGTAACTGATTGGAATTACAATGCAAATTTTTGGCTTAGGCAACTGGATAGATGTGAATGTCATTCAAAGAAAACTGAGAAAGAGGAGATCTGGCAAGATGGCGGAGGTATAGGACGCACAGAAAAGAAAACTGAGAAAGAAGAGTAGGCTGATACTTATTTTGAATTTGTGGAATTTTATATGTTTATAGAATTTCCAAATGGAGATTTATATTAAGCACAATTATGTACACAGATGTTGAGCTTAAGAGAGAGATCTGGGTAGAGAAGAAGACATATTTGGGAGTCTGAATAACAGATGGGTAAATATGCTCAAGAGAATACATAGACAAAAGAAGGGGCATAGGTCAGAAACTTGAGAAATAGTAATATTTAAATAAGGAATAAAATATTTTGATTTATGTGGGATATGAGAGAATGAGCCCCTGAAAGGGCTGCCAGGCAAGAAAGAGTAATAACAGCAAATACTTGAAAATATAAACACGTTACCCATGGACACACACAAAGTTCCAAGGGTCATGAGAAATGTATAAGAGAAACGCAAGCAATGAGAGGCTGGATCAGAAACTGGGAGAAGGACATACATAAAAGTATATAGAAATGGCAAGAAACACTTCAGAATGGCAGAGGAAGAACCTTTAAAAGCCTGTTCCTCCATAATAGCAACAAGAACACTGACAAATTCTGTCACTTTTTTCAGCATTTTAGAAATAAATTAAAAGGCTTGTGACAATCCAACACGTGTTTATTCAAGAAAACCAGATGAATCTTAGCAAGAACAGCAAGCTTTGTGGTATTCTAATTTGCCCTAATCCAATCTCTTCTGCCTCCCCACAGCCCCCCCGCCCATCCCCACAGCTCCAGAGTAGCTGTGAAAACAGATAGCCAAGCAGGCCCTGGAGGGACCAAAATAGATCTGCAATTCTCCAAAAACCTGATCACCAGAAAACTGTCATTATTTGACCTGCCTGGTAGCTCACTGAAAATCTCCATTCTCAGGACTTTATTTGATCAGACTCAGAGCTCACTCTGTGTATAGTACTAACTGTACCATCTTTATGGAAAACAATCAGCAGCAATTGTTTAACATCGCAGTTGCCTGAGGGAGTTTTACCAGTTGCTATTAACACAAGGCTGAACAAAAAACTTAAAAGGAAAAGCTGAGGACTGAAATGTCCAGAAGAATTTGAAAGGCTCTGACACAGTTCTGGAAATTTAGAAGGTTATGCACATGTGTGGAGGTATGTGCATGCTCAGGAAGGGATGAGAAGGCCCTAATCTTTCACTATGGCTGACCTTGAGGCTCTGCACCAACACACGAACATACAGAGGCCCTCAACAAAAGGTGGAAGGAGACCTCTTAGCTCAAGGCATTTAAAGGAATTTCTGGTCAATCATTAAATGACCAACAAGCTACCTGAGCAGAGACTTCAAAGAATAGAGATTGTACAGAATTAATCCATGGAAGTCACTAAAGAAACAACATAACTAACAACAGAGCAATAATAAATCTTGGGGATAGGGTAGAATATGATTTAACTGTCAAATTATTTAAAATGTCTAGTTTTCAACAAAAAATGATAAAACAAAGAAAAAGAGAAAGAACGGAAAAAAGGAGTCAATAAAATTGTCTCTGAAGAAGCTCAGACATTTAACTTACTAGACAAAGACTTTAAACAAGCTATTAAAAATATTTCAAAGAACAGGGGTCCCTGGTGGCTCAGCGGGTTAAGCAGCTCTTGGTTTCAACTTAGGTTGTGATCTCAGGGTTGTGGGACTGAGCCCTGCACTGGGCTCTGCACTCAGTGAGGAGTCTGAGATTCTCTCTCTCCCCGTCTCCCTTTGCCCCTCCCCCTCAAAGAAAAATCTTTAAAAAAGTTTCTAAGAACAAAGGAGATCATGTCTGAAGAATTAAAAGAAAGTTTGAGAATTATGTCTTACCTAATAGAAAATATAAATGAATAGACAGAAATTATTTTTAAAAATCAAACGTAATTTTGGTGTTAAAAAAAATTTTGGTGTTGAAAAGTGCAACAGAAATTAAAAATTTACAAAGAAGATCAAGAACAAATTTGAACTGGTAGAAGTATCAGTGAACTTGAAGACAGGACAGTTGACATTTTCCAATCTGAGGAACAAAAAAGAAAATGAATGAAGAAAAATTAACAGAGCCTCAGAGATTTGTAGGATTCATTCAAGAATACCAACATATATATAACATGAGCTTTAGCAAAAGAGACAGAAAATGGACGGAAAAAAATATCTGAAAGAAGTATAGCCAAAAAAATTCCCAAATTTGATTGAAAACATTAATCAGCATATCTAAGAAGCTCAATAAATTGCAAGTAAGAGAAATTAAAAGAGATCCATGCCAAGATATGTATCATAACCAACCTGACAAAAGCAAAGAAAAAATCTTGAAAGTGACAAAAGAAAGGCAATTCATCATGTACAAAATTTCTTGATAAGGTTAGGAGCTGACTTACTAGAAATCATGGAGGCCAGTAGGATGATAGAGTCAAAGTGATGAAAGACAAAGACTGTTAACCAAGAATTCTGTATCTAGCAAAACTACCCTTCAAAAACAAAGGAGAGCTGGGTAAGGTAGGAAGGAAAAAGAAATTAAGATGTTCCCAGCTAAATGAAAATTGAGAGAATCTGTCACTAGCAGGGCTGACCCACAAGAAATACTAAAGGGAGGGGCGCCTGGGTGGCTCAGTGGGTTAAAGACTCCGCTTTCAGCTCAGGTCATGATCTCAGGGTCCTGGGATCGAGCCCCACACTGGGCTTTCTGCTCAGCAGGAACCCTGCTTCTCTCTCTCCTACTCCCTCTGCTTGTGTTCCCTCTCTCGCTGTGTCTCTGTCGATTAAATAAATAAAATCTTAAAAAAAAAAAAATACTAAAGGGAATCTCATTCCAGGCTAAAATGAAAGGACAATAGACAGCAGCTTAAATCCATACCTAAGCAATAAAGAGTACCAATAAAGATAACTATATAGGTAAATACAAAAGATAATGAATATGTATTTTGTAATTCCTTCTTCTATATCATTTAAGACAGTTGCATAAAGTAATAATTATAAAATTGTGTTGATAGGCTTATAATGTGTAATGATGTAATTTGCATGAAGAATGTTATAATGGAGCAAACTTTTTATGTACTACAGGCATACTGATATTGTGGGTTCAGTTCCAGACCACTGCAATAAAACGAATATTGCAATAAAGTGAGTCAAATGAATTTTTTTGTTTCCCGGTGCATATAAAAGTTATGTTCACACTATAATTGTCTACGAGGTGTGCAATAGCATTGTTTAAAAAAATGATGTACACACCTTAAAAAATATTTTCTTGCTAAAAAATGATAACCATCATCTGAGCTTTCAGAAAGTCATAAGAAAGTTCAAAATACCGCAAATTACCTAAATATGACACAGACACTAAGTGATTAAGTGTTGTTGGAAAAACATGCTGACAGAATTGCCTGATGCAGGGTTGCCAACACACCTTTAATTTATTAAAAAAAAAAAAGATGCTATTTGCAAAGCACAGCAAGTGAAGCATAATGAAGTATGCCTGTATGAAAATTAAATTGGGATTAATCCAAACTGTCTTAAATTAACATGTTAAATGTATATCCAGAGTAACCATGAAGAAAAAAACTAAAAGAAAGAGAAAAAGAGAGGTAAGGAGGGAGGAAAAAAGGAAGAAAAATGGAATTAAAATACTATACTAGGAAGTACCGATTTGGCATAAAAGAAGACTATAATAAAGAAATAAAACAAAGAGCATAAGACACAGAGAAAACAATAACAAAATGGCAGATATAAAACTTCCCAGAACTGGTAGGTAGTCAAAGGACACATTATATCTTGCCCTATAGCCCTCAACTCAATGGAGCGTATCAATTTTCCCATTTCACATTCACCAGTACAATTTGGGGTGCTATATAAAATGAGAACTTATAGAAGCATCATAAGCCAAAGAAAAAACAGCAGGACTAGAATCCTTTGCCTCAGTCATGTCAAACATGCTCAATCTATTTCCTTGAATTAACATACTCTATTACCAGAAGAACCATCACTGGAGAAATAGGAAAAAGTTTGATGTGAAGTATTGTTTGAAGAAAATTAAAAAAAATATATGATTAGTATTTAGATGGAAAATACTGTAACTCTTATTCTCATTCTTTAAGGACAAGCTCCCTTGCTAGTTCAACTATATACACTTTCTTTTACCTATAAAAGTAAGTGCACAACTTGTGCTCTTATATAAGAGCACTTATATAAATTATGTACAGATATACACTGTTTACATAGAGTGGAATCACATCATATGTATATTTACTGGTAGGAAAGCATCAAGGGGGATGGGAAGAGACTCAGGTAGAGAGACGGAGATCAAGTAAATGAATATGAGAATGTAATTAAATAGTGCCAGTGTGCCCAGTCAGTAAATTTATGACCTAGTGTCTTGAGATAGGGTATATAAATGTTATTCGTCTCAGTTCCTTTGTATTTCTAAAGTGGAAGCATCTCCTACTGAAACTACCAACTAAGTGTGATTTTGTTTAAAAGATACACTTCATAGATTTTCATTAACCACGGCCCTAATTATGGGCCAACTATTTCCACTAGAGCTCAGCTGAGGAAAAGTGCTTAGTGTCTGTATCTGTTAAGTAGGGAAAATTAAGCTGCTGGACTTATTAAATGGCCAATGATTTAATCAATCATAACTCTATAATGAAACTTCAACAGAAACTCTGGAACAATGAGGTTTGGGAAAGCTTCCTGGTTGGTGGTACATCTGGTACTCCACAGAGACATCTGAGCTCAGGACCCTTCCTATGTGTGTTTTCATCTGGCTGTTCATTTCCATTCTTTATAATAAACTGTATGAATATAGCATTTTTCTGAGTTCTGTAAATTGTTTTAGCAATTTTTGAACCTGAGGATAGGGAGGGTTAAGAGTATCCTCAAATTTGTAATTAGCTAGGCAGAAGTGCAGGTAGCCTGGGTATCCATTTGTGGCTGGCATCTGAAGTGGGGGTGATTTTGTGGAACTGATCAGGGATTAGACCCTGTGGGGGTCTGCATTAATTTCAGATAGTGTCATAATTGAGTTGAATTACAGAACACCTATAGCTGATGTAAGAGAACTGAGAATTTATTGTTGGAAAACCAACAGGACAGCATGTCTTTTTCATATTGGTTAGCTCCTCAAGAGGTCTTTCAGCTGAGTCCTGTAGAAAATTTGACTGCCTTTATTTTTTTCTCCTTATAATTTCTACTCAAAAGCTAATAAAGATATTTGTAATGCCCTCCTATCTTCCCTATTTGCAAGGGAACTAGAAGGGACTGAATTAAGGATCAACTTTCCATATTAGACAGCAGTAAGCTAAAAGCAAAATATAACAAATATTTTTATGACGTCAAGAATGTGATGAAATGACAAGTCCAAAATTCATGTGTAATTTAGTTTGCAATTATTACTATAGAAAGGAAACCAGTAATTACTTTCACTTTCACACTTTCACTAACACAGTGACTGGGAACCTCAGTTTGGGTACTATTTAAAGGTTCACACAGTGTGGTATACCATCACATTTTTCTAAAAAGGCTAGCCTTAAAAAATTAAACTGATTAACAGTGTTTTCAAGCCAGAATCCCCAAGAAAATGTATACCTTTCAGACTAAATGTCATAAAAATAATTAGCATTTATTAACCTTTGCTAAAAATAAAATTCTGGCTTGTAAAACAAATATTGCTTTGGGGCGTGTGACTGGCTCAGTCTCAGGTTCATGAGTTCAAGTCCGAAATTGGGTGTGAAGCCTACTTAAAAAAATAAACAGGGGCACCTGAGTGGCTCAGTGGGTTAAGGCCTCTGCCTTCAGCTCGGGTCATGATCTCAGGGTCCTGGGATCGAGCCCCGCATCAGGCCCTCTGCTCAGTGGGGAGCCTGCTTCCCCCTCTCTCTCTGCCTGCCTCTCTGCCTACTTGTGATCTCTCTCCCTCTGTCAAATAAATAAATAAAATCTTTAAAAAAACAAACAAAAAACCCAAATACTGTCTTAGTTTCAGATGTTTTACAGCCAGAATGGTCACACATGTTAATCTATGTGGTATTTCAATTCAAAGGTAAGTAATCCAAGGTCTTAAAGTAAAATTAATAATCTGATTAGTATCTGAAAATTCACGTCCAGGGATGTAAAACAGTATTAATAGCTAATCAAGATAAAGTTACTATTCAGTCAAATTTGTATATAAATGTCTGAATTTTCTTTCAAAGACACATAAACAAAATAAAATGATACAGATAATTAAATAAATGCAAATCTAGTAAACTGTTCAACCATTCTTTATAATAGTTTAACACTGAAAGACCTTAAAATTTTACCTATCTACAAGAAAGTAAAAAGAGGGGTGCCTGGGTGGCTCAGTGGGTTAAGGCCTCTGCCTTCGGCTCAGGTCATGATCTCAGGGTACTGGGATCGAGCCCCACATCAGGCTCTCTGCTCAGCAGGGAGCCTGCTTCCCTCCCTCTCTCTCTGCCTGCCTCTCTGTCTACTCGTGATCTCTGTGTCAAATAAATAAAATCTTTAAGGAAAAAAAAAAAAAGAGGGGCACCTGGGTGGCTCAGTTGGTTAAAGCCTTTGCCTTCAGCTCAGGTCATGATCCCAGAGTCCTGGGATCAAGCCCCATATCAGGCTCTCTGCTCAGCAGGGAGCCTGCTTCTCCCTCTCCCTCTGCCTGCCGCTCTGCCTACTTGTGCTCACTCGCTGTCAAATAAATAAATAAATCTTTAAAAAAAAATAAAGTAAAAAGATAACACATAATAAGAGAAACCATTTAGAAATCATGTTTGATAAGGGACTTGTATCTAGAGAAATCTTACAACTCAGTAATAAAAAGACAAATAACCCAATTTTAAAATGCGCAAAGGATCTGAATAAACATTTCTCCAAGATCTAAAAATGGCAAGTACATGAAAAGATGCTCAACATTAGTAGTCATCAATTAAATGCAAATCAAAACTACAATGAAATACGCTTCACACCCACAAGACCACTATAATGAGAAAGTGAGATGGTAACAAGTGTTGTGGAAAAACTGGAAACCTCATATACTGCTGGTAAGTAAGAATGTTAAGTGGTATAGCTGCTTTGGAAAATAGGTTGGTAGTACCTCAAAAGATTAAACATGGAGTTATCATATGATCAGCAATTCCATTCCTAGTTATATGCCCAAGATAAATGAAAATATATACCCACACAAAAACTTGTACATGAATGCTGATAGTAGCATTTGTCATAATAGCCAAAATGTGGTAATAACTAAAGGTCCATCAACTGAGGAATAAATATCATGTGGAATATCCATACAATGGGATATTTATTCAGCCATTAAAAGGAATGAAATATTGATACATGCTACGATATGGATGAATAGGCAAATTGTAAACTGTATCCGAATAAACCTCTTACATAATTTTTTAGCCTATACATATTCATTGTTTTATCTTGAAGGTCTCTAATGAGAAGACCTAATTTTGAATATACCATCAGTGTCAATGCATTAAAATGAATTATTGCATTTGCATCATAGAAATAAACTCTGACTAATTGAGAGAAATATAAACATTAGCCCCTAAAGCCACGTATATACATCTCTATTTCCACTTAATGATGCACTAAGTATACTATTTTAAACATTTAATCACATTAAGATATGTTGTCAAATTAAGAGAGAGAGATGCTCTACTTAAAGTGATCATTATCAAAAACAGATAATGATTAAAAATTGTCAATGTAAGAAAGTTTTTTCAGACAATAAAACTTTAAGACAATAAACTAAAACTGACCTACCACACACACTTAATATTTGCTCTCTTAAAAGGTAGAAGCAACAGAGCCTCCTCCCACCCCTCAAACCATCCCCTCTAAAAATGTTGTACAATTTTTGTATATGAATTAAATGGAAGTTTTCTTATTACTATGTTCAGTTACTTAATAGCATCAGACTGCTATGGACATTTAGTTCTAAGCATAAAATTTATATGGGAGCCTGAATAAAGCAGTTATAAATCATGAAAATTAGAATTCCAAACTATTTGACAAAAACGTACTGCCAAACCTATCAAAAACAACACAAACCAGAAGTCAATGGAGCACCATCTTTAAAGTATTAAAACTGAATTTTTTAGTGGTTGCTTTCAAGTTTGCTGTATACATTTAATCTATATCCACTGTCAAACAACATTATACTGCACTCCATGGGTAGTACCTTAAAACAGTATTCCAGATTCCGCTCTCCTACCCCTTATAACATTGCCATCAAATTTCACTTATCTATAAGCTATAGTCACTCAATGCATTGTTTCTATTATTTTGAAATTATTATATCCATTAAAGACAGAAAATAAAAGGTTTTGGGGCACCTGGGTGGCTCGGTCTTTAAGCATCTGCCTTTGGCTCAGGTCATGATCCCAGAGTCCTGGGATCTAGCCCTGAATTGGACTCCCTGCTCAGCGGGAAGCCTATTTGTCCCTCTCCCTCCCACTCCCCTTGCTTGTATTCCCTCTCTTGCTGTCAAATAAATAAAATCTTAAAAATAAAGGTTTTATTTTACCTTCAATTATTCCTTCACTAACTTCCCTTTTTTCTGAAGAACTTATTTTAAAGAATTTATTTATTTGTTTATTTATTTGACAGAGAGGAGAAAGATCACAAGTAGGCAGAGAAACAGAGAGAGGGGGGGAAGCAGGCTCTCCATCGAGCAGAGCACCTGATGCAGGGCAATCCCAGGACCCTGAGATCATGACCTGAGCGAAAGGCAGAAGCTTTAACCCACTGAGCCACCCAGGCGCCCCATGAAGAACTTATTTTAATATTTCTTGCAAGGCAAGTAACAGTTTTTATTGGCAATCAGTTCCTTCAATTTTTATTTAAGAAGGTTTTTATTTTTCCTTCATTTTTGAAAAATAAGTTCAATGTATATAGAATTCTAGGTTGGTGATTTTCTCGTTGAACATTTTATTCTACTCTCTATGCTTGTATGGTTTGTGAAGGGAAGTCCAATGTAATTCCTAGCCTTCTTTCTGTATAAGTGGTTTTTTCTCCTCTAGCTCCCTTCAAGATTTTCTCTTTGTCTTTGGTTTCCTGTAGTTTGAATATGATAGGTCCAGGTGTAGATTTGGTATTTGTCATATTTGGTGTCCTCTGCACTTCCTGGATTGGTGGTTGGGAGTCTGTCATTAATTTCTGAAAATTCTTAGACATTATTACTTCAAATATTCCTTTTGCTCCTTCCTCTCTTTTCCTGATGTGCCCATCAAAGGCATTCTTTACTTGTTACAAAGCTTTAGATTTCTATTATTTTCTTTTGATTCTTAGAATTTCAATCTCTGCTTACATTACCCATCTGTTCTTACATGTTGTTCACTTTTTCCATTAGAGCCCTTAGCATACTGATTTCCTAGTCTGACAGTTCCAAAATCTCTGCCATATCAGACTAGAAGTTAGATTATATTTACTGTAGCTATGGGTATCAAAAGCTAAAATTTCCTCAAATGTCCTTGTTGTCCTTGGGTTTCCCTAGAAACTCCTTTAATTAAGTGCAAACCTCGCAGTCCTTTCATCTGTAATCCTTTATTATTACATAGGAGCCCTGTTAATGTAGTGGTAAAATGTGGGGGGAGGGGAAATATTCCATAAACCAATGATGAGGTCTCAGTGGGTCTGTATCCCTGGCTTTTTGAAAGTGCCCCTTGGACTTTTTTTTCCCTATAGCTGAGCGAGCAAGGTTAGAGAGGAAGTTGGGTGTCCCCAGGTTGGTTAGGCCCTAGTAGTTTTCCTTTTAGGCAGGGAGAGAACAGAATGCTATGAGCACATTTCAAAATGGTTGCTATTCTCCTCCTGTTGGAAACATGAGGAAATCCCCCTGCCTCCCAATCTTAACTGTGAGAACCCAGTGGAGCCTGTGGAAGAAAAACTCACAAGAGCCTGGAAGCCCTCCTAAAAACTGGACCCCCAAGAGTTTTTAACTATCAAGTTAATCCACACTCAGCTTCCAGCAGGTCATCAGTTAACAGTTAAGTTTTCCTACAAGTTCTGGGCTTCATTAGCTTATGCTCCCAGCAAGCTGTGATTCTTTGTATTCGCCTCTCTCCAGTTTAATTTCTTTCATGCCTGAGTGGAAACCAGAATTCAATGTCTTTTTGATATATTCCCATCATTCCTTGAATACTTTATTTTCTGAAACAAGAAGATGTTCCAGGTTTATCTTTCACTTTTCTCAAGGGACTCTTGGTCACTTTTAGTGGAAAATATTGTTTAGAAATCAAGATCTGGATGCAAAGTATGCTCATTGCTATGGGGGTATCATTACTTCCAGAGCCTCTAAGTACATACTAGGAAATTTATATATTTATAAATTTATATATTTATATATTTATAAACATACACACACCCAATATTTCTCTATCCATCCTTCTCTGTATATAATGAAAACTATACTCAAACTTCCAATTCCAACCAACACCCTACAGACATTCTAATTGTCCCTATGTCCATGCTTCTTTTTTGTTTTGTCCAACAGTGAGAAACCTGGCTCCCATTTTCCTTAATGTATTTACTTGTTTGCACAATCCTAAAGAACATAAGTACTTTCAAAACTCCTACCCACTACCATTGAGAAAAGCACTAAATATACTAAAATTGGAATGATACAAAGATTAGCATGGTCCTTGTACAAGAATGACTTGCAGTATTTGTTTACTGTTTACCGAGGGTGAGGGGTGAAGTGGGGTGGGCACAGAGAGAAGGAGTGGTAAAATTTCCAGATAATAAAATGCACAAATACTAATTACACTTCATTAATTTTGACAAATGTATCTTTATTAAGTTATGGAACATTTCCCATTTTCATCACCTCCAAAATTCCCTTCTGCTGCTTTTCAGTCACTCCCCACCTCCTGTGAGGCAGTCACTGTTCCCGATTTTTCACAATAGTTTTGTCTAGCACTTCATAAAAATGGCATATTCTTTTGTGCCTGAATTCTCTTGCCCAGCACTGTGATTTTAATGTTCACCCAGGATGTCACATGTATCAGTAGTTCATTTTTTTGTTGTTCCATAGTAACTCCTTGTATGGATAATCACTTTGTTTACCCATTTTATATATAAGAAATTCAGAGTACCTAAAGTCAGAGTTAACTGGATAAGAAAAATTCCAAGGACCGCACAATCCGAAGTATTATAAACTCTTGATTCTTAGTTTGGTGTTATTTTCACTTTACCAAAGCACTAAGCAAATTTTAAATATAACAACTGGGGCACCTGGGTGGCTCAGTTGGTTAAGCATCTGACATTTGATTTCAGCTGAGGTCATGATCTCAGGACTGTGAGATGGAGCCATGAGCTGGGCTCCATGCTCAGCGAGCAGTCTGAGATTCCCTCACCCTTTTCCTCTCCCTTTCCACTCATTCGTAAGCACTCTCTAAAATAAATCTTTTAAAAAATAAATAAAAAATAAAGATAACAAAAACTCCAAGGATATATTTTTATCACATAAATTTAGTGATGTATAAGGAACTACTTACATATAATCACATCACAGATGTAGTAATATTTTTCAAAATCATCCCTGTGATACTTTCCAATGAGTTCTTAGTAGGAAATGAAAAATATCCAAAATTAAAATGTCATTACATCAAATGCAAATATTTTTAAATCTTTAAGAATATCTATAGTTAACAATATTGACATTTCTTCCATAATCCATAAATCCATATTCCCTTCTAATCCTTACTTCTGCCAATGCTGATTTCAAATTTACCTGGCATTTCTTAAATACCTCTTAAACATTTACCTTGTAATCGGTCTTCAATGAAAGTAATTTATACATTCATTATTCATTGATCTCTTCAGTTTATTAAACTTATAAACTACCAAGAAGAGTACTCTCCTTATTCTAGCATTTCTAGGCAATTTTTAGCCTTTTCAGGATCTCAAGTCTGTCAAATCATCCAATTCTAATTCCCTATTTAGAAAATTTATCAATCTCTCTCTCTTTAAAACATAACATAGAAGACAGTTTTTCTTCAGCCCATAATTCCTAAGCTCCTTCTCAAACCACAATTTAGTAATTCTGATCTAAGAATGATAATTTTTCTGTACTATGAAATGCTACTACTTACCCCTCATGATGAGAGTATATGGTAGCACCATTCAAGGTGACCTTAAGTCACTGCCATAGACTGAAGGGCCAAAAAGCAGAACACCAAGAGTGAGACTGCCGTTAGGATGGGTTGTCCCTACCACCTCTCCTACTGCCCTAAACATACATACCCTGTGTCTTGGCCCAATCTAGAAGAATTTTCTGAGCATACAAGTAGTGGAGGAAGTAAAAGAGAATTTGCGATCTCTTCCTCAAAAGTATGAACGAATCTATAGCTCTGTTTTATTTGATGTAAGCCCCAATGTGAGGTTCCCCTAATAGGTTTCTAGAGTTCTCATATATTCCAAAACAACATTCATCTCACAAGAACATGGTGAAATATAAAGTGTACCTTGAAGTACTGAGCATCTGTAGATACATTAATTTGAAATGCTCCTACAAGTTAGGGGTTATTATCCTAATTCTTCTAATGTGGAAACAGATTAACTTTAGACTTAACCAATCTACCATATATATGATGGCCCAAGAACTTAGTCTATAACAAAATTAAGGTAGATGAGACCAACTGACTTAGCATATTTCATTTACAAGTCACAATCCTTAGCTCATAATTTATGTGAAATAAAATGCTAATTACTATTTGGAGTGAAGAAAACAAAAGGTTTAAGATGTGATCAGAGCACTGAATACAATTCTATAACAAAACTTAATTCCCAGTCACTACATCACGGACAAATGATGGTTTGATTATTAACAGCTATGGCAAAGACAGCTGTTTAGCATTTGGATATACCTTTTGGTTTTAGGTTCCAAAAATTCCTATGAACTTCTGCTTTCATCCAAATAAAATAAAAATTTTTGATATAGCCAAGACAACATGCCCAAAGAGTAAGACCACACCACAAGTCTAACGAAATTAGACTTATTTGAAAGAAAAAGAAATGCCAGGGCTACAATGTCACCTGCTCATTCTTTTGTGCCATTAGAAAAATTGTACAAAGGAGGTTAATGTTTAAGGTATACTTTTTGAACTCCTTAATACTTTTCATACTTCTTCTCTAAAAATATAGCGGCCAAAATAAAGGAGATTTGTGGAAAGCAATGATCAATCCAGAGAACTAATATAGGTAGTCAGGCAACACACCATCCCATCATCTTCAAGAATTAACTGAAGATAGTAAGATGGCACTGGGAAAAGAACATAAGCTCTTGGAAATCCAAAATGCCTTGGAAAGGAGGGAAAAATAGAAACTTTTGGTTCCAGTTAAAGTGTCAATGAGAATATACTTCCATCTGAAGAAAAAAAAAAGTGTTAGCAAGAATGCAGATAAAGATGATTAAAGGTAATAAATAAATTTAGAAATTAGATTATTAAAGTTATCCTTACAAAGCTTACAAAGAAAGTATCTTTTAAAAATATTTTCTGGCCTAGTTGTTCCAAAGATTGGAGAATAAGCCAAAAACCAACCATACATTTTTACTGAACACCTAGTATAAAAATGGTTTTGTATAGGTAATGTGATTTTATTTATTTTTTTAAAAGATTTTATTTATTTGAGAGAGAGAGAAAGACAGAGAACATGAGTAGTGGGGAGGGACAGGAGGAGAGGGAAAAGCAGGCTCCCCACGGAGCAGGGAGCCCAACTCAGGGGCTAGATCCCAGGACCCTAGGATCATGACCCAAGCCTGAGGCAGAGGCTTACTCACTCAACCAACTAAGCCACCCAAGCACCCTGGTAATGTGATTTTAAAATGAATGAAATATAGTCTCTTGCCCCATCTCTAGCTGGGGATAGGGTTGGGGCACCAAGTTTCATATAAAACATAACAGAAATGGAAACGAAATGCTTAGGGAGCCTAAAGAGAATTAGAATGGGGGTGTGGCAAAAAAGGTTTCACAGAAGTTATATCACTTCCAGTGATATCCACTGGACTTTAAAGGATGGGCAAGTATTTAATAGGCATAGATAGGAAAAAGGTAGAACAAGAAAAAAAAAAAAAAAGAAGAAGAATATAAGAAAGGTATGGGAGTTAGAAATAAGTGTAGGATATATTCAGGAAAATCCAAGTGTATATGAGTGGGGTAGAAAAGTAGTGTTCATAGTAAAATAAAGAGAGAGAAAAATGAGAAAAGCCTAGAGAAGCAGATTGGAAACGAGACTGAGGAATCCCTAAACACTACACAAAAAGTTCATTTTTAGCAGTAGAGATTCAAATTATTTTGAGCCTTAGAGACACACATAATCTAGGTTTGTACTATCAGATAAGCTTGCATACAAGTTAAATTTCACTTTGACAACTGTGCTGTCTTGCAGTCATCAATCATCAACTCTCATGTGAAATTTAAAATCAGAATAAAGGGACACCTGGGTGGCTCAGTTGGTTAAGCAGCTGCCTTCGGCTCAGGTCATGATCCCAGGGTCCTGAGATCGAGTCCCACATGGGGCTCCTTGCTCAGCAGGGAGCCTGCTTCTCCCTCTGCCTGCCTCTCTGCCTGCTTGTGCTCTCTCTCTGACAAATAAATAAAATCTTTAAAAAGAAAATTAAAAAATAAAATCAGAATGAATGCAGAAGCTGGTTAAATGCTAAATTTTAAAGCAGTTCCAGCTGCTCAGTGGTCAACATGATTATAAACAAGGTGACCATTTAATTTGTCATCTAAACTGGGATATTTCAGAAAAAGGGGGAGCATTATTAATAATTATGCTAGTATAAATTCATAACACCCCATGCAAACTGGGATGAATGGTTAACCTAGTTATAAAAACTCCCCAAATCAAAGGGACTCTTTCTTAGATTCTCTTCAGTGGGAATTTCCAACTGTGGAGCAGGAGAATCCAGCATTTGATATTGAGATCAATGGCTATAGCATTTTAAAGAAGCACATATTAAAAATGAGTAACAGATCTATTTTTATAGTAACAGAGACTTGAAGGGTGAATAACTTCATGCAAATCTGTATAAGACTTCTTTATCTTATGACAACCATGAACACAAAGCACCTATATACTGATTACTAACTTCACAAGCACATTTAGACTTAGATAGTATTCTGAGTTTGTGTTTTTTATATTTGAAAACAAGTTAATTTTCAACTATACCAACTGTCTCAAAGCATATTACTTTTTCTTTTAATATAGTACAAGAGAAAAAAATCTGTTTTTATTGCTAAAATTACAGAAAACACTTGATGGCTTGGCAAAAGATTGTTATGTGGATGGTTGCAACTTGGCCTTTAACCTCTTGCCAAATACCATACTACATGTGTTCTGAACTACCAGTAAACCCAGATGCCCTCATGTGAGATATTTCAAATCCAACCAGAAATTAGTTGAGGCAAAGCAATCCTACGGTCTTCATGAATGAAATCAAGAACTTGAAAAAAAGGGAGGAGAGGGGAGAAGAAACCAAGAATTTATAATGTCTTATGTGAGCACTTTGGGAAAATAATTTAACTTCTTTCTAAATATTTATCCTGGTTAAAGTCTAAGACCTGATAAAGAAGGTCTTGACGCTGCAAAAAGAAATCAAACTTTTGATATTAAAAAGTATTTACAATCACTTAATACCACAGGTTGGCCAACTTTTTCCCTAACAGGACAAATAGTAAATTTTTAGGTTTTGTGGGCCATAGAGTCTCTTGTTGATAATACAGAAATGGAGGGGGCTGTGATCCAATAAAACTTAGAAAAATAGGTGGTAGGGCTAGATTTGGTTGTCTGGGCTTTATAAAAGTATAAGCTCCTTTGTATCATTCATTTTGGACAGTGTCTGATACATAATATATGCTCTGAAAATGTCTGTAGATGAAACATATTAATCAAAAAACATAAGCAAAATGTATGAGCTTTCTTGTTACAAACACTGTGTTTACCGAATGTTATTTGAGACTAACTCCTAGTTAGAATTTGTAAGTTAGTATTTCTCACAAAAATATTTTAAAATTTTCACTTAAAAAACTGTAATTGTAATATTAATCAGTCATGTCACTACTGAACTCTGTTTACCCAAGATTAATACTAATTTTATGGTTCGTTGGCCATTTACATAAATAGATAATCTGATTACATAGTATAAGGACTAGAGCTGAAAGATCACGTTGAATTAAAAGCTAGAGTTAATACCATGGCAAGTAAGAGTCAAAGGCAGGTGGAAAGAACCCTGAAGAGAAGACTGGTGTGCAGAGAGAGAAGGGAAGAGAAGACAGACCTGTCTGTACCATGCCGTGAAGATCTGAGAGATTTATCTGTATTATAATAATAAATCTCCTTTTTATTAGAGCTTCTTTGAAAGGGCTTCTGTTCTTTGCAATTAAATGATTCCTGCCTAGAAAATGGATTATGAAACATTTGGAGAGGAGTTAATATCTGAGGTGAATTTTTAAAAAATGGATAAACAGGAATTCCAGTCTACATGGATTAATAGGGAACAGATTTACTCTCCTGCCTGAAACAAACAACAAACTGGAAAAAAAAAAAAAAATGAAACAGACATCAGACAATGGCCAGTATAGGAGAGTAATCCCTGACAGAAGGGAAACAAAGTGACCCCTCTTCTAACAGCTCTCTGCTTAGAGAGAACTTCCAGGGAGCTGAGGGAGAAAGACGTCAGGTGGAGCTCAGTAATCTCCCTGAGTTCCTGAGTTGAGGAAGTAGGAGTCCAAGCTTGCTAGAATATGTCTGGTAGAGTGCCACAGAGGAGACAGTTGCAGAAAGATAGTAGAGTAGATCTACTCTACTAGAGTAGATCTGCAGAGGGCCCCGTGAAGACTACTGAGTAACATCAGCACAAGCTTGTGAGTAATCTACCCAAATCAAGAGAAGAACTGAAAGGAGTGGAGGGGCCAATTTTAGGGGTCAGACAGTGGCAGGGATCATTTGTTTCATACAGAAAGGGAAAAAAATCACACTTCACAGGACATCAGGGAGAATAATCATAAGGTTATCGTCTCAGTAATGGAGCAAAATGAGCCCGGGATAAAGTTTGTTCTGGTTCCACCTGAACAAGCATAAAAACAGCATTGGGGGGGAAAAAGTGTCAAACAATTTCCAAATAAGTGTCCCAGAATAAAACTCTAGAATATTTCTAGAAATACAAAATATCCCAAAAGCAAGGTTAAATTCACAATGTCTGGCATCTGATAAAAAATTATTAGGCATGAAAAGAAATAGAAAAATATGGCCCATAATGAGAAGAAAAAGCAGCAACAGAAACAAGCCAACAACTGATAAAATATTGGAATCAGCAAAGATATCAAGATAATTCTTATAATCTGTATGTTGAAGAAAGTGAAGGAATGCCTGGACATGTTAAGCAGAGATGTGGACAATATAAAAAGAAGGTGAATCAAAATTTTCATCTTACTAGAGATGAAAAATAGATGTTTGAGATGAAAAATACAATAGATGGAATTAATAGTACATTAGATATGCCATGGGCGCCTGGGTGGCTCAGTCAGTTAAGTGACTGCCTTCAGCTCAGGTCATGATCCTGGAGTCCCAAGATCAAGCCCCACATTGGGCTCCCTGCTCACCAGGGAGTCTCCTTCTCCCTCTGCCCCTCCCCCTGCTCCTTCTCTCTCTCTTTCTCTCAAATAAGTAAAATCTTAAAAAAAATAAAAAAAAAGAAATGCCAGGCTAAAGGATTAAGAACTTGAGAGCAGCAACAGAAATTATCCAAAATGAGGCACAAAATAAGCCTGAAAAAAAAAAAAAAAGATCAAAACATCAGTAACCCACGCAACAACTTTAAGCAGACTCATACATATGTAATCCAAGTCTTCAAGGTGGAGGATAAGTGCTATATAAAAATATATTAAAAAAAAAAGAGGAAAGGATAGTATGGGCTTAAAGTAGTGCATAAGAGCAAGCTATAGAGATTATGGAGAGGAGGAAAGAAATGAAAAAAGCTGTACATTTGGCTATAAATCTGACAATGGCTGACAAGTAGCATAGCTAGAAGCTATTACCCCTAAGAAAGAAGAAAAACTAGGATTGGGAGGTGACATTAAGAAAAAAAAAAAAAGAATTGAGAATATCTTAAAGGAAGAAATCATGGGAATTCATGATTAACTGTGTATTGAAAAGGAGAATGTTAAGAGGTTGAAATTTTGAAAAGGACCAGACTAGTCTGAATCCCAGCTTCTCTATTTACTATTTAACTTGGAGAAGTTATTCAATATCTCTCTGCCTTAGTTTCCTCATTAATGAAGTAGAGATAATAATAGCACCTATGTAACAGGGGCTGTTTTGAGAATCAAATGAGTTAAAACATGTGAAGTACTCTGGCATGTAATAAGTGCTTAATAAACACTGGCAATTGCAGTTCTCAAAACTTTTGGTCTCCGGACTATTTTTCACTCTTAAAAATTATGGAAGACCCTAAAGAATTTTGCTTATCTGGGTAACATTGATCAATATTTACCATATTAGAAATTAAAACTGAGAAATATATAAAGCATTAACAGTTTCATTCATTAAAAATATTAAACCTATTACATGTTAACATGAATAACATTTTGTTTTTCCAAAGAAAAAAACTGGTACAAAGATAGAAACTATTTTACATTTTTGTAAATCTCTTCAATGTCTGGCTTACTAAGAGAAAGCTGGGTTCTCATATCTGCCTCTGCTCAATCTGTTGCTTATGTTGTTTTGGCTGGGAAAGACAACCAACCAGTCTGTGTCATGTAGAAGCTAATACACCCAAGAAAGCTAAGACAGCATCTCCTGGGTAGATCGACTAAATTTAAAAAGGGGGACAGCATAGTACTCGTTCTATAAATCTTAAGAGTGCTCAAGAGGAGAATAAGGGATTAACTATACACTACTCTAGTCAGCTCACAAGAGAAAGAGCCAGAGAAACAATTAAATTTATCCCACATGGGGTATGAAGAGAACTGCAGAAAGCATGGAACCACAAAGAATTTCCATATAAGATAATAGAGATTCATATTTCTACATGAATAGTAAGGAAATGCCTGGGCCTGAGCTGAGAGTTTGGAAAGTTCAAGCGTAAGAAGCCAGATTTCCAAATAACACAGAGAAAAAGAGAACAGGCCCAAGGAATGGAATCCGGGCAGGTGGAGAGGCCAAGGAGTTGCTGGACAGAAGGAAAACAACTTAAATCTTTTCTTTGTGGGCAAAAGATTTTTAAATAGATACTTCACCAGAGTAGATTTGTGAATGGCAAATAAGCGCATGAAAAGATGTTCAGTAACCTTAGTCCTTAGAAATGAAAATTAAAACAATTAGATACCATTACATTCCCACTAGAAAGGATACAATTTTTAAAAGACTAAGCCAGAACCAATGGTTGAGAATATGGAGAAACTGGACCCCACACACACTGTTGAAGGTAATGTAAAATGGTATAGCTCTTTTGGGAAGCGTTTGGTAGTTTCTTATGAAGTAAACTAACTATATGACCCAGCAATCCTATCCCTAAGTATCTAGAAGAGAAATGAAAATATATATTCACACAAAGACTTGTACATGACTGTACAAGTCATGTGTACAAGCTGTACAAGCAGCTTTATTCATAACAGTCCAAACCAGAAACTATCCAAATGTCCAGATCCTAGTGAACAGTATAGCCATATAATGGAATATGACTTAGCAATATAAAGGAACACACTACTCATACATGCAAGAATGTGGATGAAGGCACAAATAACTACATATTGTATGATTCCATTTACATGAAATTCTGGAAAAGGCAAAACTATAGTAATTATATATTGTAATTACATAGTAATTACAGTGACAAAGCAGATCAGTGGTTACTGGAGGTTAGGAAGGGAGCTTTGATTGAAAGGGACAGAAGGAAACTTTTTAAGAGTAATAGAAATGTTCTATATTATCATGATTGTGCTGATGGTGGTTACAGGATGGATATGTTTGCCAAAATTCATCTATTTGTATACTTAAAATTGGTAAATTTTATTGTAAGTTATACCTCAATGAAACTGATTAAGGAAAAAGAGTAATGAACAAATCTTCATCTTACCTGTTACCAGGATTTCTTTTTTTTTTTTTTTTTTTTTAAAGATTTTATTTATTTGACAGAGAGAAACACAGCGAGAGAGGGAACACAATCAGAGGGAATGGTAGCGGGAGAAGCAGGCTTCCTGCAGAGCAGAGAGCCCAATGCGGGGCTCGATCCCAGGTCCCTGGGATCTGACCTGGGCCGAAGGCAGACGCTTAACGACTGAGCCACCCAGGCGCCCCTGTTACCAGGATTTCTCAATGCCTGACAGAAAATGGCAGTAGGTAGGAAAGTAGAGATGCAGAAATCGTTGACAGGAAAGAACAGGGAGTTGATAGAAATGACGCAGTCATAAGAAGAAATATGCCATTTTTATGAGATTCCAAAAATGAGAATTTGGGGTTTTTTGTTTTTTTTTTTTAAAAGATTTTATTTGAGGGGGCGCCTGGGTGGCTCAGTGGATTAAGCCTCTGCCTTCAGCTTGGGTCATGATCTCAGGTCCTGGGATCAAGCCCCACACTGGGCTCTTTGCTCAGTGGGAAGCCTGCTTCCCGCTCTCTCTCTGCCTGCCTCTCTGCCTACTTGTGATCTCTCTCTCTCTGTCAAAAAAAAAAGATCTTAAAAAAAAAAAAAAAAAAAAAGATTTTATTTGAGAGAGAGAGGGAAAGTGAGAGAGATCACAAGCAGGGGGGAAGCGTAGAGGGAGAACCAGACTCCCCACTAAGAAGGAACCTGATGTGGGACTCAATCCCAGGACCCTAGAATCATGACCTGAAGCAAAGGCAGACGCTTAAGCTTAACCGACTGAGCCACCCAGGCGCCCCAAGGAAATAATTTGCTTCTAAAAGAGACCTTGACCAGTCCAAAATAGGTTTCACTATAGTAGTATTTCTTTCATTATGTTCTAAGGACTGCCTAAATCAGAAGCATCCCAGACCTTCTCTGCCAGAAACTCTACGTGCAAAGTCCTCAAATCTACCTTTTAAATTTCTCCCAAAGAAATTATTATGTGGAGTGCCTGACTGGCTCAGTCGGTAGAGTATGTGACTCTTGATTTCGGGATTGTGAGGTTAAGTCCCATGGTGGATGTAGATATTACATAAAAATAAAAAATCTTTAGAGGCACTTGGGTGGCACATTCAGTTAAGAAACAGACTCTTGGTTTCAGCTCAGGTCGTGATTTCAGGGTTGCGAGATCAAACCCCACATTGGGCTCTGTGCTGGGTGTAGAGCTTGCTTAAGATTCTCTTTCTCCCTCTCCCTCTGTTCCCCCCTCTTAAAAAAATTATTTTGCAAAGTGAATCAGAGTCACTGTTCTAAAAGGAACATATACATGTATACACACACATACACACACACATATGAACTAGATTTGCAATAACTCTAAGTGAATAGTATTAAATAGCATATATGACTTCTTTACAGAAACACAGAATCATCATTACTTCATGGAGATGTAAGCAGCTCAAAGGAGCTCATCTACAAAAACCACTTAGGATACTGCCAAGGTACTCAATGTATTGCTTGCCAATCACCCTGGACTTGAGTAAGGAGATAATTCTAAGCAAAGAAAAAAAAAAAAACATCCTTTGACCATACCAAGTCTGAAGTTCCACGATGCCGTACTGCTTCTGTTTCACCACTATCTACTGGTTAGTAGTAGGTAACAACCACTTCAATTTTAATTACTATTTGTAATATCACGATATTTTCTTTAAATATGTAATTTTTAAAAAGCAAATGCTAGATTTTCCTCTTTATAAATTCTGTTGACTTATTATAGAATTTTCTATGGGCTTTCTCTGTACATTTGATGTAATTTCAAACATCTTTAAAATCAAAAGAAAACACAAATAATGAAACAAAACAATGTTAGGAACTGTAGAGAACAAAGCTGAGTGAATAGCCAAGGTCTTTTTACCTTCATGAGATAGTTTGTTTGTGTGTGTTACAATATACATAAAATTTAACATTTTAATTTTTTGAGTAACAAGTCAGTAGTATTAATGAGCATACTCATACTATTGTGTAACCATTATCACCATCCATCTCTAGAACATTTTCATCATACCAAACTGAAACTCTGCAACCATTTAACAATAAATCCCCACTTATCCCTTCTCCAGCCCCTGGTAACCACTAATTTACTTTCTCTATGAATTTGACTATGCAACATACCTTATGTAAGTGGAATCATATACTATTTGTCTTTCCATCATGAGTTTTTTCTACCACTTTTTATTGCATATCTAGGCACCAAGCACCGAAGATACAAAGACTGGCAGCATACAAATCTGCCCTCATGAAACTCACACTCTAGTAAGGAAGTCAGACAAGTCAATAACCACAACTTGCATGTCAGTGTGGTAACAGCTCTAAAAGAGGTGGCACAATGATGGCACAAAGGATTAATTAGCTAAGGAAAGTCAAGAGCACTTCACAATGGAGGTGATGTCTCAGGACATTTTAAAACAGGAAGAATTCACTGAAAGGACATCGCCATTTCATCCAGAGGAATGGCATACATTCATTCATTAAACATTTAATGAAGGGCAACACTATCCCCAGCACTCCACACCTAGGACAGCCAGAGTCCCTGCTTTCCTTAAGCTAAAAGTAAATGCAGAGACATGAGATATGTATCTGAGGAAGAGCAAACAGACTAAAGAGTAAAGAGCAAAGTGTCTAGGGAAGAATAAAATGAGGCTGGGAAGGCATTCATGTATCAGATCATGGAAAAGTCATCCAGAGTTTTTTTTTCAAAACTGTAGGCCAGTTTCAAAACTTTAGAATACGTAAGAATCATTGGTGGCACTTGCCCGAAGTACACATTCCTAGACAACCCCAGAGGTTTTAATTTCATGTCTGGGATAGACTCAGGACTCTGTATTTTTTTAATGAGTACCCCAGGTGATTCTAAAACAGGCATATCCATATACTTTTGGGAAATACCTCTGTAGTTCATGATGTGAACTACACATCATATAGTTCATGATGGCTTCAAAGAGAAGAATTATATGAATAGATTATATGTTTTCATTTATTAATTTTCCCTCTTGTTATAAAGTAAGATTCTTAGTAAAGGTTATTAACAATTTTTCACAGTTTCTCCTGTACCACTGTCAATATGTCATCATTTGAATAAAATCTGGATTTTAGAAAGATCACTCTAGTGACATTATAAGGGCTGAATTTGAAAAGAGGTGAATTCAGAGACAAGCTGAGAGACTATTAGAGTCCAAGCAAAAATAATGAGACCTCAATTAAAGTAGTAACAATGAAATGGACAGAGAATGGATTTGAAAGTCCACAATCTACATGTAAAGTTCTGTCATCTGTTTAAGACCATATATAAATAAATAATTCCTCTTTTTCAATAAATATTTACCAGAGCCCTACAATGTATCCAAAAATAATTACCGAGAAAAGCAGGATAAAAGAACACAACACATCTGCACTTCTATGTCTGCGTAGGATCAGGGTTCCAATTGCATTCAAGTAATTCAGAGTCTTCCTTCTTATCATAGGAAAAACAATTCCCTATTCTGATTCTATAATTGCCGAAGTAGAGCCAAAAAATGTCATAGTTGTCAACAAAAGCCTGCCCTCTGTTCTCAAGTTATATGCTGAGGCTGTGGTGAGGGTTTAACACACTAAACAAGAAACTGCCCATGATCAGGTTTACTTCAATTTTAAACTGAATCTGCATATACTGGAGCTTTCTGCCAAAAATGCAAATGTTTCATGCATTTGGCTCCTTATCCTTTTATGTGGCTAGTGTCCAATATCAACTTGGAGATGTCCCCATTTCAAAATCTGCCAGCTACTGAAACATGGGTCAAACAAAAAACATTTTTCCTTTCTATGAAAAGTATAATGTATCATGACAAGGAATCTTATTAAAACTGAGCTCACATAAAAAATGCTTATAATGAATCAGTTCCCCCTAACACCTTTTTTTAATACTAATACCCATTAAACTTCAGATTTCAAAAGTAATCATTTTTTTATAATTAAACGTTAGATTCTTGAATCACACATATCCAAAGATTCTTTAGTAAATCTGATACAACTCATTTGATGTAAATGAAAAAAATTAGATGGATATCTTACTTTCCTTTTGTGATAACATTCCTTTTTATTCATTTACCATATAATTTTTTTCAAAACTAGAGAGATTTCATTTATCACTTTTGATAATTCAAAGTATATGTACTCAAAAAAACTTTCCTACACTTTGAAATTTCCAACTTTTCTTTATCTTAGTTGGTTTATTAATTTTAGTGATCTTGAAGCTTCCATGCATAAAAAAAGCTCTCCTTTAAAAGGCATCCCATTGTGATGCCTGGGTGGCTCAGTTGGTTAAGTGTCTGCCTTAGGCTCAAGTCATGATCCCAGGGTCCTGGGATCAAATCCTGCATGCCTGGAGCTCTTTGCTCAGTGGTGAGACTGCTTCTCCCTCTGCCTGCCACTCTCCTTGCTGTGCTTTCTCTCTCCCTAACAAATAAGGAAACAAATTAAAAAAAAAAATAAATAAAACCAAGTAAAAGGCATTCCATCTTCACTTCCAAAACACTTTCTCAATTAACAGACCACAAAAAAACAAAATACTAATGTTGATTTCTTACTTGTTTTTCTCATGTGTATTTAATTCTACATAATACTAGATGAGTAAAATAAGCATATCTGGGTCTAGCTACTTGATAATTTGTAGTATTAATTTTTTATTCCAAGTTAAATACATACTATTACTATAACTGAGGCATAATTCCAAATGAAAATCTAGTGAATTTCAAGTGATTAACACAGGTAGAAAAATAAGACATATAAAATATAGAAAATTAAAACGTACTTTAGGATCTAATTATTACATTAAATTCTATCTCCACAAAAAGAGCCATAATTCTGGGTCATATCTCATGGTCCTTAAATCTAATTAGACTGTTCTTTAGTTGAGACACAATTTATTATTAACCTTTATTTTACTAATAATCTAAACAATCTCAGGACATGCCAAAAAAAATACACGTCTTTATACTATAGCTTCATTTCCTGAAATATTAATACTTCAGGAAGAGCAACCATTATCATCAAGGAAATCTTCCTAAAAGATAAATCTCACATCAGAAAAAAAGAGTAGGAGAAAATAAGACAAAACCCATTAAGAAATCATATAAGAGCTATGAGAAAGTATCTTATGGTCTAACATCCTTTTAACTGAAATCAACATAGAAGAGAGAACAGTTCAAAAGAAATATATGAAGAGTTAATGGCTGAGAGTTTTCCTCATTAAATAAAAGATATGAAACCACAGAACCAAGCAGTTTAGAGAATACCAAGCAAAAGCAAATAGACACAACATGTTCAAAAGTAAAGGCAAATCGGGGCACCTAAGTGGCTCAGTCAGTTAAATGTCTGCCTTCCGCTTAGGTTATGATTCCAGGGTCCTGGGACTAAGCCCCATGTCAGGCTCTCTGCTCAGCGCAGAGTCTGCTTCTCCCTCTCCCTCCACCTGTTCATTCTCTCTCTCTAATAAATAATCTTAAAAAAAAAAAAAAGGCAAATCATATCCAAAGACCAAAAAAAAAAAAAAAATAGAATTGAACAAAGGAATTACAGCAAAACTACATGAACCACACAACAACAGAGTGGTATCTTTTTGAAGTGGGGGGAAAAAAAGGCAATCCACAATTCTATACTCAGCAAAAATATTTTTTTGAAGATTTTATTTATTTGTCAAAGAGAGAGAGAGAGAGAGAGAAACATCGAGCACACAAGCAGGGGGAGCAGCAGGCTTCCTGCAAAGTAAGGAGCCCAACATGGGACTCAATCCTAGGACCTTGGGATCATGACCTAAGCCAAAGGCAGATGCTCAATCGACTAAGCCACCCAGATGTCTCCTACGCAAAAATACTTTGTAAAAATGAAGGAAAAATAAAATTTCTTTCAGAAAAACAAAAACTGAGATAATTCATTATCACCATTTTTGCCCTACAATAAAATAAATGTTAAAGGAAATTCTTCACACAGATGGAATATAATACCAGACAGAAACCTGGATCCACACAAAGAAATCAACACCACTAGAAGTGACATAAATGAAAGGAAATACAAAATTTCATTTATCTCTTATTTGTAATTGCTCTTTTTAAAAAAAAAAAAAAGATTTTACTTATTCATTTGTCAGAGAGAGAGAGAGAACACCCAAGCAAGGGGAGCAGCAGGCAGAGGGAGAAGCAGGCTCCCTGCTTCCAGAGCCTGATGTAGAACTTGATCCCAGGACCCTGGGATCATGACCTGGGTCAAAGGCAGATGCTTAACCGACTGAGCCACCTAAGCGTCCCTATTTGTAATTGCTCTTAAAAAATAAAAAGCAAAAATAGTAGCAACATATTATATGTTGATAGCATATATGAAAGTAAAATGTATTAACAAGAGCACAAAGATAAGCAGGAAGAATTGGGAATCCTTATTATACATATGAAATTATGTACTATTATATGATGGAAGACTTTTAGTTACAAATGTATATTTAAAACCAGGGGTGCCTGGGAGGCTCAGTCGTTAAGCATCTGCCTTCGGCTCAGGTCATGATCCCAGAGTCCTGGGATCGAGCCCCACATCTGGCTCCTTGCTCGGCAGGAAGCCTGCTTCTCCCGCTACCACTCCCTCTGCTTACGTTCCCTCTCTAGCTGTGTTTCTCTCTGTCAAAAAAAAAAAAAAAAAAAAAAAAAAAAAAACCTAGGGCTGCCACTAAATTAATTTCAAAAGGTATAAATAAATAAGCAAATAGTGGAGAGAAAGGAAATAAAAAATATCCAAGTAATCCAAAAGAGGAAAATGAAGCAAAGAGCAAACAATAATAGAAAACAGCTAGCACAGTGGTAGATTTTTAGTCCAACCATATTACTAATTAAACATAAACAATCTTAACACACCAATGAAAAAACAGATTAAACTAAATGAATAAGCCCAACTACATGCTATATGCTTTCTACAAGAAACCCATATAAAAGTATAAATAGGCTGAAAGTAAAAGGATGAAAAAAAGATATGTTGGGAGACTATTCCCCATGGGTCTCTATTGAGGCAGCAGTTTTTGAATAGACATTTCAGTACTTTACCCACAACCATCTCCCCTCTGCAGTTCCTCCTTATTAACAGTCAATAAAATGGAGATCCAGGAATCTCATGTCTACTGCCAGTACCTATGAAATTTGTGGTAAGTTAACTTGTTAGCTTTTAAGAAGGTAAAAATTTCAAGCCTTTCAAATTCTTGACATATCCTGTAAACATTAATAAAAAAAAAACTAGAATGGCTATATTAACAACAGACAAGGAAGATTTCATAACAAGGAATACTGCCTGGGATAAAGAGGCTCCCTAACCAAGAAGACATAATAATCCTAAATATATTATGACCCTAACAAAGCTTCAAAATACATGAAGCAAAAACTGACATAAATAAAAGAGAAATAGACAAATCCACAAGTTGGAGACTTCAACACATCTCTCTCAATATTGGCTGAAACAAGCAGATGATAAACATATGGAAAAATTCAACTTTACTAAGAGAAAACATACAAAATCACATCACAATGAGATATCATTTATATCTATAAGAACTAATTTGGAACTTAAGAAGTCTGACAATTCTAAATATTGGTGATGATGCAGAACATCAAAACTCTCACACACTGCTGGTAGGAATATAGTTTGGTAAAACCACTTTAGAAAACAATTGGTATTACCTAATAAAGGAGACATGTGCACACTCAACCTCAGCAATTCTACTACCTCTAGTATAAACACATAAATTCTTACATATATGCACTAGAAGACATGCACTATAGTTTTCTTAACAGCATTGTTTGTAATTAGGGATAAAAACAGGAAACAACTCAGATGTCCAAACAGAAGAATGGAAAAATAAAATTATGGTATAGTCATATAATGCAGTATTTTACAACAGTGAAAATGAATGAACTACATCTATATAATTCAACATAGATGGTGTCCAAAACATAATGGTGGGAGAAAAAAAAAATCACAGAAGAACAAGCACACATAAATAGCTCCAAAAAGACAAAAGTACACAATCTAATTTTTAGGGATATATACATATGAGGTAAAACTATGAAGAAAAGCAAGGCAATGATTAACCAAAATTAAAAACCAAATTAGATAGGAAAGAAGGAGGAAAATACTTCAAAGATATCTGTCACATTCTATGTCTTACCATAGATATTAAAGCAGATATTTGTTATATTCTTTACACATATTAATCTATATTATATAGAGAGAATATCTGTATTACACATTTATAATTTGAAATGCTTACTAAGAATAAGCAATAAATACAGATTCGCTCAGTAAATATTAAGAACCAAAAAAATAAAAATCATGAAATACAAATGTAACACATTAGGTCCAACTAGATATTGAGACTCACATGACTCAAAAAGACCACTTGGGGGACACCTGGGTGGCTCAGTGGGTTAAAGCCTCTGCTTTCAGCTCAGGTCGTGATCTCAGGGTCCTGGGATCGAGTCCCGCATCGGGCTCTCTGCTCAGCAGAGAGCCTGCTTCTCCCTCTCTCTCTGCCTGCCTCTCTGCCTACTTGTGATCTCTCTCTCTCTGTCAAATAAATAAATAAAAAAAAAAAAAAAAAAAAAAAAGACCACTTGGTTATACTTAATAGGATATAAAATATCAAACAACATGCAAGCAAGGCAGTGTGAACCAGTTTCTCTTCATCAGGAGTCTTCACAGAAATTCAGGGGATATTCTTTGGCTCCCCCTAGGTAGCAGGTAAAGATCATGGGGATTGGTGCCATAACTATCCTAGTTTAGGAATACCAAATAGCAATCACTATCTCCAATCCCATGGATAATTTCCTAAGCTTCAAAATAGACTTGCTCAAGAATTATCATACCCAGGGAATGTTTCACACTTAAAAACATTAACTGATGGAGCACAGCTCTCTCCATTCTGGATGTTACATTAGCTTCCATCACTGCTGAAATCATCAAAAGTCCTAAGGGCCTTTATAATTTGGAGAATTTCAAATAATTAATGCTCTGGTTAAAAAAAAAAAAGGGGGGGGTGTGCCTGATGTAGAACTCAAATGTCTGACTTGGTTTAAGCTCAGGTCATGATCTCAGGTTCGTGAGATAGTCAGCCTGCTTAAGATTCTCTCTTTCCCTCTGCCCCTCACCCTTGCTTGCTTGCATGCATACTTTCTAAAAAACAAAAATAAATGAAAAAGAAAAAATCCTATTTCATGTTATCTAGGAATAAGTTCTCTTCCACATAACAGAGAAGATGTGCAAAGAGAATAGGGGAAAAACTGAAACCTCAACCCAAAAGAGGCACATGGGATAAATGCTTTCATCTAAGTGGGTTGTGCATAATTATTAATTCTATGTATCTGGAGGAGCAATTCTATCAGCTCAGAAGAAAACAAAGACAACTGAGTGGACTTGCTATACTCTGCCTCCTGGCAAACACCAGGAATGGATATAGAGCCTCTTGTTCATAGATGGAAAACATAGGACTTATACAAATATTCAGCATGGATAAAACACCTTAAATTGTCAATGAAAAGAATCTGTAATAATTTACATTAGGAAACAGAAGAAATGTAGAAAGTATCTGCTGTGTGTCTCAGTAAAAGACAAGAAAATTAAGTTCTTGTTAAACATCTTTTATAAGGAAAGATGATTAAAGAGACGAGGAAGGATTAAAAAAACAACAGACGTATGCAGAGTAAGATATAAACCTATGGAACTCTAACAGATAAGAAAAAAGAAAGGAATAAACAACTAAATTAAATTCCACACTGGATATGAGAAAGAATCAACATTGCAAAAAACCTATCAGTAAAGTAGATGATGAAAATCAAAATGTTTACCAAGAATGCAAAAAGACAAAGTTAAAAATAAGAAGGAAGATCAGTATAAAAAAGAAGTTATGAACCAATCCACCAGAAACAGGTATTTCTTTAATTAAAAAAAACCAAAAAGCCTTAACAAATGGAATGAAAGCAATACTCAAAGGTCTAACAGGAGAACTATCCCAAAATAAAAAGCACTAGCATCTCTACATCAAAAGGACTTTCTTGTCCCAATCAAAAGTAAAAGAGACCAGAATAATGGCTAGAGACGTATAAAGGAGAAGTCTGGGACACATGAATACTATACTGAGTCATGCTGTCATTAATACATGTATGCAACAAAGATCCATTTTCAGATATTCAAGGGTTCAGAAAAAGTAATCCACATGAATATCTCCTGAAAAATAGTACCTACAAATATATTTGTGGCTACCGCTACCATTCCCAAAAGAGGGAAATTAAAATTGGAACTCAAGTATGGGTATGAGAGATACGGTATAAACAGATTAGTGGTGGTACTCCGTACCAAATTAGTATGTAGAGTTGAGTCCAAATTATTCTCCTGAAATTTAATACAGAAGCTTAAAATTTTTTGAAAGAGATACACAGTTTATTCAACATTTATAAGTTAGTCTTAAAGATTAACTTGGGAAGCTGAGAGCATAAAACACTAAAATAAGCTGAATTCCTTGTACTGCAAAAAAAGAAAATATTTTTTAATTGTGCTTAAATTTTATAATTACAACTACATTTCTATATATAAGCTTTTTTTTTTTTTTAAGATTTTTTTATTTATTTGACAGTGAGAAACACAGCGAGAGAGGGAACACAAGCAGAGGGAATGGTAGCGGGAGAAGCAGGCTTCCTGCCGAACAGGGAGCCCGATGCGGGGCTCGATCCCAGTACCCCGAGACCATGACCTGAGCCGAAGGCAGACGTTCAACGACTGAGCCACCCAGGCGCCCCTATATATAAGCTTTTAAGATAGTTTCTGCATCTATTTTAAAAAAACACACAAAACAGTCTAGTATTACAAAGAGAATCTAGTATTACAAAGAGAACAAAATCATTAAAAAGTATAAAATTACAGAAGAAAAAATCAATTATAACAAATTTTAACTGTTTAAAACCTTCCTATTGAAAAGATCCTCAGATGGGGTTGAAAAAATGAAATGACATAAAAAACATTAAAAATAGTGACAGGCAATGATAGTATCATGGAAATAGGAATAACACTTTTGATATGGGACAAGAAGTAGGATTCAAGAAGAAAGGGATTAAAGGGTCCTTTTAAGTTGAAAAAAAGATGTTTACAGAACTACTCAAACATGATCCATAAACCAACTGTTTATTATAGGTCTTGAACAAAATAAGTATAAAACTTGAAAGGAAGCATTTAGAAACTTTTACAGCAATCTGACAGGGGAACTGTATATCTGTTTAATATAATAATAAAAAAAGGAAGCTTGTATTTTGCTTCTTGGTTTTTCACTCTTGTTTCATTTTTCTAATTTGCTTCCAATGTATTTTAAAGAAGTATCAGGAAAAAACTGATTCTTTACCACAAATAGTTTGAAAAGCACTGCCATAAAAGATCTATTAGTTATGAAGTTTTATGTGCCACATAACTCAACATCAAAATATACAAAGTTAAAAAAGTTAAAGATGCAAGGCAAAAATGAAGAACAAAGCGAAGTGGGAAGCAATTTAATTTCATGACATATTACATAAAAAAGTGTACAGGGTATGAAAACAAATTATGAAATGCTGTATTTTTTTAGGAAGTCATATATTAGAAGATATCCCATCAGTTTAATACCAACTTCTCAAAAGGGAAAATTACTGTATTAAATGCACACATTGTAAGGTGTATTACAACCTCAAAAATGTTAACATTTCTTTCAGTCAAGGAAATAGTATGTCCACACAATTTTGTATCAAATAAATGGAAAGCACTTATTAAAGTATAGCTGACAAACAATATTATACTAGTTTCGGGTATATAATTTGACAATTATATACATTATGAAATACTCACTACAATTTATAGTTACCACCTGGAAAACTTAATTGTCAATGAAACATTTATAAAGATATTGATGACATAACAGATCCTAAAGAATACTTCAACAACTTTGGAAAATTAAAATTTAAAGCATGGCAAAAACTGGCTTTCTACCATTGCCCACTATATCACATAAGGATTCTTATTTGTTTTGGGATGCTGCTGGGTAAAATTATGTATGAAGGGTTTGCCAACTTTAAAAACTTTTGAAAACTACCTTAAATGACTCAAAACACAATCATCTCTACAGCCTCGTGGTTTTCTAATCCCCTTTTATACAGAAGTCAAGGGGAAAAACTGAAGTATTTCACCATGTCAGATGCTGCACAGGAGGTCATAGATGCCTCTGCTACCCTCTTCTAGCTCCCTACAATCTTATTAAAAATGTAGGACATTGTTTGGATTGTGGGCAGGTTTACTGCCTTCTCAAAAAAGGTCAGAGTCCATTGTCTTTCCTCTATCTGACCCATTGGGTAAAGGCTAGCCTAATCTAGCCACCCTAATACAGCTATCTGATTGATTAGGTAAAGGCTGGCTAAATAGGTAGAATTATGAGTTAGAGCATGGCTTCAACAACTACTACTAAATATGTATGTGTTGTACACATTGCAGGCGTGCACGCACACATACACACAAACTGAACGAGACTCAAAACAACATTATTAACAAGTTATTCTAAGTAACACAAAATTTTTTCCACCTATGCTACACAGTCTATAATCATCTAAAAATAGTCCCAAAAGGGGTGGTTTCAGGATAGAACCAAACTTAGGAAAACAAAAAGTAAATAAAAAATAGGATCCCTCTGAAATTGTTCATTTTAAGTCACAGCATTTTAAAGGTAAGTTCTCTAAATAAGAAATGATAAAGTCAGGATCTTTTTCTTCTACTCCCATGACTAATATTTAAAAGTAACTTCAACTAAATGTGATCTAAAGCCTCATTTAAGATATAAAAGTTCTTTATAAAATGAAAAAATTATAATGTATTTACCCTAAAATAAACAAACTGGGAAAAATACTTGAAAGTCAATTCAGAGACCAATTTTTCTATTATATGAAGAGTTCCTTGGAATCAATAAACAAAAGACCAAGACCCAAAAAAGGAAAGTGAATAAAAGATAAACATGTAGTACAGTGAAAAGGAAACACAAATGGCTCTCAAGCATATGGAAAGACACTCAATCTTACTTGTAATAAAAGAAATGCATATTAAAACCACTGAGATCCATGTTTTATCTATTAGATTGGCAAAGATCAAAATATTTAAGAACATAATCTCGGTGAAGAGATGGAAAAAGTCTCATATTGCTGGTGGGAGTACAGATCAAAACAACCTCTGTGTTAGTGTTACACTTTTCTTCTCTTGAAGATATTCTCGTAAGACATTTAAAAAATAGAGTATACAAGATATATTCTGTCTTGTGTGGGCTGTTGGTCATTTTCAGAAAACTTGTAATTGTCCGCTTTTATAGAATTCTGTTCATATAATAGAGCAAATAAGTAGGGAAGTTTAAGAAACTTGGATGATGAACATAGCAATCTTGTGCCATCGGCTCCTCACTTGATACCTTATTGTGTACTTAGTGGGGGCTCATAAATATTTGTTGATTAAATAGGACCAGGAATGATGCTGAGCAATGACGAGAATGGAATAAAACAAGAACAAGGAATTAGCTAAATTTATCTGAATGGTTGAATAAATTTTTAAACACTATACTTTTTCAAGAGTAGGGCACTGACACACTGACAAATGTTTCCTGAAAAATGAGTCAGACAGCAACAGTGGTATAGATTATTGCAATAATGGCCCCCTAATGAGTCACACACTCTTACAAAACCATTTCTACACTGCTCTGAACTTGGCCATGTTTTCATTTGGCCCATGGAACAAGATAAAATATATCTTGTTGCCTTCACTTGCCGCTTCTGTGAACTACCACCTCCAGCTGAAGGATAGCCTGCTGGAGACATATGGCACCCTAGGACCCTAGCCAACAGCTCACACCAATATCCAGACATACGAATGAAGCAATCCTAGACAAACCACCTTCCAGCTGACCTTTCAGCTGACTGTGCCCCATAAGCAGCCCAGCCACTAGCAGGGGCAGAACTGCTCAACTGAGCCTATCCCAGAATCATATGCTAACAAACAGCTTATTTTATACTACTACGTTTTGGGGAGGTTATGCAAAAACCAATACAAACAGATAGGGAAATAGGATTGGTGGTGATTAAGGAAAATTTATGTTTTATCTGTTTCTGTTTGTTAAATTTCATAATGAGAATATATTCATATACTACTTGCTTAATCGAACTAAACTTACAAGATATTTTGTATCAGACTGATATTATAGTCAGGTCCCACTATCACTTTATAAGCACATATACATAAAACAATCTAGTCTAAATGGGAACATGAATTTGAAAGGAGACTTAATATTGCTCAGGAAAAAAAAGGGTCAGTACAGAGCAGCAGGGTATACTATCATACACACAAAAAAAGTGAATGAGAATATATTTATGGTCACAGTCATGTCTCAATAATGGTTATTATTAAATTCCAAAATGTCAGATTTTCCTTCTCTGCTTCTTCTGTTTAGGCTAATACACATTCCCTCATTTTAATCCTCACATGCTATGAGGTAAATATATGTCAAATAACTTTAGGCAAAGTTAATTAATCTCTCCAAGCCCCAATTCCTCAACTGTAAAATGGGGGTAAAAGTACCCATTTTATAGAGTTGTTGTAAAGATTAAAACACTTAGAAGTGGGCACATAGTAAGGGGTCAATAAATGGCCTACAATCTGTTAGTAAAATGATTTAAAAGTAATGTCTTTTGACTAACCTGGCTTCTATTTTAAAGTCATTAAGCATCTTCAACCAAAGAGTGATTCATCAAAATTAATTTGAAAATCTTTCTAATGACTTCGTGAAAAAACTTAAAAGACAATGTTATTAAAAAAAAAAACCAAATCAAACCAAACCTGGGAATACATATAGGGAAAATATGGTGAAGAAATCGAAACTCCAGGCAATAATGAATTCATTCGGTCCACATTCCACAATCCTAAATAGGTTTAAAAACCAAAGGCTTTAATTTTTGTGTTTTACGAATTCACAAACAGCAAAAACAAGAGAGCAATAAATCCTATTATCGTCTTTGTGACCTCTGGCACACATACTTTCAATTCTTTCTACCACCATCTTTAATAAAGAAGGCACTACTGTAGGCTTTGGAAAATAAGGCTCTTTCAGAATAAATAAACTTAACCTAATCTGCAGCATTGGAAAACTATAGTTACTCCTTGAATCGATGGCTTAACATTGCCCTTTTTCAAGGCAAGCTTAGACCTGGACACTTCTTTCTCTATATACATCAACAGTTAAAAAAGAAAAATCAGCCCTAATGTGTATTTAGAAAAAAGTCAGTTCTTTAAAAAGTATTTTAAACACGTAATTACCTAGCCTGAAGACATAAGAGGTAGTGACCAACTACAAAAAGCTTTACACCACAATGCGCAGGTATTTTAGTTTGCCCTATTGTGAGAAATTAATAAATGCTACAAAAATTCCATTTTTCATTTTAATTCAATTAAAGAGTGCTTAGTATATATGAAATAATGTGGCAGATTCTGAATTAGAAGAGTAAAGGAAGTAACACTTATATAGATATCATGCCACACATTTGCTGATTACTGTTTAATTATAATAATCCAATGAGGTAAAAATTAATAGAACTCATTTTACAGAGGAGAAAATTAGGGCTCATAGAAGTAAAATAGCTTGGGGCACCTGGGTGGCTCATTCGTTAGGCATCTAACTTCGGATCAGGTCATGATCCCAGGGTCCTGGGATCAAGCCCTGTATCGGGCTCCCTGCTCCATGGGAAGCCTGCTTCTCCCTCTCCCATTCCCTCTGCTTGTGTTCCCTCTCTCCCTGTGTCTTTGTCAAATAAATAAATAAAATCTTAAAAAAAAAAAAAAAAAAAAGAAGTAGTAGTAGTAAAACAGCTTGACCGGGGTTTCAGCAGAATACAGTATAAGGGGAATGGGATGGGGGTAGGGAGGCACACAAGGGTGCCATGTGACTATCCCTACAAACACAACACAACACTAAATATATTAAGTCCTTTATCAGCAACGTGAAAGGGGGCTAAGACTATGGGAAGCCAAAGAGATAACCTTTTGGGAACGGGCAAAGGAGTCACAAAAGGCTTTCAAGAGGTTAATATCTGAGTTGTTACTTTAAGGATGAGTAGGATTTATCAACTTCAATGCCAAGGCTTACCCCCAACCCCCCTCATCCCCAATATATTAACCAAAATAAATTACTTACTTGAAATTGAGAAAAACAATTTTGAGAGAAATCTTCCTCAGATATATTATTCCATAGTTTTAAAACAAATAATATGATGACAGTTTAATTTTTAGGTTGCTTTTATGTGGCTTGTCTTGGTTTTTATTCTGAAATGAAATTTAGATTAGTCATTTTCTTATTCTGAGAAACTAGGAGTATGCCAACATGTTTTAACTTCACATTTTTTCACATATCAACATGTATTCTTACTTACAAAACCTTTCATTTCACCATCCCAAACAAAATCTAATTTAATATATAAATTACTTTGAAGTGTAAATATATATGCAAAATAAGATTTCTCTAATTATGGTTATACTTCCTTGGTAATTGTAATAAATGGAAGAAAAATAGAAAACTCTTGTTATATTGTTATTTATTACACAAACATTTTTGAGGTAACACTTTCTTTTATTATTTGAATCATAATATAGTAAATGCTCTCTCAACCCAAAGAAAATTAAATAACTATCCCCAAGGAAATTGACCTCAAATTCTTAGTTCTTCCCATAACTATCATCTAAAAAGAAAATAGGATTGGACCAAAAAAAAACCCTAACATTCACAATGACAATTACTACCCTTTTTCACTCAGAATTTACTTTGCTAGGCATACATTCAATTTCTGCTGCAGAAAACAGTCCAGTTTGCCAATACTAATTAAGCAACAAAATATTTTTCATTAAAAAAAAAAAAAGAAATATTTTAAAAGCTACAGAGAACTGGAAGAAACACAGGTCATCTGAAAAACTTAAAAGAAATGACAAAAACAAAAACAAAAAACAAAACAAAAAAAACCACCTACACAACAAAAGATTAAATAGACCGTTAAGAGGATTTTATTTTTACTTATATAACTTTAGTCTCAAAAATGTATCTACTTTACGTTTAAACAGTGGAGTATTGTTTTAAATGCCTAAAACACCTACTTCTGCCCTATCTGTATCTTACCTGGAAAGTGTAAGTTAACACATTTTACCCAAAGTTCACTGTACCTTAACTCCCATTCTTTCCTCTCTCATTTAGTATCAATGTGGTGTTAAAATGGCAGCCAGGTACCAAAGTAACATACAACATACCATATCACATATTTTAATAAGTTGCTGAGTATTTCTTTGAAATGTCTAGGGCTAATGATAATATGCCTTGAAATCTGGTTAACCCCAATCTCCTTAAACCTCATCATAAAACGAATCCCACTACAACCTATTCTACGGGAAGATTCTCAGCATTATTACAAACAGTAGGCCCTTAAAGATATTTAAACTGTGTACATGCAGGTCTTCTAATAATTCCTCCAAGTTTCAATATGTTCACCTTTCTATTATCAATGCCTTCTTCCAATTTTCCCTCAGGTCTGGGGGGACAGTGTGAGTCAGAGAGCTAAGAGTCAAGATCATTAGTTTTCACCCCTAGCCCACACAACCAACTCATAGGCACTGGACAAATTCCTGAGCTTACCTATCTAGATTTCAGTTCTCTTTATATAAAATGAAAATGATTTTACCAGAACATTGTTTCCCAACCTTTTTCACATTGTAAATAATATTTGTTCAGCACAAGAAGGGCATGTAGAAGCATCAACATGGTGCTTGGTGAAAAAAATTTATCACATTTTCTTTATGTCATAGAAGAAAATGAAAATTTAAATGAGGTTTGTAATAATATGAATGAATTTAAATTCCAACCTTTTTCACATCAGGAATAATATTTCAAAATAACAATGATGTTTATTTTTGCAGAACATACATGCACTATTAGGCAGCCACCTCGCAGCAAGCTAAATGACACACCAGATGCATATAACTAGGAGATCCGATATAGGCGAATACAGAAATTCAGGCCTAGAGCTGGGCTCCCCAGGGCAACCAACATTCCTGCTACCCTATGATCTCATTGTCATTGGGCTACACTTTGCGCTGTATAACATGCTCCTCAGGGACCCAGAAGATAAACTCCAACAGTAGCTCCACGATCCCTTCTCCACAAGAGGCAGCATACTCTGTGGCGAGCTGAAGTAGATTCCAAGTAATAAAACATCTCCTTTAATGCAATAAAAATATCAAAAGGAGCAGTAACTGCAGGTTATTGCTCATGATGTTCCCTGCTTAGAGGAACCCTACAACCTTCGTTTAGACCCCACTTCATTAAAGCCACCCTCCAGTGAACCACATAATATCACTGGGAAGCTCTGAATTAGAAGACTTCTAGCAAAATCTTAAAATTAAACAGTATTGCAATAATTATTTGATAACTGTTCACAACTATTACAGGCTTTTGTTTTTGCTCTTTACCAATTCCTTCAAACATAACAAAAAAAACCAAATACCACTAACTCTGAATAGGTATCACATGCACATGGTAAAAAAAAAAAAAAATCCAAAATTACCAAACAGTATACTAAAAAAAAATTCAGTCTCCCACCTTTGTCCTCTAGGCCACCAGTTCCTTACTGGCGGCAACCAATATTACCAAACTTTCTTATATCCTTTGATATTTACACACACACACACACACACACACACACACACATTTTATATATATATATTTTTTAAATCACACAAATGGCGGCATACCATACATGGAGTCTTACATGTTGCTTTTTATTCTCTTAATATATCTTAGACATGGCATCACTGTAGTACACTTGTGTTGCTTCGTTACTTTAAGGGTTGCCTAGTATTCCATTGAATAGATATACCATTATTTAGTTTAACCACTTCCCTGATTTATGCTTAGGTTGTTTCCAATTTTTTGCAATGACAAACAATGCTGCCACAAATATTCTTATATGTTTACTTAACACATATATAAAATATTTGAGGATAAAAATCCTTGAATGAAATTGCTAGATCAAAATATATGTGTATCTTTAATTTTGAAAATGATTTCCAAATTGCTTTCCATAGAAAACGGAACATTTTATATTCCCACCAGCAATATGAGAATGCCTATTTCTCCTTCCTCTCATTCTCCCCAAGTTATATTATGTAATCAATTATTCCTAATTTAATAGATGATAAATAGTATGTTGTAGCTTTAATTTACATCTTCTTTATAAATAAAATTACACACCATTTCATATGAATTTTCTTTGTTCATTTTGTCTATGAAATTTTCTAGGAGCTCTTTGTATGTTAAGAGGACATTAGTCCTTGTGAAAAGTGTATAATAAGTTTTACTAGTCCATTTCTTTTATTTTTTTCCTCTATAAAGAATTTATTTTTTATGTTGTAAAGATCAGCAACCTGGCTCCTGTTCTGTTTTATACTTTGAAAAGTCTTTGCCATTCCTAGATATTAAAAATAATTATCTTACGTTGTTTTGTTTCCACATTTAAATCTTCTGATTCATCTGGAAGCCAACTTTTATTTTTCCAGATGATTAACTGGCTATCTCGACATTGTTTATTAAATAATTTTTTTCCATACTAATAGGTAAGGGTAGCATCAGTTTTCACAAAGCAAGTTCTTATTTATATTTAAGTCAGTTTCTGGCCTCCACTGTTTCATTGTTGCTATGTGCCAAAACCACACTACTTTTCAAAACATTTTAAAATTAAAATCAGTTACATATGAATGGGTATAATCATAAAAAAAAGCCAGAAATTATTGGCTTGCTTTAATGTAAGAATCATTCTGCAGTTCCTATATTGAATTTATATAATCAGGTTCAATGCTATCATCACACAATCATGCATTTGGGTGGATACTTATTTTGGAGCCCAGTATGAACTTTAAGTCTCTTTTGCTGTATTTCTGAACCACACCTAGAAAGCCAGTTTTTCTTTAATTTTGTACACAGTTTTCTCTCAAATTATAAAATTAATACATTCTCTCTGTAAGAAAATCTAAAAAAATTGAAAACACACAGATAACCAACCTTTATATTTTTGTGTATTTTTTCTTCATTTTAATAAATGACTATTTTGCAAACTCATTTTTTCACATAACATACTGAGCATTGTCCTATATTATTTTATATTCTTCTAAAATGTTAATGACATAAGTTCTACTATATGAATATGCCCAGTTTATGTAACCATTTCCCAACTGTTGAATATTTGAGGTTGTGCCCTGTTGATGTTTATCATCTACTGATTAATTCTTGCAAAAATGCTTGATTTTCAAGCACTGTGGTAAGTACTGACTGCATAATGGTGAGCAAAAATGAATACATTACCAGCATTTATGGAGGTTATTGGGAAAAACAGACATTAATCTCCAACATATATAAAATTACAATTATAGCAAGTGTTATGAAGGAGAGTTTATGGAGTTTTGAGAGTCTATGATAGGGAAGGCTTCCCTGAGGAAAGATAAATCAGAGTTTAGGTGAAGGAAAAGGAAAAACATTCTAGGCAGAGGGAACAGCAGGTACAAAGGCCTCATTGTGGAAGGGAGCATGGCAAGAATAGGGACTGAAATAAGGCCAATATGGCTGGAACACAAAGAGCAAGGCAAGAAGAACATGGCTCAAGCCATGACTGGATAGAAAGGTAGGGGCCAAACTATATGCAAGACCTTGTAAGACATGTAGACGCCACCACATAAGACATGTAGCTTTGTCCTTATCCTAAATGCAATGGAAAGCTACTGAAGCATATCAAGTAGTAGGGTGATATAATCAGGTTTGCATTTTGAAAAGATCCCTCTGATTACAGTGTAGAAAACAGATTAGAAGGGAACAGAGTGGACTGGGGTAGGCCAAGATTAGGAGGCTATTGTAAATGCATCCAAAAATGCTAGTTTAGGCTAGGGTGGTGATGGATAATGAAAAGAAGTAGATGGATTCAAAAGATAATCAGATTTTGCCAAAAGATTTACATTCATAGATTAAAATCCCTAAAACTAGAATTATTGGGTCAAAAAACATTTCAAGGATTATGATATGTATTGCCAAGCTGCCCTGCCCAGAGTTTTCTCTTTGTGAATTACCTTGTATCTGTTCCTCTATCAGAATTTTGAAATTCCTTAAAAATAACTTAATCCATACTTCCTTCATGAAGCCTTCCCTGACTCCCCTTTTTGCCTGCTAGTTGGTCACTGACATGTCCTCCTCGGAGTCCTTGCTTTCTTACACACATTTCTGTCATACTCTAATCAAACTATGTTTGACTTGTGTTTTACATGTTATCTCTCCTATATCGTGAGAGTCTAGAGGGTAAAAGTTTTTCATAACGACACCAAAAAGAGCTCAATATACATAGTTGGTTCTCATTAAATGTTCACTGAATGAACCCAATCACTATCACCAGATTCTACTGTGTCCAGATTTAAGAGGGCCCTGCTTCATCCTCTGATTTACTAATTGTGATTTTAAATCAAATATAATACAGAAAGCTAACAAAATTTGCTACTTAGGGCTACAAATGCTTACTAAATAAAGTCATTAATTTTGTTTGCAGTAAATCACTAAATCTCAGTAGTACTCCTGGAAAAACCTTTCTAGTAATTACATCAAATAAGTATTATGTCGTCTTAAAATATTTTTAAATGACTTAACAACAACAACAACAAAAGACTATGAACAAATAAGAGTTTTATTAGAGAAATTAGTTGAAATTAGTTATCATTTGAATTGTTGATAAATGCTATGGTTTTCAAAACTGTTTTTGTCTCAAACTTAGTTAAAAATCCAACTTACCAAAAAAGTGAGGTTATTAAGCAACTACATAAATTTATATAGTATTTCAGAATGATCAATTTCTTATATTGAAAAACTTGATTTCATGTTTAACAGTTAGCATCTAGAACAATCTACTAAAATTTTTACTACCTGAGGGAAGACTAGAGGGGGGAGTGGCAGAGTTCCTTCCACTAATCTTAAGGACAAGCAGCTCCCTCTATAGTCTGTTTGTCCTACTTTAATTACTTGCTGTATGAACATCTCACTCACACTCTATTTACTCCTACTCTGCATCTCAGCATGGAAGCTTTTTGAAAGGATAATTCTGTTTAACCTGGTGCTGAGAAAACCAAGAGCTTTCTAAACTCAACATGAAGTGAGTTACATCAAGCAACTAAGCAAAAGTTGGGATGTGGAAACAGGACAGCCTCCCAGATCCACCACAAAGAAGCCTTAGAATTTTATTTGAAGTGAATTCCCAAAACAGTCACACCTGTATTCAAATTTAAGTGAAAAAACACAGCCCTTGCTTTAGTTATTTATAACCTTGCTTCTTTCCATTAAAACAAGTTACCAAAATGTTGTTACATTGCTCAATACATTGTTGTATCAAAACAATGTTCAAGACATTTTTAAATGAGTGAAGAAAAGCAGAAGAGGTTCTATGGCTTTTAAAAAATAGTTCCATCACTCACATGAAGAAAATTTAAGTGATTCTCTCAGGAATCAACATCCTCAGTCAGCAAGGGATTAAATCTGTCAGGATTTACCTTTCGAATTTGAATATGCCACTTTCTTTAATACCTTTTCAAATTTCACCAACTCAAGATATGAGAGCTTTTAAACCTAAGACAATTTATTTTTTAAATTATTCAAGATATGCCCTCAAAACACAGGACAATCAGGAGTCAACTGGACTGTTTTCTAAAGCAGAAAAATACTTTTTATCAATAGAAAAACTGAACTAGTAAAAACTTAAGAAACCAATCAGTTCAGATGCCCTCTTTATTTGGAAGACAATTTTTTCTATTTTTCAGGAGTCATTTATAAAGCAAACTCAGTTTAAAAACAGCTTTTCTCCAAATCAAGAATTAAGGACTTCCAAAATTAAGTACTATACATGAAAGGCTTACATTTATGGTACTTTATGTAACACAGATTTATCATGTTACTATTTTTCATTAATTTGTTGTACTAATTAGTAAATATATCAACATAGTTTGTACTTCCAAACAATAGAACTTTCTTCATTAAAAATTCTATCATTCAAAATTTTACTGACTTAGTCTGACTTAGACTGATCTTTTAATTATTTTCGAGTTTTATTTTTACGGTTGAACTGGACTAGTTGTCTTTGGGGAGAGAATTCAGGAGCAGATAATTGTACAGTTTTTGTTTACATGTAATTAATACTAACTTTACTGGTTGTTTCTAACATGTTAAAAATGCTGGCTTGATTGCTGAAGGCCATAAACTCTAAATGTATGCCAATGACTTCAAATTTTTTCACCTGTTGAAGAAACATAAGTTTGTGTGTGTGAAACTGAGAACTATATTTATAGTAAACTCAATTTGATACTTAACTTTAAGTTTCAGTTTCTTTGTATCAAGTTTTAATCCTTCTATATATATACACACACAAAAGTCATCCATATTCATTTACATTATACATTTCAAAATATATTTTTTGAAGTTTTTTTAAGGAGGGGGCTGGTAATCTATTGTAAGAGAAGGGGAAAAAATAAATATTTACCAGAGAATAGTCCCCATGTCTGTTTTTCTATATTAAAAAACACAAAAGTACCTTATCATCTTTATCATGTAAAGAATATTTTCTCACTTTATGGAATTACTGCTAGTTCACAGTGAAATTCACCTATTCCACAAACAAAACTTTTCTATAACACAGATTGAAAATCATCCAGGGATACATATTCAATGACTTGGCTGTGGGGGAACTACGTGTACAAAAGGAATCCAAACCAAACAAACTTTAATACCTAGAAATGCCACGGAATATCCTATTCGTATGTCCCTTTATAATTCGGAAATCTAGCTGAACAGAGCTATATCACTTATTCTTCCTCTGTACTTGAAGTGAGAACAAACAGTATATTACACTGAAATTCCAATTCGAAACAAAGGCAGCACCAATATATTTAAAAGGGCAGGAAATCTATCTTCCAGAACTTTATTGCCTCTCTTTTCCAGCCTCCAAAGTTTCAGGTGTTATACTTTCATCAAATTAACAGCACTCAAATTCTCCATCTTACCAGGTCCCTACCATCAAAATCGTTTTCATTATTTTAGGAATACTGTATCAAGTCTCACTAACAACACTGAAATTTTTAACAAAGAGAATGTACATTAAAAGATAACTGCCTGAAAATGAGTGCTTGTGTTTGAGAAAGTGTTATTATCTTGGTAGTACACAGAAACAGTTAGTAATAAGATGAATAGTGATTAGGGCAAGGAGCATCAAGTGGGAAATGCTATCTAAAATCCCATAGGGCAACACATAGCTAGAGGTAAGAGCCTCCCTTTCAACCAGGCAGCTCCATTATTTCATGTAGGCAGTTCAAGGCATGTAAAAAACCACAACTTAAAATCCTGTAAATTGGGCCACTACCTATTTATATTATCACAAATCCCTAAGAGCTTTTGAGAATGTAGCTTCAGTCACCGCTGTCTCCCCACCCTATTTGTTCATCAAAACAGTTCTTAAAGATACGTGTATTTAAAACGCAGTAACACAACACAGCATAAGGGCATTTCTAAATGTTTGTGTTGCTGACTTCAGCTGTGCTTAAGAAATTCACGCTATTGAGTGGGATGTTTTACGTTGGGCAACAAATACGCATTTCCTACTTCCCTGGATCCACGTTTGCCTCAAAGCAATGCACCTGAGGATGCTGCCCCGTCCCCAGACACAGAAGCTTCAACTCTGAGTCCCGACCCGCTCTCACAGCAGAACCACATGGTCACTTCAATGAGAAAGCTTATTTGGCCCCAGGCGCCACTCCTCAGCCCGCGGCATCTCCGGAAGGGGCAGAGGAGAGCGCTGGCGCGAGGAGGCGAGACTGAATACAGAGCTGACACTCTTTCCTCTTAAAGCCATTTGCAGAAAGGGCATTTGAGAGACGCGGGGGGTGGGGGGTGTCCGCAGTCCCACCAGCGACAGACCTCAGAGCGGGGCTCTGTGAGCCCGTTCACAGAGGACATGGCGCGGCCACCTGGCCCATCTTCCTGGGCCAGAGCGCGGCTCGCGGGCGCTCGGTCCCCCTCTGCCCGAGACAGGGGGTCCCGATCGGGCTCCCGACCGCCGCACGCACTGTAAACACTCGGCGCCCGCCGCCTCCCTGCCGGGGGAGGAGGAGGCGCAGCGCTCGCGCGGACCCACATTTTTGCGCCTCTTGTCACGCACCAGGGGAAAGGCGACGAGGGCGGAGGGAAGAGACGGCAGCTATACACCGAGGGCCGGCGGCGTGCGCGCGTGTGCGCGGCGGGGAGGGCAGCCCAGGCGCCCCGCCGACTCCCGCCCGCGCCCCGCGCCCGCTTACCTGCCGGGGTCGCTCCGAAGACTCGCACCACCGGCACCTTCTTGACAGGGGCCTGCGTGAGGGGGGATTGGCAGATATCCAGCCCCTGCAGCGGGCTGGCCATGTAGTAGTCGGCAGTCACTATCCTCACTGAAAACATGTTCGCCGCCGCCGCCACCGCCTCCTCTTCACGAGCGATCTGGCGGCAGCAGCAGCAGCGGCGGCGGCGGCGGCGGCGGCTTCTTCCGCAGCGACGGCCCCACAGCGGCGGCGGCGGCGCCCCCTTCCCCTCTTCGGCTCGCCCCCCTCCCCTCACGCACACAGAAACCGCGAGCAGCAGCGGCGGGCGGGGCAGCGTTGGCAATACTGCCGCCGCCTCCTCAGGAGCACCCGGCGAGGGGCAACAGGAGAGAAGCCCTGGCGCTTTCGTCGGTGCTGGTGCTGCCGCCACTGCCGCCGCCGCCGGGAATCACACGGGCTCCTCGGTCCCAGGCTGCAGCTCTTGTTGCCATGATGATGATGTCACGGACGCAACCACTGGGGGAGGGGAGGAGGGGGTTGTGTGTGTGGCGGAGGGCGGTGAGTAGTTGGGGGAGGGGACGCGGCGGGAAAGAGAGGGAGCGCGGCGGGCACCCGAGCGGGACACTCGGGTGGGGGCCGAGAAGGTGTTTTCTCCCGCCCCCGGGCTCGCAGCGAGGGCGGAGGCTGGTGGAAAGCTGGGCCCGCGCCTGGCGCGGGGAATCGATGACTCGGCCGGTGGGCACGGCCACCTGGGTGGGGGCCGCGGAGGAGGGGGCGGCGGAGCGCCGATGTCATGGATGGGCTCGGAGGGGCTTGCGGGAGGGGTACCGCCAGAGTTCAGGGCCGTTTTGGCGGCTAGGCGGGATTGGCCGGAGCTGCGGTGCTCGCGCTCGTCTAGCCGACCGCCATTTCACATCCTGCGTAGGAGGCGGGGGCAGCCGCAGAGACGGCTTTTTACAAGGTAAGAAAATCCGCCCGCGGGAGGAGGGAGGCGAGGCGCCGATCTCGTGCCGCCGCGGCCTCGCGGGAGAGCGGGCGGCGGAACGGGCGGGGCCGGGCGCGGACGCAGCCGACCCTTCTCAGGTAACGCCGCGGCTCCGCGCGTGGCCCGGGGGCGGTACGAGGGGCGGGGGCGCGCGAGCTCAGGCTCCGGCCTATAAAAGGGCCGCCTCGGCGCTCCCTCGCTGTCGTGCGGCTCGAGCCGCCGCGCCCCCTCTTTTTACGTGGTGCTGCAGTGTCTGCGCCTGGCTGCCTAAAGGGATTTACTCGCTCTCGGCTCGGCTTATCTTTGCCAGGGCTTGGCAGATCTGGTGCTCAGGGTTGTCCCACTACGGTTTTTTTCTCCCGCCCTAATAGATCCTTCCTTGGTTTCTTCTTTGGCTCCGCAGGCTGCGTCCCGGGCGCGCGCCTGTACATGTAAGGACTTGTCCGCACTGGGTGACCTCCCTCTCCTCCTCCCTCCCCTTCTCCCTCCCCTGGCAGAATCCAGGAATAAGAGCCTTTCAGAGAAATGTTCGGCCAAAGAAAAAGGTCCGTGAAAGTCACTACGTTAGATGTGGACACCCAGTGTTATTCGTTAACTGTGAGATTTTATTACCCAAAGGCATAAAAACAAAATGAGGCGGGGAAGGACTGTTAAAACAACTTTATCCAAAAAGGGGGGTGGGTGGGTAGATAGGGGTGCAGCTGTGAAATCGGGGGGGGGGGGAGGGTAGTAACAGAAGCTTGGTTGGCCATCGTATTGAAACAGGGTTTTTTGTCTGTCATGGTCACTAATATTGGGTGTGACCTTGGACAAATAATTTGATTTCTTCGTACCTCAGTTTCCTCCTCCGTGGAACAAGAGTTTCACTTGACAAACCAGAAGGGTTTCTTCCCAACAAAAAGATTTAAGCAGTAGGAGGCAGAAACCATGATTTCAAGTTCGAAATATGACACTAAATAAAGGACTTTTGACAGTCATTTTCAACCTACCCTAATTAGGAATCATTCAACTTGTTTATGATACAGGTGTATTCTAATGGTTAGTAGGTTGCCATGTATTTTAAGTGGTGTGAGAGATCCTTATTTGGAACCATTGTGGTTCTCCAAATAGGAAAATCAAAAGGCTCAAAGGGAGAGATCACTGGTAAGAAGCTGTCAATAAATTCCGTAACATATAATGCTAATAAGAATTTATGCTCCAGGGGATTTGAGGCTGATTACCACAGTAAATTAACCTGCAGTCTTCAACCTCAGAGCATGATTATAATAAACACAAGATTTCTAATATACAGGAAATTAGCTAATATTTTTAAGAGGCAAATCTCTTAAATTGATTTAAGTTTTAGAAGGCTATGAAAGGGATTTAAAAATAGCATTACTGTGCTAAAATGCACTTTCTCATAAAACATTTTTGTACAAGCTGAATGTCAGATACATGACACCAATGATTCTCATAATATTCTTTGCCACTGGAGTTTTAAGATTTAATATTTTGGCTCTTAGTCATATCTTTAGGGATGAGGCCTGGAAATCTGTATTAGCAACTCACCCACCACTCATGATTCTAAATATAAAATTGAGTGTCCCTTTATTATAATCCAAGAACATCCATAATATTTAAATTATACTGTTCCTAACTAGAAAAAGGTAAAACCATCAAATTCATGGATTAGCTCTTTCTAGAAAAGGGTTTCCTTCATTTTTTTTTTTTTTAAAGATTTTATTTATTTCACAGCGAGAGAGGGAACACAAGCAGAGGAAATGGTAGCGGGAGAAGCAGGCTTCCCACAGAGCAAGGAGCCGGATGTGGGGCTCGATCCCAGAACTCTGGGATCATAACCTGAGCCAAGGCAGATGCTTAACGACTGAGCCACCCAGGCACCCCTCCTTCATTTTAAACTGTCATTTACTAGCTAAATGAGTTTGGAAAGATCACTTTACTTTTTGAAGTTTGTTTCCTCGTCTATGAAATGGATAGTAATTTCTTTTTCAACTTCTCAGGGATAGTACAGGCTCAAATGAGATAACTTATGTGAAAGTATCATAAACTGTTGACGTCCAGAGGTTTAACCCCTCTAAAAGGAGTCAATAAAATCATTTGCAGTTTTTTTATGTACACAGAATAAGAGAAATGCCAAAACTGAACTCCATATCCTTAAGTATTTCTTTTTTTGTTGTTGTTACTGTTGAGTGGCTTCTTTACTGGATGATTTGAGATACAGTGAGACAAAACAGACATGGTCACTACTCTCACAGAATTTATATAGTCTAGCATCATAAATATGTATTTTAGTTATCTCAATTGACATTTTATCTCTTTTAGTCCACTGATCTATACTCATTTCATGTCATGCTTTTAGTAAAAGCTTCCCAGAACTTCTGTACCAGTACTGTTGAATGTTAGTATTGCCTATTAGCAATTTATAATCTAGAACAGAAGGCAATGGCTACCATAATCTTTCAGGAGGTACTATAAGATGGCTTACCCCACACTCATCCAATCCTCTTCTAGCTTGCTTTCCTGCAGTTTAAAAGCTAGAAAATTTAAAACTACAGTTTGTAGACTCCCTTGCAGCTAGAGTGCTGCTTGCAGCTAGATGAGTGTGCTGGTAAAATGTTTACTAATGGCTGGGGGGAGGAGGGGGGGAACGGATGGACTCTTATACGTAGCATTGGCCAATCTTCATAGTGTGAATACTCCCAATCTACCAAAATGACTTCACTGAATGTGGAATTAGTTGGAAAAGATGCTAACAATCAACAGCCGGCTTCAGCATATCAGTACATTTGACCTAGTTTCCAACAATCAGATGCACCCATTCAAGACACGTGAAGGTGAGCGATACGATGCCTCAGCTACCCTCAGGGAGATGGGATTTTCTGACAAACACCATGGTGGAGATACTTGGTTCTTCTGGGTGGCTGGGGAAGAGTCCTCATATCCATTTTTAGTCATAGGTGCTGACTGGCAGGTGGTGTTGGGATGAGTTTCCATAGAATAGCCCTGTGATGTGGGATGAGTGTTCTTTCTGGTTTGGTTTTTCCTGGATGTTGTTTCTAGCAATATATTATCCAAGCCTGGTTCTCTCAGAGAACTGTGAACTGAACACTTTAATCTGTTTCTGCTTAAACTAGCTCAGTCACGGCCAGCTACATAATTTGCTGAGTCCAGAGCAAAATGAAAAGTGTGGGGCCCCTTGTTCAGAAAGCAAGAAAAAAGTGCTATTATACTTACTAAAATATAAAGCTTTTTCTTTCTTCTGTCGTCTCTCCCTTGACTTGTAATGATGTTTTTTATTTGCTTTTTAATGTCATTCTAAGTAAAGAAAAAAATTTGAATTTTAAATTATTAGAATGAATTTTACCATTCATCTTTATTTTGTGCAATGCCATTTATAAATGCAAATGTAAAAGCATTTAACTCATACATAGAATCACCAAAATTACACAATTCATATTTTCTAGTTTATACATGCATATGCATTCTGTGCTTATCATAACAGTGTAAATCCTGCACAGAACCAACTCAACTGTTTCGTTTCCCTTCTTGATATGCACACATTCTACCTACCAATTTGAGTATGAAAGGACCGAAAGGAAAGAGAACAATGGATTATCTTACCTTTCCCCTTCCTTCTCTGTCGTCATTTTTAGTATAAATGATAATATGGGAAAGTAACACACACTGGTAAGAAAAGTATGATGGGGTTCTTCTGTCACTTGTATTTTTGAGGGTGCCATTGCCTTTCTGCATCTGAAGCAAGTTCTGGTTTGAATGGAGAGCATAGCATTTTGAAACTGTCCACTAAGTCAGCCATAGGTGTAATATGCTTGCCTTGTCATCACTGTGACTCCCTGAGTTCCTACACCTCATAGGTCCATCAGAATCCTGTGTTTATGACACACCTGAAGACTATATGCAAACAGGGTGGCAAGAAAGAAAAGATGCACACATTGCCTCCTCTGCTTGAATGTATGATCCACTGTACCACCGGACTTCATTTATAAAACAGATGTTCAAACATAAAAGTATGAAGATTTTCAAAATGGTGACTGCAGAACACTAAACCATGCACTGTGCCCTGTAGAATTGCAGTTTGCATGTCCATGAAGTTGACTTTGACCTCAGAGTTTCTCAAGGGGCTTCTCCTGATGTGTTAGGTGAAACAATTCTACGTTGTACAACATATTTAACATCCCTGGCCCGTGGGCACTACATGCTATTCTGACAAAAATGTCCCCCAAGAGGAGTTACTACCCTCCACTGAACTCCTGGAGTGCACTCTACTGTCTGCAGCTGGGAACCGTGGTCATTACAGATCCAAGAAAGGCCATGTGCAGTTTTTGCTAGTGATTCTCAGGCAGGGAAAAATACAGAGTTGAGTTTAAAAGATTTCGAAGTCTCATACCAGAGAACAGAATTATGGTGACCTTTTTCCCATTGTCAGAAAAATACTACTATCTGCATTGGTGATGAAACAAATATTTGGGATGAAAATTTAAAAGTGATCCGTGGGTTTTATGTCACACAGTTTTATGTCACATGGATATAAATGGCAGTTGACTCCAGATAGATGGCAGTTTCTGATAAGAAAAAGAGTAGAGAAAGAAAAGTAAAGAGAACTATCTCACTGTCACTATCTTTGTCAGTTGGCTGAATGGAGAAAAATTTAAAAGGCTCTCAAGAAAAATTAAGGAAGGTGCCATAAAAAGCTGTGATACTCTAATAGATTTTGAACTTACTTTCATTGTGTCTCTGTTTTTTAAGTTTTGGTTTTTTATTTAAGTATATTAACATCATAACAAATTAGACCTGAAACAAGATATTCTAAATCATTTGTTTTCTTTATCCCTATAGTATTATTAGCTATGTAGAGATCAAAAGCTCTGGCTCTGTAGACCTGGCCTTGCCTTTGCTAATGCTGAACCTCAGTTTTCTCCTCAACAAAATGAGGATAATTGTATATTACCTTAGGTTGGAAGACATTTTACCAAAGCCAATTCACTAAAAAGTAACTTTACCAAAGAATATGTTTGTTAAATTTAAGGTGAATTTTCTGTAAAACAAATATTTGGTAAATTTAACTACCTGATTCTTTGGCAAATTAATTTTTAGCAAATTGGACTGTTTTCAGTCCAAATAGGCTTATTATATGGATTAAATGAACTCTTGCACACATACAAAAGTGCTCAGTAAGTCTTATTCTATAATCCCTCCAACATTCTGACTTCAAGTCTTGCCCATTCTCTCTTTGAATATTCCCCATTCCTGACCATATAATTGACATTCCGTAGGCTTTCGCTACCTTTTGGTGGACTGTTGCAGTAGTCACTTAATCGGCCTCTTGGCTCATTCCCCTCTAAACTTACTTTCTACACTATGGCAAGGGCAGTCTCTCACGTAAATTTTAGAATATCACCTACAGTATAAGTCATTTGACCTTTTTCATATATCCTTTAGCATCACTGGGGTACTTATAGTTCCTTAAATATACTTTTTTTTTTTTTTTTTTGATAAAGCATCATACTTCTCTGCCTTTGCCTTTCTAACTGGAATATCTTCCCTCTTGTCTCCTGCCAAAATTTTTATTTATCTTTCAAGTTTTAGTTAAAATGCCACTTCCTTTGTAAAGGTCTCCCTGATTTCCCCAAATTTAAGTATTCTTTCTAGGCTTCCACTTTTTTGGTTCATGCTTCTGTTATAACTCTTAGATTATTGCAGTTGGTTTATTAGTCTATCATTATAATAGAATATAATCTCCTTGAAGAAAAGGACCCTGTCTTTTCAAAATCTTTTCTATATTAGCCCCATGTATAGTAGCTAGACTATATCTTCACCAGTTATTGAATTAAAAATTTAAAAGATCTGTTTACAACTCTCTGTACTGCTATCCTGCTATATCTTCATTTTATAGATCAGGAAACTGAGGCCCAAATAAATGAAGCTATTTAGCAAGAACCGAAGGCCTTCTAACTCCAGATCTACTACTTTTATTCCCTTACTGTAGAGAATCTTCTGAGTGGGGTCGATATGCTAGTCATTTCTGTTGTTAGAAATGGACTATCTTGTCAGTGTCTTTCTGTTCATTTCTAATCTAGAGAATAAGCAGAAGGGCATAGTGATCTGGTAAAATTTTTATTTTCTTTCTTATTCAATTATTTGGTTGCTTTTGCTTGTTTTCTAGTAAATTCAGTGAAAGTCAAGGTAAATTACTTGTCTCTCCCACCCCCTGGGGGACATTTGGTAAAGTGTCTGGAGACATTTTTGATGATCACATCTGAAGAACTGCTACCTATATCAAGTAGGTAAGAGAACAGGGATGCAGCTTAAAGATGTTACAATGCATAGGACAACTCCCATAACAGGGAAGATTATCTGACACAAAATGTCAATAGTGCCAAGGTTGAAAAGCCCTGATCTAGTCCAAAGGAAATTTTTACTCAGCCCTTCATCCACTGTGTTGCTTCTAGGAAACCAAGATGGAAAAGAAACTCATCTCCCCGCCCCCGGCCCCCCACGGGATTTGGAAACCCTATATGGCAAACTCTGGAGGCAAACTCTGGAGGCAATTGCTATCAACTACACACTCTCAAAAGACTTCAGGCAGGTTTCCTCCAATGGATTCATAGCGCCTGTCTGGGTGTAAGATAGGCACACAAATGTGTATTGCCTGAATGATTAATAAAGTATATTTTAACCGAAAGAATGGGGTTTTATTTCTTTTTTAAAAACTAAAAGGAAGTAAAATTAATCATTGTGGTGAGAATTTCTGTTCTTATCTTTTTATTTCAGTTACAGGAAGAAGCAAAACTTTAAAAACAACTCTCAACTCACCCACTTCCATAAATTAACAGTAATAGTTTTAAAGGAGAGACCAATGGACCTATAAATTAAAGATGATGTTTGAGGAACAAAAAATAAAAGAAGCTTTCAGAATAGAGTAATATTAGAGCTGATGCATGAGCTCTCCAGGACCCTTATGTAAATTATGTAACCAGAATTGAAACCAGAGCATTTCTGATGGATTATGGCTAGGCAGGAAGAGACCAACTGCAAGTGGAGTAGGGTTAGATTAAGTTCCCAATTAAAATAATCAAGATACAGAATCTTCTAAGGAAGGTGTCTATATAGAGCAGCATATCTCAGGGTAATTTTCCCTGGCCCCAATGTCCCCACTGCATTTTTATATCTACAGTTTAAATCACATTCTAGGAAAACTTCCACTAATAATCTTTGTAATTGACGGTGAATTCTCCTGGGTTTTGGTCCTCATTTGATATCCTCATTCCAGGGTTCAGAAAAGACTAACCTCAAATGTATAGATACAGATCAACACTTACATTTATTTTCTCAATAAAATGTATTTTTCCAATCTTAAAGGTTTTAAATGCAGAGCATGGGAAATACAGAAAACCATAAAGAAAATATAGGATACTCAATCCCACCCAGAGGCAGTTATAATTAACATATTAGTCCATTTTTCTTCTAGAATATTTTTCTCTATGAATATATTACTTAGTGGAAACAATGTCCCACTTTTTTTACTTTACATTATAGTAGAAGCATTTTCCATACAAATTAAAATTCTTCATATCCATTATTTTAATGGATGCAGAATATACTGTGCTATGAACATAACGACAGTTTACCACTTTCCCACAGTAGGCCAACAACAGTGTTTCAAATTTTACATTATAATATGTATCCCACTGAGCATTTGCTCCATTTTGAATCCTACCCTTAACTTTTGAAGGAACTTATTTTATAGTTTATTATTTGACAAGAACATCAATTCCTGGGACATGCCATGTTCCTTCTCTCCACCTCTTTTTGCCCACTTAGTTCACTCTAGATTTCAGGTCAAAGGCCACTTCCTCCAGGAAGTCTTCCCAAACTTTATATTTGGTTATGGTTTTCTGTTACATATTCTAATTGTACAGTGTTCCCTTTCTCCATAGCACTTACCTCTGGTTGTTATAATCTATTCATTTGTTTATTATTTGGTTAATTTCTATTTCCCCCCTTGGACTAGAATACTACAATCATCTGGATAAGCAGTGATTATAATGTTATAAATACAGGCCAATTAATGTGATCTCATTTGTATCACTGACAAGATGGGTTAAAGTTCGAGATTGAAATACAATTAGTCCTCAGGGTGCCTGGGTGGCTCAGTGGGTTAAAGCTTCAACCTTTGGCTCAGGTCATGATCCCGGGGTCCTGGGATTGAGCCCTGCGTCAGGCTCTATGCTTGGCGGAGAGCCTGCTTCCCCCTCTCTCTCTGCCTACTTGTGATCTCTCTGTCAAATGAATAAATAAAATCATTAAAAAAAAAAAAAAAAGAAATGCAATTAGTCCAGAAATACTTAGGTGTCAGGCGTTACTCTAGGTGCTGGGAATATAGAAATAAGAACAACAGGCATGATTTCCGTTTTCATGGTGCTTATAGTCTAATACTGCATTTGGCAAAGTAGGAGGACAGATAATAAATATTTGGGGTTTTCAGGCTATGTGGCCTCTCACATCTACTCAACTTTGCCATTGAAATGCAAAAGCAATCATCAATAAACACAAGCAATTGTGTTTAGGTTCCAATAGAAGATGCCGTGGGGCTGGATTTGACCCATGGGCTATTGTTTACCCCCGGTCTGTTGGACAAGACAGCCATTAAACAGATCATGAGCTACTTTTCTTTTTCAAAAGAAAAGGACAGGGTGTAATAAAGTCACATGGCAGAGCTGTCTAAACTAGTTTAGGGAAAGGAACAAAGACTTCTTAAGGAATAGGACTTTAATATTAAAGGAGAAAAGGAATTATCTAAAGTTAGGGCAACAGACTCCATGAAGACCTAAAGTATAGAAAGACCAAGAATAGAAAGAAATTCAGCTTAAGGGGCTCCTGGGTGGCTCAGAGGGTTAAGCCTCTGCCTTCGGCTCAGGTCATGATTCCAGAGTCCTGGGATCCAGCCCCTGCAATGGGCTCTCTGCTCAGCAGGGAGCCTGCTTCCCCCTCTCTCTCTGCCTGCCTCTCTGCCTACTTGTAACGTCTCTATCTCTGTCAAATAAATAAATAAAATCCTTTTTAAAAAAAATTCATCTTAAGCTTGGAGATTGATAGGGAGAGGAAGCTGAAATTTTAAGAATATAGAGTGAAAAGACAGATTCAGAAAAGACAAATTTTCAAAACCTAATACTCCCTAGAGGAAGAGGTGCCAGCAGGAAAGACTGAGAAGGGATGATCAATGAGGTATAACTGTAGCAGGAACTTTAAGACCTTACAGACACTCTAGCCTCCTCTTCCATCTGTATGTGTAGGATATGCTGGTTGGGAGATATTAGCCTAAAGGCTACGTGTACCTCAGTGAACTGATGTACTTTTTTGAAGGATAAGATTTTATATATATCTAATCTATATATTTGTGTGTGTGTGTGTGTGTAGATATATATATATAGAGAGAGAGAGAGAGAGAAGAGTAGAGCTGAGGGTGATGAGTGAGGGTGATTGGGGGTGATAAGGTAGAGAATTAAGAGTAGTAAAGAAATCAGAAATAAAAGAGATAGGAACAGATTGCTGGTATATAGGAGGTGCTCAGTAATTTTTTGATAAATGAATGAAAGGATAACAATATAAGATCAAAGAATCCAAGAGGGAAAAGCTTTCGATAACAAATTGGTCAATAGTTTTGCATACTTAAAAGAACTAGTGCTCAAGGCTAGTTTCCTTGGCCATCTGGGAAAAGATGCAGGTAAGGACTCAGTCACTCTTGATGCCCCAGCACAGGATAAGCCTGACCTTCCAATTTCTACCTGTAGGAAAGGTTGACCTGTTTTTTTTTCTTCCCTAAAGATTTCAATAAGAGGGACCTTATTCAGGAAGAGGGACCTTCCTGTGTCAGTACTTGCTTAAAACAGAACAGAAACAAGATTTTCTCATGGATTACAATGACACTAGCTCAACAGTTAATCTCTTCCCTCAGCCACCTATGTTAAATGTGTTTTATTACTTAATTCTAAACATTTTGTATTGTTTTGATTTGTTCTTAACTTCTTGTTGATATCTATAAAGTCCTATGTTAGATGCTGTGAGTCATTTTAAAAAAATGGAAGACATGGCTCTGGGCTCACGTATTATGTAATTGACCAATAACTTTTGTAAGCTTGACGTTAGGAATCAGATTTGACATTTCCTTTTCTTCCTTGCACAGTATCAAACATATGGTTGGTACTGTAGAAATAATTTTCCCTTGCCCTCTACATTGCACCATTTGGTGACCAAATGGTGTCTATCTAGCTACTTCTGTATGACTTGGACAAAACATGCTGCTTTCCGAGGCAATGATATTCTGAAGGCATCAGTAACAGTAATTTCAGCTTGTTGAAGGTGGAGGTTCTTTGTGTAAAGGTCAGCCTGTCAGTAAATAGCATGCCACCTTGTTCTTTCAAGATTATAGGAAACCTTTGTACATGTATTTTTTACACTTAAAAAAAAAAAAGTAGTGGGAAGCTGTACCCATGGTATCTCACCAGATGTTTTCAAATCAGAACTGGGGCAACTGAGTTGTAATTTATTTTTTAAACATTTATTTTTACCAATTTATGAGAGTGGGGAGCTGAGATTTTTCTTGCCTGAATTAGCAATAATTTCCTTCTCCGTTCAACTTTAAGAAAATACTAAGCTAGCCCTAAGTCGAAAATGTGAAACACAGGTTCTTACCAAGTCAAAAAAGTGGAACAAAGATTAGTCTTAAGAATGAAAGGAAACATTTTTCTTAAGCTGCTACTTGCTTCTGCATTAGTATGAACTGTTTTTAGACTGAAAACTCATAGATAAGAGTGAGTAGGATCCCCCTTCTAGAATATCCAGTCCCCTATATCCAAAGCATATCCAAAGTCTTTCAGGAGTTAAATTATTAAAGACTGACACGTAGCTTATAGTCTGCCTGTTTCCTTAACTGCTACCCTCATCCTGAGTGAATCAATCACCAAAGTGGACAGAATACCATCCTCAAAGTTCCTTGACATCTCATCTCCAGTTATCTTCAGCTGCTCATTTCTGTTGCCACACTCTGGATCTTCTCATACACCCCATCTGTTTCACCTCTGACTGAGTCCCTGGCCATGACATGCATCCCTCTCTCTCCCTCACTTCCTCCCAGTACATCGTTCTCAGTTCCCTGATGTCTCCAGTGCTCTTCCTCTCTCTATGTCAGTCTCTCGTCCTTCTACCATTTATTTCTCTGACGTGGGACCTCCAATCCAGACTTCTCTTTTTCCTCTCTATCAGCCTTCTCCTGCCTTCACTTCCTCTGATCTTTTGCTGCATTCTCTTTTAAATTACTTTACCACTCTTCTTGCCAGAAACACATCACCTTTGCCCTGCTTCCCCTGCTGTCACTAACCTGGCAAAACACCAGCTCCAACTAAGTGCCTGCGCCCAGATTTCTGACCCAGTTAGAAAAAATAGCACTGCTGTGTAGGTTGGCATTTCACATTGTACATTCAGGACCACAGACCGGCTAGGTCACTCTGTCCGTGTTGTTGGGAAGGGAAGGTTATCCTTATAATGTGCTAGACTCCATATGCCAAGGTACACTTGTTATAAATTCTCCTCCGTATACCCCAAATTAGTAATCGGCTGAATAATTTCAAATGTCATTACCCTGTTCCTGAGTCTCAAACATAGCTTCTGTGCTTCCTTTCCTGTTTTAACTTTATACTTTTGGGGCTAGTTCACCCAATAAGGTAAATTTCTAATTTTTTAAAAATTAATATCTGATCGGTCAAAAAGAACATGTCTCGGGGTGCCTGGGTGGCTCAGTCATTAAGCGTCTGCCTTCGACCCAGGTCAGATCCCAGGGACCTGGGATCAAGCCCCACATCGGGCTCTCTGCTCTGCAGGAAGCCTGCCTCTCCCGCTACCATTCCCTCTGCTTGTGTTCCCTCTCTAGCTGTGTTTCTCTCTGTCAGATAAATAAAATCTTTAAAAAAAAAAAAAAAAACATGTCTCAAACATTATGGAATGAAGTGAGAACCGAAGGCAAATCACTCAAATGGATGATTACCCTTTTTAGCAAGTAGTGAATCTAAGTAGTCTCTAGTTGTTGTAACTCAGGGTCTGGGGACTTAGGCTCAGCTCCCTAGAGTCACTTTGTTCTTGTCTTTCCCAGATTCTCCCTTCCATCATTTCAGATTCCACAAATTTTCTAAAAACAGACCCTTCTTTTTTCCTAAAGTAATGGAGGAAGCAGTGCTACTTGGGTGGAGAGCAATGCCGGTGCTGTTTGTAGGCATAGTTCCCTTATATTGAATGGCAGTACCATACTGGTGAAGAGTCTAGGCTCTACGCCCAGTTTCCCTACTTATCTGCTCTGTAACTTTGGGAAAATTACTCTCTGTGCCTCCATTTTCCCCCTCTGTGTTATATAGATGATAATACTAGTACACACCTCACTGTTGTTGTGAAGATTGAATTACATATATTAAATGAGTTTATACCTTAGAACTGGTAAGCACTCAGTAGCTATAAGTTTTTATTCATAATTTAGAGACAGCTTCCCTATTTCCTAAAATACATTTATTCATTACAAGAAGAGACTAATGATGAAAGCTAGGAGCTATTAAAATTCCATTGATTGGATATAAAAAGTAGACTTTTAGGATTGCAAGAGACTCAAGGAATTATTTAGACCATTGATTTTTAACCAGTAGTATGCATCAGAATCACTTATGAAGTGTTGTAAAGCTACAGTTACCTGGGCCCTCCCTTCTCACATCTACCAAGTCAAAATAAAATGTCCACAGGCAATCCTGCAGTTTTCCTTGCAAGAAACACTGAAATGATTCAAGTCTTTATATTTTATGATAAGGATAGTGAGACTTAGAAAGAATAAATGACTTGCCTAAGACCCCATAGACTAGGTAGGATCAAGGTCACCTAGCTCCTTGATTAGTGATCTTCCTGTTCTTTTGTGTTGCCTGCCAAATATATCAACTTTCCAAGGAACTAATATGGGAGTTTATCCTCCTCTCAGTAACATCAGGAAGATAATATAGGCTCAAAAAGTGTACTTTATTCATCATGTAATTCAAAATAACAAAATTTATTGTACAATTCATGCAAAGGACTATTGCACATTTACAATAGGATTTAAAGTGAATTTTGCTGTGCTTTTCATGTGGACATTAGTCTTTGCCACAATGCTGCTAATTAGTACAAGGAAACACTGTGTGTGGCAGAGAGCTGCTCAACCCAACCTCACAGATTGAAAGCAAACAAATGCTTTATAGGGAAAAGTAGCTGTAGGAATTAAGCTTTGTAGAGCTCTCAGTAATAAAATACGCATTTTATATAAATAGGATTTTTTTTGTTTTACATCTTAAGTTTTTAATTTTTTTTAAAAGATTTTATTTATTTGAGAGGGAGTGAATGAGCACGCGTGGAGCATATGTATATGCAAGCCAGGGGAGGAGCAGAGGGAGAGGGACAAGCAGTCTCTGCACTCTTGAGTGGGAAGCCTATAGTGGGGCCTGATGCGGGCCAATCTTATGACCCCGAGATCATGACCTGAGTTGAAATCAAGAGCTGGATGCTTAACTGCCTAAGCCACCCAGGTGCCCCTGTTTTAAGTTAAAAACAGAAACAAAACAAAAAACCCTTGAAAAATATTTTTAGAATTTTCAAGTCTATAAATGGTTAAGGTAGAAAAAAAATCAGAGGTTATTAGTTGCAGTGTTCTTAATTCTGATTATATTCTTATAATCAGTAGCTTTACTGATTGGTAGTTTGAAAGTCTAAAAAATATAGCAAAACCAAATTCTGAGTTTTTGTGTTTGGGATTGAGTGCTATATCTCTTAAAAATATGTTTTTCTTTATCCATAATATGGAGGAATCAAAAAAATGCATTACAACTTGGATATGAACTTATGCAAATGTGTGAAACAAATTAAGATGCAGGGCAGAAGAAAATGGAGTTCAAATGAAATCTACCTCTCAAAGCAGGTCTATTTATATTTCACTATATTTGCTATTATAAATTTATTTCTATGTATTTCTTTGCTAGAAATGATAAATGGTGCTCACCCAAACTTTGACTATTAGGCAACTCTGTTTTACTATAAACTGTTCATTTTGATCCTGTAAATGCTATGCACAAGCCCCTAAAAGTAGTCCATCATTCCAGATGCCCATCAACCTATTATTAAGCTACTCTTTCTTCTCCGGTGTCTTTGCCTGATTCCAAACCCTTTGTTCTACGCTTCATCTCTGGTTTGGCCTTTGGATATTTTTACTTGATGCTTATTTTTGGCCTCCTGGCACTGGCCTCTGTGCTCAATCTGATCATCTTTGGTTTAGATTCACCTTCTACTACCAAGCTGCCAAGATTCATACCCTTTGATCCTAGCACAGCCACTGGCTACTGCCTCAAGAAGAACAGTCCCAAATACTAGCCTCATATTAAAAACATCCATTTATTCATCTTTTCAACAGATTTCATTCATCAGTACTATGTATAAATCACCAGAGTAGTTTCTGGAGGAATATAGAAGATTAATAAATGATAGAAGGCTCTTAAAATCTGGTAGGACAAATAAACAAGTATATAGTGATAATTTAAGATAGTATGTGTTCACTCTTATGAAGTATGTATAAATGCAAGACATCAATTAACAAAAACTTCAAATTGATTTCTTTTCTTCTTTTCTTTTTTCTTCTTTCAGTAGGCTCCATGCCCAGCATGGAACCCAAAGAAGGCTTGAACTCACAACCCTGAAATCAAAACCTGAGCTGAGATCAAAAGTCAGACCGTTAACTGACTGAGTAACCCTGGCACTCAAAAGCTTCAAATAGAAAGATTTCTAACCAGGGAGTTAGGGATATATGGTACAAGGGGACATGACCAAAAGAACCTGGGGTGGTAGGTCATGAATTTAAAAAGATTGAGAATACTGACAGGTTAAGTGAACAGACTTGAAGGTAGAGTAGGATAAACACCATGGGAGCAAGGCATTCCAAAAAGTAGAACCAAAGCAATAGGAACAGGAAAAGTAAGTTGTGTTTAAAAAAATTTTTACCTAGATTGGTTGACAGTATAAGTAGAAATGGAAGAAAGCCTAAAAAACCTGGTGGAACTAGATAAGGGAAGGCTTTGAGTACGGAGAATTTAGAATTGGCAAACATATACTGAGGTGTCAGAAGGTTTTGAGCAGGAAATGATAACTGGCTTGATTTAACAGTGGTATGCAGGAAGGAGTTGGTAGTGAGGAGATAGGCAGGCAGAGACTGCAGACCAGGAAATCAGTTAGGAGACTATTACAGTAATCTAAAGTAGGGAGAGATTAGAGATGAAGGCTTTATTCATTTCATTAAGCACCTGCTATGAGCGAGGTGCTGGTGATGCAATGAGGACTAGGTCCTTGTCATGTGGGGGTTTTCAATCTAGTGAGACATTGATCTCTCTCTCTCTCTTTTTTTTTTAAGATTTTATTTATTATTTATTTGACAGAGAGATCACAAGTAGGCAGAGGCAGGCAGAGAGAGAGGAGGAAGCAGTCTCCCAGCTGAGCAGAGAACCCAACATGGGGCTCAATCCCAGGACCCTGAGATTATGACCTGAGCTGAAGGCAGAGGCTTTAACCCACTGAGCCACCCAGGTGCCCCGAGACATCGATCTCTTAAAGACTCCTAGAGGGGTCTCTATTTTGCGACCACTTCTGACCTTTGGTTACTAAGCAATAGGTCCTCATTTAACAATGATATATTTCCTACCTTCTAAACTACTTTTCATTTTATTTTATGACTCTGCTAAGGCAAAAGTACCCCATCCACTTGCACATAAAGAAAAGCAATTTATTACTTAAAACAAGATAAGACAGGAACACTACCAGACAAGGCAAAGAAGAAAATGACATGTGTTTTAAAGAGAAGATGATGTGAAGAGTGAATTGGAGGTTAGATTAGGGGCAAGAAAACTAGTTAAGAGGTTGTTGTAGTAATCCACCCACTTGATTGTGAGGGCCTGAACAAAGACAGTATGAAAGAAGAGCAATTGGTGGTGGTTACTCTTCCACCATAATCCTTTCTATCCCTGCCTGGTTTCAACTAAAGGATGGGTAGGGGACTCTCATTTGGAATTGAATTTTTTTTTTTTTTTTTTTTTTTTTGTTGGGGAGAGAGAGTAGGGAGGGACAGAGGGAGAGGGAGAGAGAATCCTCAAGCCAACTCCTAGCTGAGCGTGGAGCCAGACACCTGGCTTGATCCCAGGACCCTGAAATTGTAACCCCAGACAAAATCAAGAGTGGGACGCTCAACCGACAGTGCCACCCAGGTGTTCTTGGAATTGAATCTTGAACAGAGGGACTCAAAAACACAAGAAACCCTGTTTACTTTTTCAGATATAGAGGTAATGCTCTTATTATCATGTAGTCTGTTTTCTGGTTTCCTTATTTGGAGCATGGTTCACCAGCCTTCACATTGATTCTGTGAGCTCCCTGATAAATTCTCGGTTTTGCTTTAGCTAGCCCAAATTGGATCCTAGTGCTTACAGTTAAAAACAAATGAACAACAACAACAAAACACCCTAACTGACACTATGCAATGTTTGAATCACATGTACAATGTTTGATAATCAGTGGAGACCATTAGTAGGAAACACGAAACTACAATAGTGGTTTTCAAAGTTACACATCAGCATCACCTGAGAACTTATTAATAATACAAATTCTCAGGCTTCACTCCAGACTTACTGAATATGAAACTCAAGCAGTGGGACCCCTAACAGTCTGAACATTAGTATGCCCTCTGGGTGATCCTAATGCACACTGTAGTTTGAGAACCAACTCAACTAGAGCTTAGAAGGGAGATTCGGGGTGGAGATAAAGATGTGCAAATCAAATATATGATAATTGCTATTGGGGGAATGAATATCCCAAGAGTGGAAGAGAGAAGATGAACCCCGGAAATAGATGAAACACTCAAAGAAATTGAGACCAGTGCAGTATAATCAGGGAAAGGGAAATTTAACAGATATCAGGTGATCTACAGTGTCAAATGCTCTACAAGAGGCCAAGGTGGATAAGGACAGAATCACAGCTGTAGGAGTGCTCATTAGTGCCCATTTTTGGTGTCAGTTAAGAGAAGTGATACAGATAACAAGAACAAGGGGTAAGAGAACACAGGCAAAAAAATAAAGGATACTTTTTGCAGCAGTTCGGGGGTATAAAAAAGCAAGTTAGGATAGTAAGGTCAAGAAGAGCTTTTTCAAGGTAGATCCTTCAGTTAGCTTTTGCTGCATAACAAACACTTAAAAACTCAGCGGCTTAAGACTGCAGTTATTATTGAGGTACCTGGGTGGCTCCATTGGTTAAACATTTGCCTTCGGCTCAGGTTATGATCCCGGGGTCCTGGGATTGAGCCCCACTTCGGGCTCCCTATTCAGCAGGGCGTCTGCTTCTCCCTTTCCCTCTGCTGCTCCTCCCACTCATGCTCTTTCTCTCTCTCTCTCTCTCAAATAAATAAAATCTTAAAAAAAAAAAAAAAAAGAAGAAGGCTGCAGTTATTCTAGCTTGTGTCTGAGGGTTGGCTGATGTCAGTGGAGACTGTGCATCTGTAAGCCTATTGGGGAGCCTTGCTCCATGCTGGTCTCTATTTCACATGTCACCCTCCTCCTGTCTGGCTTACCTAGGCATACCCTTCTCATGGAGATGGAAGAAGAATTTTAAGAGAACAAGCAGAAACTTACAAGGCCCCTTGAATCCTTGACTCCAAACTGACACACCGGCATTTCTGCTTCATTCTGTTGACCAGATCAAGTTATGTGGCTAAGTTCAGATTCAAGGGGTGGGAAAATAGAATTTACCTTTGTAGAGAAATCGCAAAGTGACATGGCAGAGGGCTTGGGTGGGCATAGAATTGGGATCACTCATACTGTAGTAGGGATGACCTGAGCATGCTTGAAGGTAGAAGGGAAGGAATATGTAGAATGAAGAAGAAAGTGAACCAAGGAGAAAGATCAGTGCCATAAGAACTAACCTTTGAAAAAAGGAAGGATGCTTCTGGGAATGGAAAGTAAGGGAATTTGATTGGATTCGATTTAGCAAATTAAAATGCAAGATGTCCAGTAAAATTTGAACTTCAGGTAAATAATGAATACATTTTAGTATTAAGTATGTTCTGTACAATACTTGGTAGGATCTTAGTACATAGTTTGCTGAGGTTTTTTATTATTTTAAATGGCATTTACAGGGGCACCTGGGTGGCTCAGTGGATTAAAGCCTCTGCCTTTGACCCAGGTCATGATCTCAGAGTCCTGGGATCGAGCCCCCGCATTGGGCCCTCTGCTCAGCAGAGGCCTGCTTTCCTCTCTCTCTCTGCCTGCCTTTCTGCCTACTTGGGATCTCTCTCTCTCAAATAAATAAATAAAATCTTTTTAAAAAAAATGGCATTTAGATATTTCTATAATGCAATATTTGGGATATACTTTTTTGGGGAGACATGCTTATACTAAAATATAATCCTTTGTTCATTCGAAACTCAAATTTAACTGGGCATCCTGTATTTTATCTGACAATCCATCCATCATTTGGATGAATTTTAAGTAAATCCATAGTAAAATAATCTACAAAGGGATAGGTGGGTGCACTTGGGGATTTAATCCTGGAAGAAGTTGGGAACAGCTGCTATGGGTGCTGCGAAGTGTCAAAGAAAGGATCGCTGAGCAGCAGTGAAGGCCACTTGGCAACAGGAAGCTTGACTTTTTCTTGGATTAAATCAGCTGTGATGTTTCACTGCCAGGAAGCAGTAATAGTCACAGAGATTGTGGTGCAGGCGACCACCGTGGTTTGACTTCAGTAGGAGAGGTCAGGGCAAGAGTTTGGGGTCTAATCGAAATGACTGGGAGTCCAAGTTGTATAGGGAGGCAGGTGAAACCAGAGGTGAACAGGGAGTCAGAATGGTATGAAGAGGTGGAAGGTCACAGAGAAACGGAATCTGCAATCCTAGAAGAATAGTTCTGTGTGATAATGCGGTTTAAAATCAATTTCACATTACAGCACTGGAGCTAAATTAAAAGCAAGAGCTCTGCAGACGAGGCCCCTGGTTCTGCATGCTATTTGTGTGACCTTTAACCTCCCTATGCCTTTGCTCTTTGTTAAGTAGGAATGATCCTCGTTCTTACCTCATAGGGCGGTTGTGGGGATCAGGTGAAACAAACCACACGAAGTACTTAGAACAGTATGTCTGATGCACAGTAAGCCCTCGAATGTTAGCTGTGTTTTATTATTTTAAATACCACTTACATGCATCTATAATCAGTAAATGGGAGTGCTCTGGAGAATACTATTTGAAAGACAAATGGCAAGCACACGTACTTGTTTTTCACCATAGCTAACAAATGCTATGTTTGGGAAATACATGTACAATCAGCTACTTGTTGAAGTTGGAGCCCACAAAACCTTTACCCTGTATGGTTGTTTTCTTTACTATTACTACAAGAAAATAATTACCATGCGCAAGTCGTATCTGTCTCCTCATTTCCCCGTAGGTGACCATGCTTTGGGATTTTCATAGTTTGAGTTAATTCCTCTGGGCTCTGCCACCCAGCGAGTTAAACGGGACAAGATTCCTCCCAGAGGGTTGTGGTTCTGGGAATGTGAGCAGCTTGTTTTCAGGAGATCTGCACTCTGACCTGGCCTACTGTTAGGAGCTGTTATGTTGGTGGTTGTGTTGTTTTTAGTTGTTTTTTTCTATCTTACACAGTTATTTGTATATAAACATTTTTGCAAAGTAAATGTTTTATGGGGATGTTTTGCTTATGCAAAGAAAAATTAAAACTATTTTGAAGTAATTACGCGTGTCATATTTTTCTCTTTCAAAATAAATGAAAGTATTAATTCATAGTTTCTGGAAAGAAAACAAAAACCCACGAAATGGCTACGCTCTTAATGCTTGAAAATAAGGTAATACTATTCTCTGTTCGAATGGAGCCTTCTAAGGAATTACTAGAGTCTCATACACAATCGACTTAAATGCATTCTTTATCTTTAAAAGGAAGCAGAATAGGATCATTGAGTAAGTCACATGTGTTCACAGCCTTGTCTGGTGTAATCATATCCTACACAAACACATTATTCTCTAGTCAGGAGGGTAAGGGGACATTTGAAACAGGACCTGCCCTTGCAGAGACCTTTTTTTGTTTAAAGAATGGTGCAGTGAGAGACCACACAGTAGAAGATAACAGAAAATATCTTCCATGCCTTCCTCAACCTGTATACTTTCTCATTCTCTTTTGTTCTCTAAGGACATCTGTTGTAACGATTATTCGGTAAAACTCATAGGTATACAGCAGAAGGCATATCATATTTCATTTATTATTTTGTCTGCTATAATTATTGCTCTTTTATATCATGCCATTGTAGGTCCTTAAAATACTTTGTTTATAAAAGATATGAAAGGATATTACAGAAAATTTATTAGTTGACTATAGATATCTAAAGAGTAAATGTTTTAACTCTGAATTTAATACAATTATATCTTAGGAAGTCTAATAGATTTGTATTAAGCTACATTTTAAAGAGAGAAATGTGGTTTAAAACAATGCTTAAGATCTTTTTTTATATTAATTGCGATGGATTTTTTAAAATATCCTATGTAAGCATTTGAAAGATATTCTTAATTTTAAACAACAGTGATGTGAGATTTTGGAGGCTTTAAAATAGGCCCATTATTTGAAGTGTTTTCAACATTTTGGTATCTGGCTTGCTGTCTATATAATGGTTGCAATTATAAACAACTCTTTTAAAAATAAAATTTTTTTTTAAAAAATTCAAGTTTTTACTTATTAGGGGTTTTTATATTGCTTCTCAGTTTTCCCCTAGGTTAATCCTTTTGAGAATTTTGAAATGTACTTTTGAAGAGGTCTTTTAAAAATCTTTATTATAAAAAATTTCAAACATATGCATAAAGAGAACAAATAGTATGATAAGCCCCCAAGTTATGTTTGAGCTTTAAGTGATATATTATTATGAGTACTACATTTATTAATACAACAGATATTCAGGAACTCTGGGAATGGCTGTGGCTTAATGCACACTTCTAAGAATTTGTATAAATCAAATTTTTAAAAATATCCAATCATTTCCAACCAATGACAGATTGTATTTCAAATGTTTGTTGATGGTCAGCCAATTTTTGGACCTACAAATATGATTCTCATAGAAATAATCTTAAAATGGCTATTTGCTTTTCAGGCTAGCTCTCAGAAATTTATGTAGTTCACATTAAGGGAAACCCATGCATCTCTTTTAACATCATTTCAATGAGAAAATGCTTCCTTTGCAGTTGGAATACTACGGAATCACCACCCATCTTGCCTTCTACTAAGTATGGGGGATAGGAAAGTGGGGAGTCAAGTTCCTGTGATGGAGATTCGTTTCCATGATGGGTTCTTGATTCTCTCAGCAAAACCAGGGACAGTAGGAGGGAGTGCATTCTGTACACACTATTCTGAAATTATTTACCTTTTCTTCAGCTAGTGAGGTTTATTTTTGTAGTTTTTTTTTTAAGGCCTATTTAAAAAAAAAAAAGAGGGGTGCCTGGGTGGCTCAGTTGGTTAATGTCCAACTCTTGATTTTAGCTCAGGTCATACATATCTCAGGGTGGTGAGATCAAGCCCTGTGTGGGAGTCTCATTGGGGAGTCTGCCTGGGGTTCTCTCTCTCCCTCTGCCTCTCCCCACACATGCTCTAAAAAACAAATAGATAAAAAAATCTTGCTTAAAAAATATCAAAAAGAAACCTTCCTTTATAAAACAAATACTCTGTGTCATATCTAGTTTACATTTTACAGACTTTTAAAAGTAGGCTTCTGATTTTCTTAAGTTTCTGACATAGGGGAAAATTATTTTCACTGCTGAGATATTCTTAAGACAACAAGAAAACATTACTGACTACTAAAACAGAAAATTAGAATGTAAGTATTAAATTGCCAATAAGCTAAAATCAGACGTTGCAGTAATGCTTCTAGTGAGCATCATTACTTCTATATTAATACCACTTAATAAGTAGGATTAAGCCTTTAGAATATCTGGGAATGACAAAGCAGAAAGATGGGTTCTGATACCCTACACTCACACTGTTCCAAATTGACCTTAAATTCTTATTCTTCCAAAACCCTTCTCTAAGCAAGAACTTGGAGCCACAGAACGGGGCTCATCAACTTCTTTTCATCTTGTATGCAATCTGAAATAAAAAGGGAACTAGAGCAAGTGCTTTATGGGTAGAGCAACAGGGTCAAGGGCCAGAAAGCATGGAGCAGCAGAAAACAAGGCCAGCTCAGACTTAGGAACGCCACACAATTATAATGCTCTTTGAGACTGAGACAGTCACTTAACCTTCCAAGGTAGTAAAATGAATGAAATGAATCAGTCCTATTTCTTCTAGGTCTAAAAGTCCCATCCGTAAATAGTCACCCTAGATCCTGTCAAGTCTTTAAATGCTAGTGTGACATGACCTTTACCCTCTCAGCTAAGTTAGTTTCCATGTGTATGCTTGTGAGTGCTGGACAGCAGGTCCCCAAAGCGAGCTAACCTCATTTTCCAGAGGGAGTGATGCCAAGACTCCAAAGTACAAAAAGAACCAGGCATGCTTTGTGATGAGTCCACCAAAGATCCCACAGCATGATATACTGTAGCTTCCTCCTGACCCATGCTCCCATCAGATAAAGAGGGGCCTACTGTGTGCTAAGTACTGTAGTAATGAGGTGCTTTACAAGTTACTGTATTAATCCCTACAGTAGCCCCAGGAATGGGCATATTGTCCTCATTTTACAGATGAGGAAATTTCCTAAGAACCTTAGTGATGGAGCTAGTGAATGGTAAAACTACATTCAACCCTGCTATGAGGGGAGTGAAGTACAGATCCCTTAAACCTGCCCACTAAACTAGCTAAGGAGAGAAAACGTCTGCACTTAGCTTTACACTCACCAGCAACTCTAAGAACTCTGGTTCCTCTGCTTTTGGGACCTGGACCCTTGCAACTCTCAGAGTTAGTGCATTTTCTCAAGATCCACTACCCGTGCTCCACTACCCCATACACACATGCAAGTCCAGGGTAAGCTTGACCCCTCCCAGCCCTTCTGAAGTCTCAGGAGAATGGCCTGCAGCTTTCTCAAGTCTCCTGCAACTAGAAACCCAGTTATCTCCAACCCAGATGAGGAAACTCTGGGGCTTGATATTAAGACACTGTTCCCGGAAGAACTCTTCAAGTGTGAGGCCCCTCCCTGCCTACCAGTGGTGCTGAGAGTGCCAGAGGCAAGTTCCCCTGACTACCAGTGCAACTCGGAAGAGCCTGCAAGAAGGTAGTAGCTCAAGAGGAATAGAAGTAAACTGGGACAAACAGGAGTTGTCTGGCGACCCTACTGTGGAGCCTTGAGGCACAGGAAAGTTTCTTCTGCATCAATAACTTCTCCAGTAACGTCAAGGAGAGCAACTTCTAGATCCCTAAATTCCCAACTGCTGACGAAGGAGAGTCCAAATTTAAGATACCGGAGTCAGAAACTCCCCAGAAATAGCAGAGAGCTGTTCTCAAGGTATGTTCCTCTGACCAGCGTGTTAGCCTCACCTGAGAACTTGTTAAAGATGCAAATTGTTGGGGCGCCTGGGTGGCTCAGTGGGTTAAAGTCTCTGCCTTTGGCTCAGGTCATGATCTCAGGGTCCTGGGATCGAGCCCTGCATTGGGGCTTTCTGCTGGGCAGGGCTCTCTGCTGGGCTGGGATCCTGCTTCCCCCTCTCTCTCTGCCTGCCTCTCTGCCCACTTGTGATCTCTTGCTCTCTCTCTGTCAAATAAATAAAATAAATAAATCTTTAAAAAAAAAGATGCAAATTGTTGAGCCCCATCCCAGACCTACTGAATCAGAAGTGGGATCCAAGACTATGTTTTCACAAACCGTCCACGTGATCCTGATGTACACTATAGAGTTTGAAAAATACTGGCCTAGGAAAATGAAGGATAATCCCAGGTTCTCTACATTAACCTAGAATTAGCCCGCAACACCTGCCTGGTGCTAGAGTCTCCCCTCCCCTCCCCAACTCCTACTTTAACAAGAGCTAGAGCTCAGTGGTTAGAGTTAGGTGACTCTCAGGCCAAGACTACTGCCTAGTACTCATTATTTTCCTTGAAAATGCCTAGGAAAATTTTGGGCAAATAGCAGTTGATCAGTAATGAGTGAACTGAAATTTATGATAGGGAAATCATAATAATAAATATCATAATATTTATATTATCATATTATCATATATGATATCATATATATCATCATAATAAAATAACTTCAATGTCTATTCATAGGGATATCGATTAAAAACAAATTCTATGAAGATTGAGTCCAACACTGACCAATATGATCTTTACTGGATTCTTATTGCCTAATACAGTATAAATATTTAACATTTGTCGACTAAATGCATACATACATCTTCATATATATTCAAGTCCTGAAGTACAATGCAGCATTAAAAAAATGTGTTTTCTAACAGCATTCCCACTCCTGTGTATTTACCCAAAAAACCTGGAAGTCAATGTTTATAGCAACTCTATTCATAATTGCCAAAAGCTGGAAACAACCCAAATGTTCTTCACCTGATGAGTGGATCAGGCAGGGACTGCATTTCAGGAAGTAAAGGGGCATTATTTTACATGTTACTGTATAATTTTTTAAAGAATATATTTATGTATTAAGAAATAAGCAACATTTTAGATACTGGAAGGCTGACCATCCAAAAGTTAGTAGTTATTTCTGGTTGATGGGATGACAAGTGGTTTTTGTTTTTTCTTCTATTTTCTAATTTTTCAGTATAAAGTTATACTTTTATAACTAGAAAAAAATACGTTACTTTTTATAATGGGGAGAAGTGGAAGCACATCGACTCATAAAAAAATGTATACAAATTAGAAATGTGTAAGTTATAAGAATATTTAAAACTAGGTTTCACTGAAGAAAAGAATCTGGACACACCCTCTAGAATTGTGCTTTTTAAAGTCCATACAAATCCCCTGCAATGCTTCTCATTCCAAGAATCTGCATTTCTAACAAGATCCCACATGATCCCAGTGCTCCCCATCCTTGGTCCTTGGTCCTTGGTCCTCAGTCCTCGGTCCTCGAGGAGTTTGAGTATCTGGGCTCTAAAACTACTTGCTGTCAAGAAAGCAGCCACTAATTAGCCACATGTGGGCCTTAAGTATTTGAAATGTGGCTAGTCAGAATTGAGAAGTACAAATGTAAAATACTCACTGGTTTGGAAGACTTTACACACACACAGAATGTAAAACATCTTAACAATTATTTTATATTAAGTATATGTTGGAATTACTTTTTGGACATATGGTGTTAAACTATATCATTGAAATCAATTTCACGTGTTTCTTTTTGTGATTTTAATGTGGCTACTAGAAAATTTTAAATTACATTTGTGGTTTGCATTTTTTGGCTTGTATTATATTTTTATTGGAGAGCACTGATCTAGAAAAAACTATTAACAGGATTTTACTTCACTCTGGGTCTTAAATCACCAACATAATGCAAGAAAAGGATTAATACCCCATTAATGACCAAACTGGTAATTTTGTATATTCACTTAAACATTCACAGGAGTTCTGAAAACCTATAGGTAGAGGTTGAGACAAATAAAAATCATAAAATTTTAGACCAGGTAGGAAACTTTGAGGTCATCAAGTGGAAACCCCTTGTCTTACGGAATAATTTATCAATCTGACAAAGATGGATTCGGCACTTCATATCTGTAAATGCTGCATAGGTACTTACACGGTAGGTAAGTGACTGCAGTGGGGAGCCTCCCCTGAAGAAGCTAAGAATGATAGCAGTGGTCTGTCAGAGGACCCCAGGAAGCGTGTTGGTGGAGGACTCACTAAGGCAGAGGCCAACCCAGACTCCATTTTCCTGAGGAAGAATCAGGTGAGCTCCACACATGAGGGCTTATTGAGCCGGCTCTCAGTTTCCCCAGGTTTTATAGCTTCTGTTTGGTATTAATGGCGCAAATAAGGCTTTAGGGTTAGCTGTTACTTAAATAATCAATGCAAGCCACGCTGTCCCATCTCCTCTTTCTCGCAAAGACACTATCATCAAAAAGCAAAGACGTTTAGTGCTCGCTTTGGCAGCACATATATTAAAATAGGAAAGAAAGCGACGATGTTTGGACCTGAGGAACTTTGAAACTTTGAACATGGTTGGTTGATGGCAGCAGAATGAAATTTGGAGTGTGGCAGCAGCACCATCAATTATGTGTGCAAATGAGGGGTGAGAAGTGCTGAGGCGATTAGAAGCTATGAATAAAACAAAAAGCTCATCTTAATGATTATTTTTTAAACTTATTTATCAAGAATGTCTTCCACCAGAGACATTGTGACTGAAAATTGTTCTTATCGGAGTTACAGTGCCTTTCTGTGAGGGAAAAGACAAATTTAGGATAAATAATAGAGCTTTGCAGTGAATTGTGAAAATTCTTGTTACTTCCAGAGGTAGTATAGGCTGAAAATATAGAGAACCCTTTACAGTTCTTTTTTAGTTAAAATCTCGGTTGCCCCCCGCCCTCCTGCCATAATGTTTCAACCATTTATAATATTGTATTAAAGGAATCCAGGTTGCTTTGGTATGCATTCTTAACCTGTCCCTCATTACATGCACAGACCCAGTGTCCCATGTGATCATGGGTTGGATCTAATCTGAACATTTGTATTATTCATTTTCAACCAGTATTTTTTTAAATCGCCCATCTGGAAAAAGTCAAACCTACCTGAGAATGGCCGGATGGGCCTTGCCCAAGAGTGAAAAACTGCCTAAAGCCATTCAAAACTAAAACTTGAGCTCAGCAGAATAAATAGTTCTGTGTAAGAATTATAACTGCTTTCCTCTGTCTTTAAGAGTAATTGGAACAGCAGTTCTAGGACCTTAAATGTTTGCTAGCAAGCAGTGAGTTTGTTTCATTGATTTTGCTTCAATCATACCAAAAGTAGAGTATATGGACTTTTCGGTTGGCTTTGAATAGTCCTAATTTTTTAAAAAGATTTATTTATTTACTTAAAGAGAGGGTGTGAGGAGGGGCAGAGGGAGAGCATCTCAAGCAGATTCCCCACTGAGCATTGGGCTCATTGTGGGCTCCACACAGGCTCAACGTGGGACTCAATTAGGGACTCAGTCTTATGACCCCAAGATCCTGACCTGTTGTGAAACCAAGAGTCAGGGACTTAACTGTCTGAGTCACCCAGGTGCACCTATTCCCAATGATTATTTAAACATCTCATTCCCAACATGAGCAGTAATTATTTATAGGAAGTGGCCTAATTTTTTAAAATAACAATCTGCTGCCATCCCCTCCACACACAAAAGGAAAACTCATTACTTCCCTGTTAAAAATATGTCTGTTATAAAGATACGTGTCCTGGGACACCTGGGTGGCTCAGTGGGTTAAAGCCTCTGCCTTCGGCTCAGGTCATGATCTCAGGGTCCTGGGATTGAGCCCCACATCGGGCTCTCTGCTCAGCAGGGAGCCTGCTTCCCCCTCTCTCTCTGCCTGCCTCTCTGACTACTTGTGATCTCTTTCTGTCAAATAAATAAATAAAATCTTTTATAAACAAACAAACAAATAAATAAATTAAGATACGTGTCCTTTGGGTCCCCATATTGTGGGATACTTCCAAGATCTGTCTTGGAAGATTCCCTAATGGAGGGATTGCGGTGATGAGACAGTTACAAAAGGTATAGATTCTGGAAAAATATGTACATGTAAGTGTAATCCAATAATGTAATTTAAGTATGATATCCCCCCGCTTCAAATACAGAGTTTTAGCAGAATAAGATGTTTTAGGAGAGTCAACACACTGCTCATATCTCATAAAATACCAAGATTGCTTTTCTCTTTTCCTGAGTTGCATCAATAGAAAAAAATACGAGATGATAATTAGTCTTCTTGTCACCTCACCCTAGGTTTCCTAGATTTATAATTTTGATGCATAGCATATTTATGATACAACTTACACCCTTATTTATTTGAGATGAATTATTAGATGCTATTTGCAGGCTGTGAAAAAATGGCCACTTGTTTCTTTCTAAGCCTTCGATATCTAAGCCTGATACCGTTATTAGAGAGTTTCATAGCCTTTTCATGAAAAAATTTCTAATCATCCAATCCTTTAAACAAGCATCTTCCCCTCTATGACATTAATTTCTCCTTAAAGTGTTTACTTCAGTTGTAATTTTAGGGGAAATGGGAAATACAACGATAAGTGCATTTACGATTATAATGCGCTGATTCTCTTTTGAGAGGAGTCTTGTAATAAAGAAGGAATTCAAAACAAACTCAGTCTAGTTTCTGCGAAAGTACAAGAAAGCTACAAATCCGCCAGTATTCCGTTCACATTGAACTATGCATTTCTGAGGCCTGTCCACCCTTACTAGAGGGCAGAACTTTCCCTCTCTCTTCAGAGTGTAGGCATGATAAAGATGGATAGCCATTGATAATTACTTGGCTTCAGAATGATGCTTTCTTCATGTGCCATAGATTTAGGAGCAAGATGTTTAGAGAACTGTTTCAAATGTCTCTTTGGTTGAAAAGATTAACCACGGTAAATCTAAACTTCATGTTCTTACTCTCCTGATCCATTGTTTTATACCTTCTCCTCATCAAGCCACCAATACCTCCTGTCCCACCATCCTGATCAACCTTGCTTCCTCTTTCCCTGAGAAATAGGAGTAATCGGGAAAGAACCTTCCCGGACCCCACTGCTGGTGCCACAGTCACCTGCTGACACCTGGGCCCATATTGTCCACCTGCCTTCCTATTAGTTACTCAGAAGGAGACCTTCCCAGCTCCACTTCTCTGCAGCTTGTCCCCAGATCCCCCTCTCCCCCTGCTCAAGGATAGTGAATCAGCCACTCTCTCCTCTCCCCTGCGTCATCATTCCCACGCTCTCTACTAGATCATTCCCTTTTGACTACCACCTTGGTTGTCAGCTCTCTCCTGGATTCCTGTGGGAGCCTCCTAACTGGCTACTTTCTTTCAGCCTCTGCTCCCTTTTGGTCTGTACTCATTTCAACAGCCAGCATGCTTCTGCGGAAATCCAGGGAGATCTTGTTATTCCTTTGCTCAGAACCCTCCCAAGGCTTCACATCTCAGTGAGCATAAAAGCTGGAGTCCCTACAAAGGTGCCTAAGGCCCCATTTGGTCCTCCCTGCCCTCCTCCTCCCTTATCACTTGCTCCTCCCCTTGGGCTCTTCCTGCACCGGCCACACTGATGCTATCACTTGTACCAGATTCTCACATAGATTGTTCCCTTCCTTTCTTTTGATCTTTCCTCTAACATCATCTTCTTAATAAGGTATTTCCTGCCCACTCTTGAAAATGATAACTCCCCTACCTCCCCTGCTCTATTTTTCACTTCTCATTATCTGGTGAGACACTACGTTTTCACTTAATTGTTGTTTACAGTCTGTTTGCCCCTAACTCCCACCCCAAGGAAGATCCATGAGTGGTGGGATTTTCCCCCGTTTTTACATCCTTCCCATGTTACGGGTATGTTCCCTGCACATAGTAAATGCTCAGTAAATATCTGTCAAAAGAATGAATCTGGCTTTACGAAAGTATAACTGGAAAATAATGTGGGTGTAGTGTAAGCCCTGACAGTTGTTTTTTGTTCTTTTTTTGTCATTTGTTTTTTTTAATGCAAACGCCTGATTTAAAATTTGATTGCATCCACTTCAAAGAGGCATCCACTTCAAAGATGGCTATTTCCAACAAACACTAGATATGGAGCCAGGCCAGCGACCCCCACTACTAAGATTCCTTTGTTTTAGAAATCTTGGTTGATCTTGGTAACTGATTATTTGGGCCACTTGGTTTTTTGTTTTGTTTTGTTTTGTTTTGTTTTGTTTTCCCTCTTCCTAGGCTTTAAATTCCTACTTTTCCATTTTAAACTCAATAAAGAGTGAGGTGAAACCTTAGACTCCCACCTTTACCCCCAATAAAAGCAGAACCCCAGGTCCCCGAACACACTGTGTTCTTTCTCTTTCTACTCATGACCTTGCTGTGTAGTTTCCAGGTCCTCTAAGTAATAAACCTTTATTTATTTTTTTTTTCAAAGTTTCCTGATAGTTATTGCTGAAGGGCATCTTGTAATGATCAGAACCACAAGGACCACTCCAGCCACAACACTGGATATTGACAGGTTGAGACCAACACACAACTGGCATTGTCGGTAGGATTGCATGATTGCCCTTGGGAATCGCCCTTACCTTGCTTACCAACCGCCAAACCCAGGCAGGTAACACCATCTGAGAAAGAAGCGCGCTAACCGGGGGTCTGTCGCGCTGCTCTATGCTTTCACCTACACCTACAGTATCCAATGCAAAAGGTCAGGCCTGCCATAATAATGTCACCCCCCCACCCCACCCCCCAGCAGTGTGATGAAGGCCGTATGGTCTAACAAGATGACGAGACCACTCGTTAGAAAGACTTTAATTGACTATTAACGTGCAAAAGGGCCCCCCACACTAAGGAGAGTTGAGGAGGGTGTATTAGATTGCAAGGCTGTTGTCACTGCCCAAGGAGGGCTCTGGGCTAAAGGCACAAGGAAAAGATTCCCGTAGGTGAGGGGGATGGGAGACCTCTGCCTGTAACCGCCGAGTTGGTGGCTTGGGCCCAGGCTACATGTCCTAACCCAGAAAAGTGAAATAGCCTTGCAACTGGAAGCCAATGTTACTGCAAGAGGGAAAATACAACGGGGGCCTCTGTGTCACCACTTCATTCACACTATGGTCTTTGTCTCTTGACCCAATAAGATATTGTGGGTTCAACTGCTTGGTGTGGTGTTGCTAAAAAATTGATGAACAAATATAAATGTCCTAAACATCTGGGGCCAGCACCTCCTAAGAACCTTGAGGAGGCACACCAGCTCCTTGATAAATGCACAGCCCCATGGATGCTTCCTGGCTATTATTCACTGTCATGCACACCAACGTGCTGAGACTCTGGTTCATGCTCCAGAGGCCCAGGGGCTTTTCCAACCACCCTGTGCATATCACACTACTGAAGGCAGACTCCGATCCTGGAGAGGTCCCTTGGGACACCCTGGAAAAGAAAGCAGCCACCTACGAAGAGGGCTGACAGTAATGTCATCCCCAGTTTTCTGGTAACAGCCCATAAGATTAAGGCAACAGAAGAAAAACAAGAAGAAACTGAGATTAAAAAAAAACCCCAAACTTAATGAGGTTCAAACCTTACTTAAAGATTTTATACAGTCGGAAGGAGAGAAGAGAGCTAATTGGCTATTGTGGGTTTTCTTGTTTGTTTGAACAGGCTCTAAATTCCTCACAGTGGCCAAAATGCATTAACTGGTCAGTATCTAAAGACCCTAAAATCCGTAACTTTCTCAGGGATCCATCCAGGCTGTATGCTCATTCCTTCTGAAATACCACAGATTCTGAGCCTCATTGGCTTTCCGGTGAATGGCTTTCCACTACCAGCATGCCTCTCGAGGTGTCCCTGCCACCATGGGACGAACTGATGGGGTTACTGAGGTCTCTCCTGAGGAGGAAGAGGGAAGCTGGAAGACAAAGGCCCCTCGAGTCACTGAAACTCACGGCTGAGCCCTCCCTCTTCTCACCTGGATATATGCTGCCTGGCCCCCTGATCCTTTCTTCACAGGGATCACTGCTAAGGCTCACAGAGGAAGCCCACCTCCTGCTGCACAAAATTGTCAGGGTCTCATGGGTTCATCATTTCCATGACCACAGTGACCCAAATGACCCCTTCTTCATTTCTAACCTGAAGAGCCTCCACTTGACCCTGAGAATTGTTTTTACAAGGCATTCCCCCTAATTACAGGGCGGTGTTACTACATTTTGTGGGGAGGGTTGAAGCCATCCAAAAGGCGCTGGAACTCCTAGGAGAAAAACTTACATTCTTTCTCTGTCCCTTGAAGATGTAAATTTTACCAAGTCTTTGTAATGGAAATGCCCCAGGAGGTAACTAAAACTCTGCCTGAGACCAAAGGGGGGAAAAGGGGCAGACGTAAGAGGCCTTTTAAAATAGAAATTGCTATCCAAACTCTAGTTCACAGCCTCCCTAAGATTGTCAAGGGCAAAATACAAATCTTAAAAGTCTTCACAAACAGTAAAAAACTTTAGCCATGGAGTGGATAACCTTAACTTGTTCCTCTGTGAGAAGCAGTTTGGATTCAACTGTTATTTATAAACTAGTGAATTTTATATTGTACCTGAGCCATGGCTAAAATTTTGAAATGGAAACTTACAGGGTCTCTGTCTGTATCTGCATGTTTACATATGTCTGTGGATATAAGTTATGTATGTGATTTTCTTTTTCCTTCTAACTCTGGATGGAATTGCCAAAATTAGTAAAAGAACCCTATTTAATTGGCTTAAAAATAAGTACTTGGGAATTATTTCTGAAGCTCAGAAATAGGGAAACTAACCCGAATATTTTTCAAGTTCATGTTATCTGGCATCATCTTTGGTAAATAAAAGCTGCTTTCAGTTTTGTTTAATTGAAATAGGTATGTCCTCAGGGTTGTCAGCATTAAATATTAGGGAGATAACAGCTTTTATCCTACCTGGGTTTACTAGTCAAATAACTTCATGTTATCTCTATTACAAAAATTGTCAGCAAGAAAAGTAGCTTGGTCTGATGACTGACTTTGTCTAGAGTCCAGTGAAATTTTCATGGGTGGTCTAAACCTAATTATTGGGAGCAAATAATTTCGATAGATTTAAGTAGGATAAGTGAGCTTTTCAGCAATCATTATGTTATGTCTACTTAAAAATAGACTGTCCCCTGCTACGGCCCCACCAAAAATAGTTTCCCAGACCTTTGGTAACTTCCATCCTTAGAATTTAGTTAAGTTAAATGATGGGACTGCATTGAATGTCTTCATCATTTCCAAATAAGATAAAAATACTGAAACATTAATTGCTAAACAAGTCTAAGTTTACCCACGTTTGACCTCTTATTGCAGAGAAAATAAAGATATTTGGGCCTCTTACAAAACATGGGTTGTGCCACATTAAAAAATACTATGAGGGAATGTATGTTTCTAGAAATCATGAAATGTATTCATAAATTTGCCAATCTAAACAATGCTGGTATAACAGTTCACAATTTCTACTTCTCAGTTTTCACTAGAAATTAAATTTTCTAAGGGTTAAGAATTCTAATATATATAATTAAAAGTGGTAGAAATTATACAAAAACCAATTCTGTATGTAAGAAAAGTAGTATGTGTGGTGTTTTGTTTTGTTTTCCTTGTTTTGGTTAGAAAAGGCATGAGATCTGAGGATGCATTTTTGTTGGGGGAAATGAAAGTGATTTTGTTCTAAAATAAAACTGGTTATTTCGGAATGGGAAAGAAGAAAACGAAGGAGAAATGATGGACATAGAAGGCTGGGGGGGGCGGGGGAGGAGGAAAGAGAGAGAGAGAAGAAATCTAGTGTAGTTAAGTTGGCTAAAAATCAAATTCCTATTATGAGGATTTTTAAAATTAAGCTTTAATACCAATAATGTGCTTATGTAAAACTAATTTTTATTTCACCTGCCAAAAAGATAGTTCTCTTAGATTACTGGTCTGCTCTTAACAAGAAATCTGAACAAAGACTTTTCTTTCCCTTTTAAGTCATCAGCTTGGAAAGCAAAGATTTTGTGTCCCACCCACTGTGCATCAGGTCTTTGATGACGTAAACCAAGTCTTCTCTATTAAAAGAGCTAAGTTTTACCCAGAACAATGTAACCTTCTATATTTGCTTTTGAAATCTTTTTTTGTCTCTTGAAATGGATAATAAGTATTGTATCCAAGCCTTTTTGATATTTTGAGAAATCTTATAAAATTCAAATTCTAAATGAAATATTTTTGATTTCATACTAACTTGGGGCTTTTGGAGAGTCCCTGGAACATCTCAAAAGATCTGTTCTCTCTCTCAAAACACTTGTAATTCTAGTAACTATCTGAAAATATATGTCACAGAAATAACCAAATTTCTCTGTCAGTAACATAAGGAACTCTCATCAGATCTTAAACATGGGCATTTTTAAGTCTTTTGTCATTTACAGACATTTACTGTTTTACTCTGATGCTTTAGCAAAAGTGGTCCATCTTCAAGGAGATTCACGGAAAGGACTCTGACAAGTATAGGTTTCTGATAATTTTCAGATCATACCACTGAACAGGGTAAGGCTACAGGACTCTAAGGAAAAGCTGGATTCATAAAACTGCTAACAAAAGATCAAGAATTAATTACATAGGACTAAATGAGAATGATTCTAATTTTACAGAATTTTTGTTCAAAACATTACTGGTTCTTTAATCTTTTGTTTTCTAGATTTAAGGAAACTTTTTTTTTCCTGCTAGCTAGCTAGCTAGGTATGACTTACAACAATCTGGTAAAGTATCTTTGTGAACAAAGATGGAACAATTACTTTTTTTTCTCCTACCTGATCTCTCCTGGGGTCAGAAACTCTTAGTGAGTATTCTTATTTTCCTGGCAATATAGGTATTTGCTCTCAGTGAGAATCTGTTCTCTTTGTAACAGGACATACTTGGAAACATTGGTTATATCACTAAGGCTTTAACTGTATTTTCATATTTGAGAGAGGTACATAGAGACTCAGATATGACCAGACAGCTTTCAGGAACTAAGGTTGATTTTATGGAGCCACTAAAGCCTCTTGGAAAAAATTGGCCTGATACCTTGCTTATACTGTTCCCAGCAGTCTTGCAAGTAAGTAAGGAAGGTCACTTCCTGGTAGATGCAGGAACCTCAAGATACTTGGGGGGATATCAAACAGAGAGGAATTCACCCAGATCAACAGCTATTGCAGGAAGGATCTGATAATGAATCTTTGGTTTGGCTTCCTACCCTTGAGAGACTTTTGAAAGTTCAATTTGAGATTCCTTATGAAAAATTTCAGCAAAGCCAACTTAGGATCTAATCGGTCAATCACTATTTTTGTCACACCTATGTAAATAATCAGGCCAAGTTTGTTGAAACTAGACCTAATTTGCAAACAAATTGGCCTTACTATGATTATCTTTGATAGAAATTGGGGTTGATTGTAGAGAGAAAAATCATGTTTCAGTAGAAAAATACATACTTGTGGATATTAGGTTCTATTCCAGTTCTGTTCATGGTGTTTGAGGTTTTGTTCTTTCTTGGATCCTGAATTCTTCTCATTTCCTCCAATACTTGCCTACACCTCTTCAAAATAACATTTTCATTTTTTCTCCTGGCTTGGAATCATTGAGAACTAAAACTGCTCTTTCCCCCAAAGCCATGCAAATTAAAGTGGGACAAATTTATATAAACATAAGAGAAATCACAACAGCTGATGTATGTACCATCTTCGTGCATGTTGCCATGTGGGCCCCTCAGGTCACCTGCAATGCAAACAGTAAACAAGGACTGTCCATCAGATCACCGCTGTTGGCCCTCATTCCATTTGAAGATGCTTCAAGCCTGACATCTAGGAATCTCAACCGGCTACGCTCAGAACTCAGAAACTGAGATTACCATCTGTTCCAATCATTAACCTTTCTTTTTCTCTTGTTTCCAGAGAAATGAAATTTCTTGGATCTAGGAGATTAAAGTTCTCACCTAATCTGGGAATATCTCAACCTTTATTTCTTCAGATATTTTTTTTCTGCCATACACTCTTTCTCTCTTCTTCTGAATCATGCTCCTTGGTATTGTCCCTCTCTGAAACTCTGTCCAATTTTACATTTTTCCTCCATGCTTCAGGTTGTAAAATTCCCATTGCCCACTTTTCAGGTTCACTGATCTTCCGAGATGTGTAATCTGCTGCTGGTAAGCCCATCCGATGCAATTTAAAATTTTGATTTTAGATACTGAATTTTTAACTCCAGGAGTTATATATAGTACTTTAAAAAATAAAATTCTCTTGCTATCTCTATTGAGATACCTTATTTGTTTCCAAATTATTTCATGCTTTCCATTATATCCTTAATCCTATTTATATGAACTGTTTTAAAGCCCTTTTCTATTAATTCTACAATTTCTGTCAACTCTGACTCTGTTTCTATTGACTGATTTTATCCTGGTTATGAGTTACATTTCCTTGCTTCTTTGCCTGTCTAATAATTTTTTATTGGTGCTGGACACTGTGTTTACCATGCTATTGAATTTCTTGATTTTTTGGTCTCCTTTTCCAAAGTATGTTATTTTAGCAGGCAGTGAATTTACTTGCACATCAGCTTGATCCTTTCAAGTCATATTTTAAAGCTTTGTTAAGACAGTCCTAACGTAGAAGTAGACAACTTTTTTCTTTAAAGGGACAGATAGTAAGCATTTTAGGCTCTACAGGCTATATAGTCTCTTGCAAATTCTTGGGGGTTTTGTTTTTGTTTTTTTTTGTTTTACATACCTTTAAAAATGTAAAAACAGAAACAAAAACAAACCCATTCTTGCTTAAGAGCTATACAAAACCAGGCTATGGGTTGGATTTAGCTTGCGGGCTGGATGGCCTTTCTGAGGTCTCTATTAAATGCCGGATGTCAGGGTAGGGGCTATTCAGTGTCTGAGATTTTACCCTACTTGCAAGCCTGTGGTGGTTGCCTACATGCTGACAGAAGACACGAGACTCCCAGGCCAGAGGACAAAGGACTTGATTACTTGCAGCAGGTAGCATGAACTCCATGTTCTCATTGGTTTCTCTTATCCCCCAAGCCTCATAGAGGCAAAGGCAGAGTGGATCCAAGTGGATGCTACCGACACTCACCGTGAGTCTGAATCATAACTGAGGAAACTTGAACTTAGAAAACCTCTCATTTTATAAGATAGCTGCTCTCAAATCTGCCCCGGAAGGGGCATTTGCCCCGGAAGGAGGCATTTTTTTATTATCCTGGTCAGGAAACAAATTTGCCCTTTCTCCTGGAAGGCAACACTGTACATACCTTCTAAATGCGATTGACTATACAAACATCCTTGGAAAGATAGTCAAGGACAAAGTTGTCCCAAGACATGGAGACACATCCTAGAAGACTGTCTCCTAGCATTCCCCATGTTTAAGAGCACTCCTCCCTGGTTACACCTCAAATGCTTCCATTTGTGAAAGTGTTGCCCAAGTTTCAGTCTAATCCACAGTAATTCTTTCCCTGAGGGTTGTTCTACTCCCAGGAGTTGTTTTGCCGGCTTTATGGGGTCATCCTTTATGCTTATGCACCTTAATATTCAAACAAACACTCAAGATGACCCTTATACAGATTTCTGGAACTCTGTCTCTACACATCTTTCTCTTCTCTGATACCCTGTTCCTCAAATTGCGGTTACCTTCCTGAGTTTCACTCTTTTTTTTTTTTTTTTAAGATTTGTTTATTTATTTGAGAGAGAGAGAGAGAGAATGCACATGCAGGGGAGACAAGGGGCGAGAGAAAGAGAGAATCCCAAGTAGATTCCTGGCAGAGCAGGGAGCCTGACGCAGGGCCCTGCTCCATGACCTCCTGATCATGACCCGAGCCATTTGCTCTTAAACACAGCAAAACCACTGTGCGGTGCTTGAGTTCTGCCTCTCTATGTGTCAATCCACAGTGAGCCTCCAGGCAGAAAACTGGGCCATTTGGGGAACTCATTTGTTTCGTTTCTACCAGGAATCACAGCCTCTCAGTGCCTGTTGCTCAATTTCTGCAAATGGTTGTTTTATATATTTTATCTATTTTTATAATTTTTTTATAGCAGGAACACTGGTCCCGTGCCACTCACTCCATCATTGCCCAACTGTCTTTTTTAGCATGAACCTTACATGTCTTGGAATTTTGATTTGCACAATCACTTTGAGTAGGAACTATTTCTGTCATCCTTTCCTATTCCATCTCCAACTTGATGAATATTTCCGCCTGTCCTTACCTGCACAGCACATCGCAGTCTAGAACAAGATCGTAAAATGACTTTAGAGGCCCTTAATGCTCCTGATCCATGTTAGGAATATGGCTAATCTAGTATCTAAACCAGCCGGTATCTCAGTTCATTTGCTGTAGTGTTGTTTGTCTCTCATGCTTTGCTTTCCTGTTCCTGGGTCCGCTGCTTCCCATAAATCCACAGCTCCAGGCAGCATATTGGCTGTAGTCTTATTCCATTTCCTTTCATGGGGCTAGGGAAAAGTCGGGTGACCCATCACGGCTGTTTGCCCAGAACCAAGGGATTTCCTGGGATTTGGGATGTTCTGGGCTAAAACAGGGAGAGTCCTGAGAAAACCAGGATGGTTGGTCTGCTCCAGACCCTCCTGGCTTTCAGTAACGTTGTTTGTTTTTGTCTCCATCTTGAATAAAGCATTTTAGCCCCAGTATTAAACCAGAGCTGCATTTCCATTTGCCACTAGCTGCTTTAATGCCTCAGAGCTGATAGGCTGCAGCACTCGCCGAGCTGAGGGCTTTGCATTTCTGTTGCATTTCTGGTCTACAAAGATGTTTATCTTGTTTTTTGAGCCCAGCAATGACCTTTTGGTTTTCTCTTTTTCTGTTGTATCTGTCATTATTGTGTGTCTAGAGCCTACAGGATGAATTGAAGCATGAATTTACTGTGCCACCTTGACTGGTAATTCTGTGGATTTTTGTTCAATTTGATATTGTCTTAGTTTATGAAATTATGTAATTTAACAGCCTGCTTCATTCAGGCTGTTAAATCCTGAAATCCTCACAGCCCTTTCAGTCTTTTTGAGGTATCCCAAATCACAGAAATTCAAGTGAAATGCAGTCATTGTCCATAGAGTAGTTCTATTCTTTTTTTTTTTTTTTTTTGAGGGCATAGTAACTAAGCATTTGAGTTAGAATAGAACAACAAAAAAAAGGAATCGTGTTCTAGCTGCTCCGTCCTACATCTTCTGCTTGATAAAAATGGTATCGGGCAGTGCTTTACCATCATCTTTACCTCCACTTCTAGCTAATCTCTTTTTCTTGTTCCTCCATTTTGAAGAGGCAGAGGAAGAAAGTCAAAGGGAGGCTAGGGCGATGGTTGCCAACCTCTTTGAAAATGAAGGTTTTTTTCCCCCTACCCTGGTCTAATAAGTTCTCTTTTATTTTTATTTTTTATTTGTTTTTTTAAAAGATTTTATTTATTCATTTGAGAGCAAGGGAGTGAGAGAGCGTGAGAGAGGAGAAGGTCAGAGGGAGAAGCAGATTCCCTGTGGAGCTGGGAGCCCTATGTGGGACCCGATCCCGGGACTCTGGGATCATGACCTGAGCCGAAGGCAGTCACCCAACCAACTGAGCCACCCAGGCGCCCTAAGTTCTTTTTTAAAAAAATTGAAGTATAGGGTTCCTGGGTCGCTCAACCGGTCAAGCGTCTGCCTTCGGCTCAGGTCATGATCTCAGAGTCCTGTGATCAAGCCCCGCATCCATCAGGCTCCCTGCTCCGAGGTAAGCCTGCTTCTCCCTCTCCCACTCCCTCTGCTTGTGTTCCCTCTCTTGCTCTATCTCACTGTCAAATAAGTAAATAAATTCTCAAAAAAAAATTACAGTATAGCTGACCCACAATGTTACTTCAGTTTCAGGTGTACAAGATTGTGATTCAACAAGTTTATATGTTAAGCTGTGCTCACCACAAGCCCAGCTACCGCCTGTCACCACACAGCACTACTGCAGTACCATTGACTATATTCCTTAGGCTGAAACTTTTATCCCCATGACTTACTCTTTCCATAACTGGAAGCCCGTATCTCCCACTCCCCTTCACCCATTTTGCCCATTCCCCTACTCTCTCCCCTTTGGCAAACATCAGTTTGTTCTCTGTATTTATGAGTCTGAGTCTGCTTTTTGTTTATTTGTTTCGTTTTTTAGATTCCACGTAGAAGTGAATCAGATAGTATTTGCTTTTCTCTGTGTGACTTATTTCACTTAGCATAATACCTTCTAGATCCATCCATGTTGTTGCAAATGGCAAGATCTCATCCTTTTTATGGCTGAGTAATATTTCATTATATATGAGTCAATATATAACATATGTATTATCCATTCCTCTATTAACACTTGTGTCACTTCCATATCTTGGCTATTGCAAATAATGCTATAATAAACATAGAGGTGCATAGAACTTTTCCACTTAGTATTTTCATTTTCTTTGAGTAAATACCCAGTAGTGATCCAGCAATCACACTACTGGGTATTTACCCTAAAGATACAAATGTGAAGAAAAAAAAAAAAA